>OX578146.1:14622998-15222998 GCA_951213105.1 Amaurobius ferox
TAAATTAACAATTATCAATATTGATAGCATCTGCAATGAGCAATATATTCTATATATTAAAATATTTTAATAATTAATTCATCAATTGGGCGTCATTTTTGTTAACTCAGTGTTTTTGCAATTTTAATGAAATTTTTAATTTTACAAAATTTCATTCACAAATTTGGGGGTCTTCGGAACATTCGGTTGTGTTTAAAACCAGTAGGCTTCCTGTATTCACAGATTGTAATTTTTGTATCAAATTTAATTCAAAACGCTTCATTCATTTGTTAGATTTTGTCTCCACGGATACACAGACATCATCTCAAAAACGATCGATTCGAGTTAAGGGATGCTTGAAACATGCTTTTTCATAAAAAACTAGAATTCGATTTTTCAACCTTGTTACAATACTTTCCTTATACATTATACTATGTGCATAGGCAGGCCTCCCACATCCAATTTTGGGCCCCGATACCAAGTCAAGCCGCTGACCCTAGATAAAAAATAAAGGGGAAGGTGGTATCCTTATTTTTTCTGTGTTATTTAGGGCTAGAGTTGAATTTCATAAAATGCATCAAGTACAAGGTTTAATACAATGTAACACAGAAAAATAAAAATTTATGAAAGATATTTCATATGATGGCAAGTGGTATGTCCATTTCATTTAGAAAAAATATTTTTATACTCTTTTACCCACATATTTCACGTAGTCATACAAATTTTTGGAACAATTGGAAGCGACATCTCCAGAACCAGAAGTGTAAATCAAGTGATCCCTCCAAAATTTGATGCTGAATCAGTCATTATGTAAGCTATTCCAATAGCTAATCCTGAGAAATAGGTATTGTAAAAAAAAAATTGTAATTTTTTTAATTGGAAGTGACATTTGTAGAACCAAAAGTGGAAATCCTTAATGAATTTTCCTAACCCCTAAAAAATTTGATACTGAATCCATATCACTTATCATATAAGCTCTATCCATATGAGCTCTATCCAACTATGAATATAAATGTTTGAAGGAAAATGAAAATGTTTTATTCAAGACTAGCTGCCTTCGGCGACCAGTCTGTTCGCTACCCTTGAAAATTCTGACCATGGCAAACTCGCTGGCACCATAACCCCGTGGAGTTAACAAAGTTTGTTTTAGTTTAATTACGTTAAAACCATAATAAAATCATTTAAATTTTATAATGACCATATGCTAAGTTCTTAATTCCATCATTTAAAATATAATGTAATTTTCTAATAAATATAATAATTTCATATAAATATAATAATTTCACTCTGTATACTGTTACCACCACCCGATGTATACAATACATCCCCACAATTCAATCTACCATAATTCAATAATTTAAATTTTATAATGACCATATGCTAAGCTCTTAATTCCATCATTTAAAATATAGCATCTAACCTGATGCACAATCTCCATAACTTTCAATTCCATAATAGCTCAATTCCACATAAGCTCATAATTCCATCAGATATAACTTAATTTTCTACTCCTATCCACAAGCTCCGTAACTTTCTTTTTATTTATTTTTTTCTCCATGGAAACACCGTGACATTCCCTCCGTCTCCCATGCGTTTGCGTGCGTGTGTGGGAGAAAAATCATAACTTCCGAGAAATTTAACCAAGAACTTTAAAATCATTCGCCGAGAAATTTAAAATCATTATTTCTTTAAAATCCGAATTTAAAGGATTTTAAAACGAGGATTTAAAAAGGAAAGTTCGTTTTTTTGAGCCGAAAGTGACTTTTGTTTTAAAATCTTTAAAAACTTTAGAATTTGTCCCTGAGATTTGAAATTGATATATTTTTACTTGTAATTGTCTGCTCTTTCCGGTCGTGTGATTTGTTTTTTCCTACGACATTTGGATGGTGGAGAAAAAAGGGGCAAAATGGGAGAAAATGGTCAAAATCACATAAAACATTAAATAATAAAGAAATAATTCAAATTTTAAAAATCGGTTTTCATGTCTCACCCCCCCCCCCTCTCTCCCGGGTCTCCGATTGCCAAATTACGTAGCTCTGCGATGTGCAGTCACTGAGCCTATAGTGTATAAGACAGACACACACACAGACATTGTCTTTCATTATATAGACTAGCCACCATGGCAAACTCGCTGGCACGACCTACCAGAAAGGTGTAAGGTAACTATTTTGACGGCCAGGAAGTGCCACCCAATTTAGACCGGAACCCAGTGGGGGAGGCATCCACAGGGACCATACCATCCTTCCCCTATCACCAACCTCTCTGAAGGATTTATGGACCCACATGTTTAACGTGATCGTACTTTGCATGAACATTGCGGCAGTTTTGGCAGTGGCGGGAATCGAACCTGGGCCTACCGAGTGCAATTCCCGCGCACTAACCACTGGGCTACTGCACCCTCCGTGACAATCTCCATAATTTTCTTTTTATTCACCCAATTTAGACCACAACCCAGTGGGGGAGACATCCACAGGGAGCGTACCCTTCTTCCCCTACCACCAACCTCTCGAAAGGACTTACGGACCCACATGTTTAACGTGATTGTACTCTGCATTAACACGGTGACAGTTTTGGCAGTGGCGGGAATCAAACCCGGGCCAACCGAGTGCAATTCCCACATTTAATATATAACGTAATATCACCACGACAATCTCCATAACTTTATTTTTATTTATTTTTTATTTCTTCAGTGTTTAAGTTTTTTCTTTATAGTCTCCACCACCATCCGATGTAAACAATACATCACCTCAATTCAATCCAGCATAATAAGCCCAAAACCTTATAAAAAGCAAACACTAATTCGGTTTTAAATTGCCCCTAGGCCAAAAACCGTGCAAACCATAATTCAATTATTTAAATTTTATAATGACCATATGCTAAGCTCTTTATTCTATCATCCTCATACCATCGTTCCATCATTTAAAATATCCATAAAATTAAAATATCCATTTAAAATACCCATAAATTAAAATATCCATTTAAAAAATCCATATCTTTCCATCATTTAAAATATAAATATAATAATTTCACCCGATGTATGCAATACATCACCACAATTCAATCCACCATAATTCAATCATTTAAATGTTGTAATGACCATATACTAAGCTCTTAATTCCACACATAATTTTCTAACATTTTCTAACCCGATGCACAATCTCCATGGAAACAGTGTGATGTCCTTGGCTGCATGCGCGTCTGGGAGAAAAATCGGATCTTTGCTGAGAATTCATCGAGAAATTTAAAATCATTACTTCTTTAAAATCAGTATCGGGCTGCTATTTATAATTATTTCTTGACCAGATTGGGCTTGTAAGAATGCCTAATGTTTGAGCATTCTAAAAATGTTATTAGTCGAAGTTCTCGATACTTTTTTGGATGCGAAGATTTAAAAACGAAAGTTCATTTTTTTGAGCCAAAAGTGACTTTTGTTTTAAAATCTTTAAAAAATATTAAAATTTGTCCCTGAGATTTGAAATTGATATATTTTTATTCGCAATTGTCTGCTCTTTCCGGTCGTGTGATTTATTTTTTATACGATGTCTGGATGGTGGAGAAAAAGAGGGGAAAAGATCAAAATCACATAAAACATTAAGAACAAAAAAAATAATTCAAATTTTGAAAATTGGTTTTCACGTGACGCGCGGTCGCTGAGCCTATAGTGTATAAGACACACACACAGACAGACATTGCCTTTCATTATATAGATTGGGAAAAGAACTGGAAGTAGAATTCCTTAGTGAATCCTCAACCTCCCTGAAATTTGATGCTAAATTCATATCAGTCATCCCCTAAGCTCTATCTATAGTCAATCAGAATATATGTTTCAAAGAAATGTTTTAAACCATAAGATGAAAAACTGCAAGTAGAAGTCCTCAGAAAACCAAATTCCAGAGGAGGTTCCCTAAGCCCTCTTCTTCTTCGACCCAGACCGTCCGACCTACCAGAAAGGTGTAAGGTATCTGTTTGGACGGCCGGGAAGTGCCACCCAATTTTCGAATGGAACCCAGTGGGGGAGGCATCCACAGGGACCGTACCCTCCTTCCCCTACCACCAACCTCTCGGAAGGACTTACGGACCCACATGTTTAATGTGATCGTACTTCGCGTGAACAGGGCGGCAGTTTGGGCAGCGGCGGGAATCGAACCCGGGACTACCGAGTGCAACCTCCGCGCGCTAACCACAGGGCTACCGTGCCCTCCCTAAGCCCTCTGAAATTTTTTGTTAAATCGATATCAATCATCATCTAAGCTCATCTAAAAAACAAAAATAGGTGTTACAAGGAAAATGTAAATATTTTAAATGAAAACGACATCTCTACAATCAGAAGTTGAAATTCTTAGTGATTTCCTCTAACCTCCTTCGAAATTTGATACTGCATCAATCATCATCTAAGCTTGCCAATTCCAAGAAATAGATGCTACAAGGGAAATTTTTTGAACCGGAAGTAGGAAAAAATCCAAATTAAAAAAATCTTCCTTAATCCCTCTAATTTCAATCGCCAAAGCTCTATTTATAGCCAATCTTAGAAAATAAATGTTTTAAGGTAAAGGAAAATTTTGAACAAAAAATATAAAAAGAACTGAATATGGAAATCTTTAGTGAACCGTCCTACCTCCTCCAGAATATGATGCTAGATTCATATCTGTATATATAGCTCCATCTATAATAGTTCCTAAAAAATTGATGCTTCAAAAATTTTTTTGATAAAAACAATGGTATTGCAATATGTTTGCCATCAACAACCACTCAAAAGAAATAGTTGCAGCTGAATTACCTCCAATCGGTGTGCATATGCAGCTTATAAATAAAATAAAATATTTCTGAAATATCTTGGGATCTTATCAGATGATAAACTTTCATTTATTTCCTAACGTTTTAGATGGAAATAGCACATGCAGAGATACATGCCGTTTTTGTGCATCAATTGTTTTCTTTGACTCATTAAAAAACGTACTTAACTCCCAAAATGTACAGGTCTGCTTTTGACAACAAACAATTTTTAACAGTCCACAACAAAAGTTTGTATCCTCTAAATGCTCTACTAAAATTATCCAAAGAGTCTTTAATCTACATATTTTTGAAAACTTTACCGATTGATATTATTTTTGATTTTAATACATTATATCAGTCTATTACAAAATTATATTTTCTAAATTATATTGATTTTTTCAGTTTTTTATTGAATTTCATCATTTATATGGTGAATTTCTGATATTTATGAGATAAAATGTCAAATGCGTATCCAGAATTATTTTGCGAAGGAGTGGCGTCACAAAGTTAAGGTTCTTAAGACCAAACAACACCGTTTGTATGTTCAAAAGATCTCATATAATAAAAAAAATCCTTTTCTAATTAGGATTTCTGGAGAGAGAACAGACCCCCAAATCTCCCCCTCCTCCCCTGGCAAAATGAGAATGTGTGAATTTTTCTTTCAATAAGTACAGTTCCTATTAATTACCGAGTTAAACATAAAATCATACAATATAAAGTGAAAGTTTAAAAACGCATTATAAACAAAGCATTCATATTCCTTTAATAATGCAATATTATGTCTGAAGTTTTGTACATATTTAACTATAGTTATTTTAAAGGAATGAATTAACAAAGCAGTATAGAAATGTGATAAAATAAATTTAATTTTTTCTAAGATTAACTTTGTTTTAAGATTAAGATATGTAAAAATAATATTTAAAAAATATAAGAAAATTATTTTGAACATACCTTAAATTTTAGATGGTAGCATTGGGATAAATACTGCCTTTTTAATCTTTGTTTAGGCGAATAATTATTTTATAAGATTTAGTTACATGTTGGGAGATGCACTAGCACTGGTAACACAAGATATTATTACATTATTGCATAAGAAATTAAAATAAACTTGCTTTTGCATTTTCTTTAAAGCAATATTGACTATTACATTAGTGAAATCAATGTGGAAAGCAAGTTCATGCCTCCTAAAGAGCAATTTCATCTGATAGTAGCTCTTTGGTTCATGCCATACTAAGGTTGTAGAAAGAAACTAGCATTTTCCCTTCTACAACCCCGCATTCAGTCGTATGTCATGGATACCCTGTTGAAGACCCAGACCACACGACCAACCCTAGGGTTTACGGTAGCAATATGTGTGGCCGGGATGGATACCCTGTTGTATTAATTGGTTTGCGAGGAAGGAAGATAAGATTGCCCCTTCCCAAACTCATAATTTCACAAAATAAACTTTTAGACAAGGACCGTCTTAGTAGTCAGTTGTGTGTGATTGATATGAGCTGTAAACTTGAATGAATGAGGGAGAGCAAACTTACCTGCTAATGTTATAAATGTATCTATTTTATCAGTGCAATTTTAGAAAATTGCTCCCTGCATTTCCTGTAGTGATCAGTTTTTTATTGCCTTGTTGACATCGCTTTCTTAACGACAAATAATGGGACAGATTCTACCATTAAACACAATGACACTGTGAAGCTATCTCTACCCAGACTACTTGTATTGAACTAAAGAGACCTTCCATCAGCTTTTTATTACTATATCGGAAATCAGCTAATCATGTAATTTAGGGGAAAAATTATGAATTCATACACAGATGTTCTATAATAAATGTTTTAACTTCAGCAATGTTCACGGGCCCCAGTACCGTGGTTCCAACTAACCCCCACCCCACCCCCCACTTTGTGAGGGCTCACTGTATATAGGGAAAGTAACAAACTGATATTTCAATCCCTGTTATTCCGCGGTAAGGTGTCTAATCAAATACACTCAAAACTGAGTTTTATTGCATTTTATTCCATATAAATAGATTGCATATTTAAAGAGATATTTACCTTAAAAGCAAAAATCGGATATTCACTTTTATATAAACAGATACAGTTTATATTGGAAATATTTTTTGCCATAAACCTGCGCTCAATTAAGCTTCTGAAATCAGTAAAAAAATTATGTTAATCCATTAAGCCGTTTATGAATTATAATCAGTTATAAAAGACATATAGAAACAGGCTTTCATTTCCCGTTATTCCATATGTCACTGTAGGGGAATGAAAAACATCAAAATATTCCATACACTCAACCTCATTGCTTGAAAAAGATTTCATTTAAATCCTTCGCGAAACCAAGAGATATTTCACTCGATTTTTGCCTGTCGTGTATATTACATTAAATGAAAGAAACAACAAATGTTTGAAAAAGTATGTTTTAAACTTTATGCACAAACAGTATATTTTGAAAAAAAATTAATTTTTTTGGCTTAATGCATGAGAATATTAAGCTATTTGGTTTTTAATTCATTTTTTAATTAATTAAAATAAAGAACAACATTTTTGGTCAAAAAATTAAGCAAACGCATGGGATCAGTATGCATGTGAATATCCAACATTTTCTGGAAGTTTTTAATAATTTCATAGCATTACAAGATATAACAAAATATCCATGAGATGAGAAAAGAACTGAACATGGCAGTAAACAATCCAAGTTGGCATAAAAAAATACTGCCAATACAGAAAAATAGACAATTATCCCTTTATTTTTTAAAAAATATGTAAATATGGTTTAAAATGAATGCAAAAGACTTGTTTGGAAAATATAGAATCTTAACCATTGATAAATTTTTAGTTACATCCGTATGCAGTGCAGGATATTACCATTTTTAGCTTAAAAAACATAAGCAAACGAAGACACCATACAATTGCAATAGAAGGAGAGATGCACAAAAAAATATGCGTGTAGAGGAGTACAGCAGTCATGTGATTTAGTTCAGTGCTCACATAAAGGTTGCCATAAGTTTCTCTACCTATATCTCACCTCGATGAGCATACCACCAATGAAACACGTGTAGATGCACTGTGCAAAGGATTTGGAGAAGATGGATTAAAGAATTGCATGTGAATTGTGTGGCAGTGATACAGGTCTATCCAGACATATGTCAGCACGTGTTGATCGGCTCATTCGAAGGCATGCTGTGGCGACCCGACAACCGACGTCTGTAGACATTCTGTAGAATGTGCAGGGTGCATTGAATGTTCTAATATCAGCGGGAACAGTTTCTTGACGATTAACCGAAAGCGGCTTGCACTCAAACCATCCTTTACGAAGACTGCCATTGAAGACAAGACACTGCCGCAGAGATGAAAACCATTATGGATTTTTGAATAAAATTACGGTCTATGGAAAAACCTGTAAAATTACAGAAAATGCTTATTTTTTCCACCCATCATTTACTTATTAATAGTGGGATTGCGTTATAGTATCACATGCATTGACTAGTATCTTTTTCCATCCATCTCCATCTTGAAATTATTGCACATTAAATTAACAAAACTTGCTTTTCTTTATATTTTGGTTTATTATTCATGTTAATTTTTTAATCATTTTGATACATTCAGTATGATTGCACAATTCAGGGAATTTTCATGTAATCCTCTGAGTCCACAAGTATCATTTTCTGTCCGTTTCCATCCTCTAAATATTATTCATTAGATTGACTAAACTATCTTATTTTCACATTTTAGTTAATTAAGATTAATCTTTTAATTATTTTTACATAAATAGTGTGATTGTACAATTCAATTTGCCCAGAGGAATTTAATAGTTTATCTAGAAGAATCTAATATTATCTTGTGATAAAAGCAATATTATTTGTTTCCCATAATAATTCTGTACCAAAATGTATATCCTGTATTGTTAGAAAATATGGGGCTGATTTTAAGCTACATTTGAGTGCAGACACATTACACTTTTTATTACTTTAGAAAATAAAGAACATGTTAGATGTTCTTTATTTTTCATGTTTTAGGAAGAAAATATCAAAGTGTTATAATACTCGGAGAACTAGCAACATCTTTTCAGACCCATCGAGTACAGGAGATTTGAGCATTACATATGGTAGAACTTTGCAGTGTCAATGGAAATACGTGAGTCTGGCAGTCCTGTCCCCTCAGGTGGCCTTCGCTCAGGGTGTATTTTTAAAATGGGCTAAAATTGACATTACCGGACCCATCAAGTACACATATGAAATTGGTGCAAAATAATAGGTTTTAATGTCCCATTAATGATTTGATGAGTCTGGCAAGCTGTATGCCATATACCTCAAAAGTTGAATATTTTAAACTTTAAACATCTACTTTTACTTGAAAATTTACGGGAATTCAATAAAATTTTATATGTAGATATTTTAAAAAATATGGGCATTAAGATTATGTAAAAAAAAAAAAATTAGTATGCGATTATTCACCTTTTTTACCTAACCAAAATTGTAAATTAAAAAAAAAATTAAAATATCAAAATATAATACTTTTAATTAACAATTGTCATTTGGGTTATCCTACTACATATTTAAAAGTAAAAGCTATATCAATAAGTACATATTTTAGTGAGATATAGCTAAAATTCTCTTAGGACAAATTAACACTGAAAAATTCAAAACTCTGTTGCCAACTGTCAGAAAAGTTCCCATCGAAAAAAAAAATAAATAAATGAATTTTTTCTCTGAGTGTTATTTAATGTAACAAATCAATTGGTGTACAAAAATATAATTTTCACTCAATTTATTTTGTATTTTTTGTCCCAACTTACCCCCATCGACTTACTTATACATGGACGAAACTTATATCATTCTCAAATTTTTGCAAACTCTATTATGTTGGGTTTACTGACATACGGGTCTGTAATTGGGTAACAGTTTGTTTGCCATAATGGTCATAAGAATAACCATTGTTGTAAGATAGTTAAAAACAAATCCAATATTCAGCTTCATTTTTGTTTCTCTCTCTCTCTGTATGTATATATATATATATATATATATATATATATATATTCTTATAACTTCACTAACATCAAACTGCTATCATATCGATCTTGTAATTCTATTCAATTGTTTAGAAACATCATTTTAAATCAGCTATTTCAAATACATCGACTTTCTGAACCTAAGTATCATTATCTTTACATCAATAATCTTAAACGCATTTATCAAAATTACCACTATCCAGAATTTGTTGTAAATAATATTATTAATAATTTCAAATACACCACGTAGTAATTTTACAATTGCATTATATTTATCCTTACATGGATAATTCATTTTTATGAATTTCTCCCATTCTTTTAATTTGACTTTCCATTTGTCCTGAGTCCTATACTGATTCCTATTTTTAAAGGTTTACTGTTAAAACTTTACCGTTCACGTTCACTCAGTTCCTTCCGACAAAAAAAGACACTACTCTAAGACAAAAAAATTGACGCACCCCGCAGAATAATCTGATAGTAATGAAACTTTACATGTAAACACCATTCGACCGAATATGCAAATGATCAAAAATCTGCAACCAATGAATGAATAGTCAGAACTATAGCGCATTGAAACTGAGCATCATGGTGGTGTATGTAAGGAGCGAACCTTGCTTTCAGGAACGAAACATGCAGTGGATTTTGATTGCGTTTACTTACCTTGAATGTAACAATGCCTTGCCGGCAAATTCGTGGCCATTACGAGTATATGAAGGAGTTTGAAAGAAGGCGTGCGGTCGGGCTGCATGAGGCTGGATGGGCACACCTACGAATCGCTCGGCATTTGGGTAGGAGCGATGCAGCAATTAGATGATATTGACAGTAATGGGTCCAGAATGGCAGGTTTCAGTGGGCAGCGGATGGCCTAGAGCAGGGGCGGCATATAGGGGGCACGAAGGGGGCGCGGTCGCATCTCCAAAATTTTCCTTCTCGTCTATCGGCTTCTCCCTTTTTTTATCGACTGTCCACTGGTCAGTTTTCTCATGTTATGGCGCTTCAAAAGAGGCAACCTTCACAGTGAAGTTCCCACTTCCGGCTGGAATGAATAATTTTCAGCTTGAAAATATTAGGGTGATGTTATCCTTTTCACTTGAAAATTTCAAGTGCCCGATTTTATGTGTAGTAGGTGTAGTTATGTCTAGTAGTAGTTATGTGTAGTATGTGTAGTTAGTGCATGCTCATCCATTCCTTATGCTAGAAATGCATTTCAGCAGCTCAATGCATTATATTTTTTCATAGAAACATCATATAAAAGAGCTATTTTCGAAAAGATTCGCTCATCAACAAATACTTTTTCTGGAGGCTTTTCAACTCTACAACCACTAAGTGATACGAAGTGGTCTTCCAGAATTAAAGCCATAAAAGCACTACTTGATAATTTTGAAGTGGTGATTTTAACACTGGAAGAATTATCTGAAAACGATTCTCTCAATGGTGGAAAAGCCGAAGCCCTTTTAACATGCATGAGATCGTTGGATTTTTGGTTAACTTCGTTTGTTTTGAACAGTGTTTTTGATCAATACAATACTCTCTCAAAGCATCTTCAGTCATCTGTTCTTAATTTTCAGACTGTGCAAGCTTTGGCTAAAGCTACTATTGAAACTGTTAGTTCTTTTCACACTGATGCATATTTCAATCAAGTGTAGAGTTTTGGGAAAGAACTTTGCGAAAAAAACTCTGATTCTGAACCAAAACTGAAAAGGCGTAAAAAAATTTCAAGCAAATTCGGAGTCGGTGAAAAAAATCCCCATAATGATGTTAAATCATATCACAGAATCAATATTCAATATGAAGTTATAGATTCAGTATCTAATGAAATTGGGACAAGATTTAATGAGAACAATATATCTGTTTGTTTGCCCTTAGTTCAGTATTATCCGGATCAGATATCGAAAAAGAAAATGTTTCAACCATATGCAAAGTATATGACTTCCAGAAACAGGAATTGCTGTGTGAATTGTGACTGTTTCATTCAATGGTGAAAAATGAAAACATAGACCATTCCAATTTTAAAAGTCGTTTGAATTATTTTAAAGAGCGGAATTTAAAAAATGTGTTTCCTGTCATAACATTATTAGTTAAGTTGTTTTTGACTGTGCCAATCAGCTCAGCCAGTTGTGAAAGGTCTTTTTAGTGTCTTAGGAGGCTGAAAAATTATTTTCGCAGTACAATGGGACAAGAAAAACTTTCATTTTTAGCTGTTTTAGCCATAGAACAAGATATACCACTGGATTATGATGATACTGCAACAAAATTTTCTCCTCTTCCAGACTCTAAGAATGGGCATTTAAAACTTCAATATAAGGTAAATAAATATACATATTTATATTTAGAAAAATTATGTTAACAACTATTATGTTAACACAATTATGTACAAAAATTATGTTAACAACAATTATTTTTCTCAATATCAATTCAATTTTGTGATCCCCCCTCTCCCCTGTTAACAAACATTTTATTTATTCCATATTGTGAATCTTCATACATACAAAACTCGCATCCCCAAATGGAATGCTGAAATGCCACCCCTGGCCTAGAGCGACGACAGAACGGGAAGATAGAGCGATTGTCAGAGCAGCTGTGACAGCATGAGATTCGTTATTATCAACCATCCAACATGTGACAAACACGGAAGTGACCACCTGGACCATTAATAGAAGACTACGGGAGTGGAATCTGTACTTGCGGTGCCCATTACACCGCCTACCACTAACCAGTATGCACCGTCAACAGCGATTACAATGGGGCTGGGCCCGATCAAAGTGGAATTGTTCGGATTGGGAATGAATTGTCTTCAGTGATGAGCCCTGTTTCAAACTGAGTCCCAACGACCAGCGCAGACGTGTCTGGAGAAGACAGCCCGGACATCGTCAGGTTCCTACTCTTACTGTCACATGCCACACGGCCTGACAACAGGGAGTTAGCGTCTGGGGGGTGCCATTTCGTTTGATATCTGGACCCGTTGGATAGTCCTCCGTAGCACCATCACAGTACAGCGGTGCATTGCCAACATTCTATGACCTGTTGTATTGTCATTCCTTTTGCAACACCCCGGGATAACTTTTCAGCAAGATAATGCCAGACCACACACAGCACGCCTCTCTATTGATTGTCTGCGTGCTTACTGCACACGTCCTTGGCCAGTTAGATACCCAGATCTCTCGCCTATTGAGCACATTGGGCTGAGATGGGGCGTTGCCTGCGATCATCCCAGAATGTAGATGAATTAGCTCGTCAGTTGGAGACCATTTAGAACGACATCCCTCAGAACACCATCCAGCAACTTTATGCATCAATGCCATGTTGGGTAATAGCAGAGTGTAATATAAGCAGTATCACATCGCGAAATGCGAAACAAAAATGAAAAATTGCTACTCGAATTCAGAATCGTATCGCACATAATTGGGAACACTATGTGAAAATTAGGCTTGCTCGATATGGCAATTTCAACAGCGGGATATATCGGCAGTCTAACATCGTGATATATCGTGATGTACTCACGTGAACAATGCACGTGTCTAAATACTGAACGGCATGGCAACACAGGTAAATAAAAATCTACAATTTGCCCTAATGTACAATTTATATGAGAAATAATTTGGTTTGGTAAAATATTTGCTTATTTTTAGTCGCGCCATAAAAATAAAAAATCTGATGTGGGCAGCACATGACTTTCCCTGCAGACTTATATTCATATTCTCTTTATTTTAATTCAATTTAATTCACTTTTAATTCAATTTTCGTTCTCATTTGGTAACTGGATTTATTTTCAAAGGTGGAGTAGAGAAAATACGAAAAACTAAAATATCTCGAGAACTGTTAGTCCTAGTGTAATGGGGTTGATCTTATTCTTCTCATCGTTAAAAATTATATATAAAACAAGCATTTAATGGATATATTTGAGCATACATAGTTTTTTATTTTAGATTTTGATGATTTTTGCAGGCCATTTTGCAAAAAAAGGCATGTTATTGTTTTCCGAATCATACCAAAATCTAATCAGCACCAGGGTAACCCACAACCGACTTATCAACCGATTTTTGTGAAATTCGGTCCATTAGTTTTTCAGCTAGAGTAGATACAGGCAATTTTTGAGGGCCATTTCGCAAAAAAAGGCGGGTTCTTTTATCCCGAATCATACCCCAAACTAATCAGCACCAGATTCGGCCACAAGTGACTTATCCATCAAATTTTTTGAAATTTGGTCCATTAATTTTTTAATTAGAGTGGATACAAAATCTGCGCAGACAGGCACACACACAGACGTCATGCCAAAAATGGTTTTATCATATTCTAGTGGTCCTGAAATGTGTAGATCTGTCGAAAAATCTGCAATTTTCGGTATAATTCCAATATTTTCCCTATTACCATGTATTGCAGGGAAAGGAAAAAGATATATTGCTATGATTTGGGATATTTAGAAGATGAAAATAGATGCAAACTGATACTTTTAAACTTGCAGTCAGTCATGCACGGAACTAAATTGCAGAATCTGAGCATTTCAAATCCAATAATATACGAATTTATGGGGGCCTCTGTATTTCAGCAATTCCTATAATCACCATAATATATATAACGAAGTATGGCAGTACCCGTAAATTCGCATATTTTATGGAAACAACTTCTTAACATTTTTACTTTCCCTACAATACATGGTAATGTATAGGGAAAGTATTGGAATCATGTCAAAAATTGCAACTCGAGTTTTCGACGGATCTACACATTTCGAGACCTCTAGAATACGAAAAAACTATTTTTAGCATGACATCTGTGTGTGTGTGTGTGTCTGTCTGCCTGTCTATGCAATGTATGTATCCACTCTAACTCAAAAACTAATGGACCGAATTTCATAAAATTTGGTAGTTAAGTCACTTGGATGTGACCCTGGTGCTGATTAGTTTTGGTATGATTCGTAAAAACAGAACCCACCTTTTTTTGCGAAATGGCCCGTAAAAATTTCATTTATCCGCTTTAGCTAAAATACTAATTGACCAAATTTCACAAAATTTGGTAGATAAGTTACTAGTGGGATACTCTGGTGTTGATTAGCTTTTGATACGATTTGGAAAAGAACTATCTGCCTTTTTTACGAAATGGCCCGCCAAAATCTAAAAAAAAAGACTAAGTAGTGTATTCTCAAATGTATCAATTAAATTCTTGTTTTATACACAATTTTTGAAGAGGAAAATAATATAACACACTCCATTATACTTTAGGACTAACTGTTCTCAAGGTATTTGAGATTTCTTGCATTTTTGTTACACCGATTTCGGGAAAATGTCCAATTACCAATAAAAACAAAAATTGAATTAAAAATGCAAATTTAGTGTTATTTGGTTCAATTAAATTCAATCTAATGAATCATTAAAGAAAATATGAATTTGAGTCTGCGGGGAAAGTCATGTGCTGCCCACATGAGATTTGTAAGGTCTGTAAGAACTTGTTTTTCAACCAAGAAAAATAGAAACTGACATAAAAAAGAGAAATAGAAACTGACATAAAAAAAAACTTAATATTAACCAAAAAAAAAAAAAAATATATATAAAACTTACCGATAAAACATCAATATAAAGCTTATAAAAAAAAATCTAGATACGACAAGCTATTTCCCGCGTATCCACCATAATCTTATGTTTTCCGTTCATCTTCTACGCATTCATTAACTATGTCCCATTCCCTGTCCCACCCCCCTCACTACTTTTCCTATAAGCAACCATTAAAGTTAACTCATATCGTTACTGTGCCGAAGACATTAATTTTTAGTAACTTTTTAATTTTAAGCATAAACATATACTTAAATTATAATGTTAACTATTAACTTGCTTATACTCAAATTCTAATGTTGCCTATTAACTTGTTCATGCTTAAATTCAAATGTTAACTATTAACTTGTTTATACCTAAAATTTAAATGTTAACTACTGACATGCTTATACTTATATTCTGATGTTTATACCTAACTTTTCTTAGATTTTTAAAATTAGCTTTACAATCAATATAAATAAAATTGAAAATCTGTCTGTCTGTCTGTTTGTTCCATCATCACAGGAGAACGGCTGAACTGAATTTGATGAAATTTTGTGGGTAGCCTGGAAATAGCCACACTTAAAATTTGTCCATATTTGGAGTTTCTATGACCAGGGGTTCTCGAGATATTAGTAAAAAATTAAACTTTTGTTTGTCTCATCATCACAGGAGAACGGCTGAACCGAATTTAAATTTCAATTTGTTTGTTGTTCAATTGTTTTGTTGAAATTATATGTTAATGAAAGTATATGTTATACTTAATTTTAAGTATAAACATATACTTATTGATTTCAAGTCATTTAAATTTAAGTATAATCAATTAATATTTCAGTTTAAATTTAGGTATAGTATGTTTTAGTGTCAAAATTCAATTACAGTATACACTTTAAAAACACTAGTAGTTTAAATCAAAACGCTAAAAATATAAAAGATTTCTTCTTTGCACATAATGAAACATATTAGCAAACAAAAATGCTTTTGTGGGATTGAAAAATGGTATATATATATATATATATATATATATATATATATATACACACACTTATCCCCCGATTTACACGCCACTTGTTTTACACAATTTCGCTTTTACACAGTTTATAAATTAACAGATTTCAAAAAATTGATAAAAATTAAAGAAAAATTAAAACAAAATTAAGAAAATTAAAGAATTTTATGGCTCTTCTTAATTTTTGAGTATTTCAAAAATGTATCCCTTTTCACATTCATTTTTGATGTTTTAAAATGTAGTTTGGGGTCAATTGATATTTTCATTTTAGAGCAATTCCATGGAACTGTCAACCCAAAGGTCATTTTTTTACCTTTCAGCATATATATTGTATTATATATCGTTTTAAAAATAATTTTTCAAATTTTTGGAATTTAACTATAGTTTTTACAAAATATTACTTCAAATCTACATAAAATGGTGACAAATAAGACATATGCAATTAACCAAAATGTCTGTCATTTTTAAGTTTTCAGGCTTATATTTTATCATCAAAAATACAACTAGCAAAAAAAATCTTTTTACCATTGAAACATTGTTTTTTCCTCTATTTAATAAACTAAAGAATTTTTTGTTAGGAAATGAACTTGCTAATGTCAGGATAGATGGTGTGTAATCCGATTCACTGGTTATATTAGTCACAAAAACATCAATTAAGTTCCACTCTCCCCAGAAATACATAAAAAATCTTTTTTTGCTCACTTAATGTCTTTCATGTGATTGTTGCCATTAGACAGATGCAATTAAACATAAATAATTTTCTTTTTTTCTGGCAACAGTACATGTGACTAACATAACACCACTGGTTGTGACTAACATAACACCACTGCTTGTAACTAACATAACACAATAATTTATGAAGTCAACTAAATCTTAACATCTCATTTGTAAGATTGTGTGCATTTTTTCCCTCTATATGTAATATGCATTTGTTTCTCATAGTTTTTTGGATGAATTAATCATTGTAAATCTTAAATTTGTGCATAATATTAAAACTTGATCTATCTGATTGTTGAAAAAGTGTTTTTAGAAATTAGACTTGGAACTTGTCCTCATAAAGAAAGTAATTTTTATGATTCTACATAAAATCAAACATCACGCTTGACATTTTCAACTGCTTATTAAAGTATTGTGAGGAAATCCTTTATTGAAAAACTAATATGGCTAAAACTGCTGCAGAAAAAAAAGAGGAAGAGCCGTGCAAGACAAAGTGAAGAAAAAAAAACTTGCAGAGAGAGAAAGGGCAAGAAGAGGAATGAAAGCAATGAGAGTAAGTCAAAAGTATGATAAAATTTATAAGAAAAAACACAGATTGGAATCTCAAAGAGGAATGAAAAATATGAGACGACGATGAGAAGATGCAAAGGAAAAAGTAGTGGAAGAAGAAACAATGATTACATGCAAGTCACCATTCACTACATGTCAGACATTTGGAAAAGCAATGAAACAAGTGTCTGTAGCTCTTCCTAGCAGTCCACAAAAATGATTTACTGTTATTAAAGAGTTAACCATAAGGGAAAGTAGTGAACAAGTTTTGAATGTTGTTACTGTGGGTGATATTAAAAAGAAAAGTGCATTGTCTAAAGAAATAATAAGTGCTGTAAAGAATTTTTATAGAAGAGATGAAGTTTCAAGACCACTTTCTGGGAAGAAGGAATACAAAAATTTTAAAATGAAGCTGGGGAAAAGGAAAAAGTGCAGAAATGCCTATTAATGTACACTTTAAAAGAACTCTATGACTTATATAAGAAAGAAAATCGTGGAAACCCAATAGAAGTATCAAAATTTTGTGAACTGCATCTGGAGGAAGTACAGTTGGCTTCAACCAAAATCAGAGTTTGCTGCTGTGTCTATTGTGAGAATTTAAATCTTTTAACTGCTTCTGAATTCAATCCCAGACCAAAGAAGATTTAAGAACTGATTGAGATAGAAAATCTGCTAATTGTATGAGAAACACATGTGAACTCAGTGGTGTAAGCCAGCTAAAGAAATTTGTCGAGTCAGAGACAATATTATGGAATGATGATGAACATATTTCATTTTATCAGTGGAAGAATGGAAAACTTGAATTGGTGTTCATCACTTACAACAAGTTACAGAAATGTTGATGGACCAAACTAAAAATATTTTAAAACATTAATATAACATTTGGAGACAAGTCGAGGAGCTGCAAAAGGAAAACTTAAGCATAGGGGAAATCATTCTACAAACTGATTTTGCTGGAAATTATTATATTAAACATCAGGATGAAGTAATGCAGGCACATTGGAATGCAGCACAGAGAGTTTCTGTAACAATTTATACTGCTGTTATTTATTTTCGGCACATTACTTCTGAAGATATACAGACACAGTGTTATGCAATAATTTCCGATGCAAACAAGCACTTTGCTTATGAAGTTAACATTTTTAATGAACAAATTATAAATGACTTTACTATAACTTACAAGATTAATGTAGAATCTGTGATATTGTGGACAGATGAAGCTGCTGCTCATTTTAAAGATACTCTATGATGATGTTAACTTCTTCTAATGTTTACAGAGGTCATGGAATTTTATTGAACCATATGA
Source organism: Amaurobius ferox (assembly GCA_951213105.1). Taxonomy (NCBI): domain Eukaryota; kingdom Metazoa; phylum Arthropoda; class Arachnida; order Araneae; family Amaurobiidae; genus Amaurobius; species Amaurobius ferox. The sequence goes on from OX578146.1 coordinate 14,641,861, forward strand.
CGGAAAAGGTCCACATGATGGAGTTGGTGCTGTTGTGAAGTGCAATGTGTGAAACAGAGTTTTGAGAGGTAAAGCTGTAGTGTGCAAAAGACTTTTTTCTTGAACTGGGAAAAATGATAATGAAAACAAAATGTTTGTTCGTCAGTGAAATTGGCATGATAGGAAAGAAAAAGGATTTGAAAGCATTGTTCGAAAATGTCAATCCAGTGGAAGATATTCAGTCCTCATGATGTATTACTAATATGGGAGAATTCAAATTAGCTTTGTATCAGAATACAGGAGATGATGTTCCCATACACGAAGTAACCTTAAAAGAAAATCTGGAAACTGAAACTGATTTCACTATGAATAATTTTGAAGTAGAGTCTCTCTCTCTGCCTCTGAACTGTCCCCAAAAACCATTGCGTCATTGGGTGATTTTGTCATTGTTGAATTTATAACTGTAAAGTAAAAAAAAAAAGATATGTTGGACAAGTTTTCGACACTCATAAGAATGATTATGAGGTCTTGTTCATGAAGAAAAGTACTGAGGACACCTTTGTGTTTCCCACAATTGAGGACAAATCTTGAGTTGAAACAACACAAATTATTAAAGTTTTATCACAACCGACTGTAAATTTTCGTGGACATTATCATTTCACACATAAGACTGAACTATAATTTTTCTACATGTAAACATATAATAAAACACTATTTGCATTCTTACACTTATGTAAATATTATTTGTAATACTCTGAAATTAAAGTATATTCACACGTTGACGTTATGTTAGTCACGTTATGTTAGTCACAGGCAAGGTTTATTAAAAATTCTTTCTCTGTATTATACTTGAAACGTATGCCAAATTTGTGCATAATAATGGAGCAAAAACCTTTCACATAGACATTTTCAAAAGGAAATAATCATTTTGTTGTTTTAGTTTCAGAGGATAACGGCTATAAAAATTAATACAAAATCCTAGTGTTGCAAACCTGTTATGTTAGTCACATTGGTCAAAATACTCTCTGAATGCTTATATAAACAATTTTAAATATTAGTTTTGCATTTCTCTACATAAAACCACCTGCCCAAAGAAGAATAACACCCTGTTTAAGGTATTAGGATAAAAATAAAGTTAGTGCATGAAAAAAATCATTTCAAAAATCATTCAAATGTTATGTTAGTCACAATGGAATTACTCTTAATCTTAATATCAATAATTTTTTATTAATATTAAATTTTTTCAAAAAATTATGAACAAGTGTGGTTTTATCATTTTTTAAACAAAACTTATTATTTTGTTCAACTTTGGTACAACTTAAGTAATTTAGATTTCAACTCCATAATTAATGAGTTTTTGTTCATCTTATATTGCTTTTAACAACTTCTACCAACATATCATTTTTATATCATAGAATTTCATCCATCTGCCCCCTCAAATGCAACAGAAAATCCCAAAAAAGATAGGAACAGAGCACGTAGAAGAAATTTTCTGCTAAACAAAACAAGTAGAATTCCAACGATCCACTCTTTCAAATGTGACGCAAATCACAAAGAATTTGGGAGAAGATATTTAGAGGGGGGCAGGTACTATTACACAGATTTTTTCAAACCTTCAAATAGAGAAGAAAAAAGAAGATGAATTGACAGAATTTTGCTGTATGACCCTTTTTAATTATTTTTTTTTAAATCCATGCTCATATATACACTCATGTCCAAAAGTTAAGCATAATTCATAAAATGCAAAAAATTCGGAGTTAATATGGATACAATGGTTCACAATCAGTTGTGGAGAATTGTGGGACGAAGGTAAATCATTGCGCGTATGCAAAACAGTTCAGTCGATGTCGACATACGCAAAGCACCTGTGCACGTTGAAACAAGCATAAAACGTCCTGGAGTAGCATGGCCAGTTGAGGCAGAATTTTACAATTGCTGTGGTACAGAGCATTGTTAACAATCAAAAAGGACAAAAGATGTCACAAAGATGCCAACTGGACATGTTTTTGAAGGGAAGAATTATTGGAATGTTGGAATCCGGTCGATCCCAAACCGAAGCATCTCGAATTCTGAATGTGCCTGAGTGTGTGATCTCCAGACTGTGGCAGAGGTTCCAAACCACTGGAGATGTTACCCAACGACTAGTACCAGGTCGGCCAAGAGTAACAACCGCTCGGCAAGACCGATATTTAGTGATAACTGCCCGATGTCAGAGGAACTGTTCTGCCAGACAACTGGATTCAGCCCTGATAGCCGCTACAGGAGCACTGTTTCGAAACAGGCTGTTTACAGGAGACTCAGACATGTTGGTTTCTATGCCAGACAGCCAGCAGGTTGCATCCCCCTGACATCTGCAGAAAAATGCGCACGTTTACAGTGGAGTTTGGAACACCAGCAGTGGAGTGAACAACAGTGGGGCAATATCATGTTCAGTGACGAGTCCATGTTTAGCCTGAAAACTGATTCTTGTAGTACTATGATCTGAAGAGAATGTGGAACGCATTTTCACATGGGAAACATCACGGAAAGACATAATTTTCCGTTTGGGGGATTCATGGTCTGGGCAAGCATCATGATGGAACGGCCGCATAGACCTCCACATCTTTAACACGGGGTCGGTTACTGATCACAGATTCAGAGACAAAGTCCTTGAACCTACTGTTCGATTGTTTCGAGGTGCTGTTGATCCTGATTTCATATTCATGGATGTTAACACGCCTCCTCGTCGTGCTGCCTTGGTCTACGACTTCCTTCAAACTGAAGATATCCAGCACATGCAGTTGCCTGCCAACTCTCTTGATCTGAATCCAATAGAGCATGTGTGGGATATGCTTGAGAGACATCCTGTAGCCCTCCACTACCCATCAAGCTCCATTCCGGGATTGAAAACTGCTCTCTGTGAGGCTTTGAACTCTTTGAGCACACAACTCATCCAAACCCTCATCGAAAGTATAGGAAATCGCTGTGCAGCATACTTGGCTACCCGAGTTTTCCACACTTCATATTAAACTGCAGCATCACATTGTTTTAATCATTCTGTTTCATTGAAGTTGACACTCATATTGTGACCCTTTTTCTTTCAACCCTTTTCTTTGGATAATAAAAGTCATTATTATCCTTGTTTTGCATTGTTTTCTTCTTCTATAACCCTATTACACCCGCATACTGCATTTCCTTCCATTCCAATGTAGATTTTCTGAAATTTTCACATAAACAGCAACTATGCTTAACTTTTGGACATGAGTGTACATATTGCAAAATTCTTCCACTATTAATTTTAGCTATTTTTGTAACTGATGATATACACTCAAGTGCCAAAATTCATGTATGCAAATTTATAAGTAACGCTCGCATCACGTTAAAAGGGTAAAGATTCAGATGGTTGTCAGTGTTGTCTGTTGGATTTTTAAATGTCTATAAAACATTAAATAATGTGTTAATGGCTACCCGACAGGAATTAACCGAATTTGAATATGGAATGATAGTTGGAGCTCGATATATGGGGCATAGCATTTCAGAAGTTGTCGAGACTTTGAAGATTTCTTGCTCGACAGTGTCAAGGATATATCAATAGTACCTCATGATAAGCATTATATGCCACAAGGGTCAGTGCAATGGGTGGCCGCCACGTCTGATGAATGATCGAAAATCTGTGATGTCTGAGCAGAAGCATCCGTGCTAACAGATGAATGAAACTGCATCAACTGATTTCACTGAGGGATGCACTAGAAGTGTATCTGTGAGGTCTGTGCAGTGAAATTTGCTGTTGACAGGATATGGCAGCTAAAGACTGACTCAAGTGCTTTTACTCACAGCACATCATCAGCTTCAGCACATCACCTGGGCTCACAAACACTTGCAATAGGTCCCAGATGACTGGAAGAAGGTAGTGTGAGTGTGGTTCGATGAGTCATGTTTCTAGTTTGTACAAGCTGATGGTCATATTCGGGTATGGCGCAAACCCCACGAGGCTATTTATTCAACCTGTCAACAAGGCACTGTGCAAGCTGGTGGTGATTCCATAATGGTATGGAGAGTGTGTACTTGGCATGGATTGGGTCCTCTGGCTGCTTGGTGACCATTTACAGCTATTTATGGACCAATAATGATGAGATGTTCCAGGATGATAATGCTCCATGTCACCGGACTCATATTGTTCACGATTGGTTTGAGGAGCATTCTGGACAATTCCAGCACATGATTTGGGCACCTAGATTTCCAGATATGAACCCCTTGAAGCATATCTGCAATATGATCGAAAGAGCTATTCATGGGCAAATTCCAGCACCTACCACAGCCATGCAATTATGGGTTGCTATCAAGACAACATGGCTGAACATTTCTCCTGTAGACTTCCACCGACTAGTGGAGTCTATATCACATCAAGTTGCTGCACATCGCTGAACTAAAGGAGGCCCAACACAATATTAGAGAGGTATTCCATTACTTTTGGCACTTGAGTGTTCAATCCTCACTAATATTTTAAAACTTTTTTCTCATTGTTTCCTGTTTCATACTGGGCAATATTTTATAGTCGGCCATTTTAATTTTTAAAAATAATTTTAATTAGCATTTTTTTGTAAAACTATTTTGTATTTCCTAATTTCATGACTTTTTTCAGCACCACTTTTTTCCAATTTAATAAACACTTAAATATTTAACCTGTATTAAAACTGTTTCCGGGGAAAAGAAAAAACAATGAGTGCAAAATGAATTTTAATATTAGCCATTTATAGATGTAAAATTTTATATTTAAAATTTGTAGATATCATATTTCCCTGAAAATAAAACTTAATCAGAAAATAAGCCCTAGCATGATTTTTCAGGATGTTTGTAATATAAACCCTACTCCAAAAATAAACCCCAGTTAAGATCATCAACCAGACGAATGCCAGACTTACACGGATATGGTTGTAACTAATTAGAATCATCATAATTCAATACATCATGGGTTGTAGCGGAGAAACATTTTCTGAATTTTGTGCCTGCTGCAATTTTTCGTCCCTTTTGTGTCAGTTAACACAAAAGGGACGAAAACAGTTTTTGTTGCCACACCTGTCTTGTAAGTCTTCAATTAACACTTGATTTAATAATAGATTTAAAGGGAATAATATTTTGATCCCCAAACAATATGATTGCAGAAAGAAAGTGCTATTCCATTGAATACAAGAAAGGAATCTTGGAGGACTCCCAGGGCAATAATCTTACAGCTTTCTGTAAAGAAAAGAAGTTGGACCTTTGAATGGTCCAAAAATGGCGATCAGAGTATGATAACCTCAGTCAATAGGTACACAAGGGAAATGCTAAGAGGTGCATGTGTGGATCAGGTTGATAACCATTATTTCTTGAGTTGGAAGAGCAAAGGTTTTGGCTGTTCGCAAGGCTAATATTCAAGCATTTGCCATTGCAATGACACCAGAGTTAGACATAACCCTAAATGAATTCAAAGCATCACAACACTGGATGGCTTCCTTCAGCGATATGAACTGTCTCTAAGAAAATCGATAACACTGTTCAAGTTGGAAGATACTGCAATTATTAAACATGTACTTGCATTCAAGTATTTTGTTGATGGCATCGACTTTTTGAAATACCAACTCTACAACACGATTGCTATGGATGAAACTGCAGTGTTTATGGGTCAAGGATCTCAAACGACAATTGATCAGAGGGGTACCTCGTCAATCTACATTCCCTCCACTGGTTACTAAAAAGCATGTGTTACCTGTATTTTAGCAATTCGTCCAGATGGAAAGAAAGCTCTGCCTCTAATCATCACTAAGGGCAAAAAAGATAAGATTGAACGTGTTTCAGGCATATTTGTTCTTGAAACCAAAAAGCCTGGTGCACACAAGCAGCTATAAAGAAGTGGGTTGAATTAATGCTACCTCTTTTTTTGCGATGTGGGCCAAAGAGGTCAGCCAGTACTCACCACACTAAAGAACTTCCAGAAAGAAGAATAGATCAAATAATGATTGCTGAAGGAATGATGCCTATCTCCAGACTCTTGTAATTGTAGTAAACAAGCCCTTCAAGGACCATTTGCGCATGGAAATCAATGATTACACTGAAAATAGAATGGAGAGATATCAGCTTGGGAAACTTTGTGAAGCCTAGCCTGCAAGAGGCCGTGACTTGGGTGAAGAATTCGTGGGATAAAATCACTGACAGCTATGTTGCCAATGCGCTACAAGCAGATTACATGGACAACTGTATTGCTAGATATGAGAGAATAGTTCTACAGGAAATGAAGTCGCAAGAAATTCAGGTGGAATTCTTGGTTTGGAGCTTTATGACAATGTTCCAGAAGATGATGACATGACTGAACTTGAATAAATGTAAATTTTTGTACATGAATATATGAATAAATGTAGATTCTTGTACATGAATATATAAATAAATGTAGATTGTTGTAAATGAATAAATGCAAATTGCTTTAAAAGAAAAAATAAGACATCTCCTGAAAATAAACCCTAATGCTTCTTTTGGAGCAAAAATTAATATAAGACTCAGCCTTATTTTGGGGGAAATACGGTATCACAATTCAGAATAAAAAGTGTGGTTCAGCAGATATTAAAATGCAAAAGACAAATGCAGTCGCTGTTACCCCTTCATTTTCTTGAATCCAAACATTAACAATTGTAATGTGCCCCCTTTTAGCAAATGATACAATGACGTAAACAATACTCAATATTCTCTCACAACAAAGCTTGAGTTTTGAGCTTGTCATTCATAAGTGCTGAGGGGAAAGACTAAATAGTGATGATTTTAAGAATGCCGGCATGGAAAAAATGTCTATTGGCATTTTCAGGGAATGAATTTTATCAGTACATACGCAAATTTTGTAGAAATAGAGACTCACAAATTATTCAATTAAAGCCAGTGATATATTTCATTTGGCCTTAGACTGGTACAAAATAATACTCTCATCAATTTTTTTATAGTGTTGTGCATTATTGTACCATCCATTTTTTAAAAGTTACTCCCAACTAGCATGTAGTGAGTGCTTATCTGCAACTCTAGTATTTTGTAAATAAGGCTTCCTCTGCTGACTATACATGTTCATTTGATGAGATTTCAATGCGTCTTGCCATTCACACCAATATCGTGATTGTGGCTCTATAATGTCTCAATTTAGCATAAATCATCTAAATTACCATGAGTAATTTGTTGGTAATGTTCTGAAGTGCAGAGATGACTGATGGGCTATGACATAATGACCACATGCCATCCCTGATCATAAATGTGTAGATGGAAAGGTCGAAGGTGCAATCAAGGTTGAAAATATGCCTCTGATGTAGAAATTGTTAAAACAAAGGGGACCTGGACTACAATTTCCATATTTCTTGTTATGTTCACAGCCCCAATTGCTATGTTTTGAGCATTTTATGAAGAATCTATTGCTAACTGAAGGTAGCCATCCAAGTCTCTGTGAATATAGTGAGCAAAAGTGCTATCAAGAATGTAGTACAGTCCTTTATTACTTTGCATATATATATTTAGTATTGTACACCATCATTACAAAATTATGATGTATCTTGTATATAACTGCACACTCTGTCAGGCTTTATGCATGTTCATATGATTGTAAATAAATTAGTTTAGATTCTAATCTTACATGATGCAGTCGTAAAAACTTCCACTCTGCAAAAATTTCGTTCCTCATTCGACTGAAAGCAGTAATCGTCCAATGCCAGCCGTCGATGCCTCATCTTCGCGCTATTGTCTAGACATATAACTGTCTCGTTTCCAAGCTTCGAAGGCAAAAGGTAATTGCTTTCATTATATTTTTGTTCTTAATACATACGCAAAAGTGGAAAAATTGGACTCGAAAGACTTAAAAAATTTCAGTCTTACAATTGAAAATGGAACTGAATATTTGTAAATTATCTTGTAAAGGATCAAAGGATGAACTAATTCAACGTTTGATTTCGGATAATGAAAAACATTTTTGTTAAGGAACAGGTGATATATTAAACTCTGCCCACAATGAACATATAGGACTGACACAAACTTTAAATGAAAGAATTAGAAATTCAAGAGTTGAAAAAACAACTCGAAAATAAAAGTATTCAAATCCCTGAAAACTTAAAACACTGTGATGAATCTTCTTCAACCTCACTGGATCTTGCTAATATTGTCGCACAATTAGCTGTCACTGTTCAGCAATTGGTTTTAAATCAAGAAAATTTGAATTCGCCGATTCGAATAAACTCTACTATGGATACCGCATTTTTCTAGAAAACAGTTCAAAGATCCAACGAAATGGATTATGCAAGTGGAAGGAATTGCATTTCATGCACATTGGATGCCCTCCTTAACTCTCATAAATGCACAAACAAGATTGAAATCATCAGCAGCAGATTGGGACTCTGTGTACGGTAAAAATTGTCAAAATTGGTTGAATGAATTAATGAAATGAAGGTGGGTGGCTCCAGAAGAGCCCAGCACATCGACCAGAGGTTTATTGTACTACCCCAAAAGAAAAAAGATCTCTAAGAAAAGAGACCATTAGCCGATACGAAAATAAGCAGGCACTTGACAGGAATGTCATTCAGCTTCCAGGGTTCAATCACATGACGACCAATGTGCTCGAATCTGTGAGCAGAGTAAGCCTCACATTCACATAGAATGTGAGCTGCAGTTTCTTCGCTGTAATTGCAGCCTCTACAAAGCGAATCCTTAGTGACACCCATAATATTAAGGTGTCTCTTGAGGGTGCAGTGCCCAGTAAGGAGCCCAACAGCCCTCCTGATGCCGGTTCTGCTGAGCCTGAAAAGTTCCTTTTGATGTGTACTAGGGCAATTGCAGTTGAGAATTTTCGCTTGCCTTTGTCCCTTAGTGTCACGCCAGTTCTTACATTGAAGCTTCCTGAAGATGTCATAGACAATTCTTCTAACAAGGTCATTGGGAATTCCCAAGGCCGGCTCAGGGCCCACAAAAGGAGTACTTGAGCCTTTCCTAGCAAGTTCATCCGCCAATTCATTACCAGGAATGCCCGAATGACCAGGCACCCAGTAAAGAATGACATTATTATTGCTAGCAATTTCACAGAGTGCATTATAACATTCCCAAACAAGGGAAGACGTCACAGTGAACTTCCCCAGAGCCATAAGAGCAGCCTGACTGTCAGAACAAATGAAAATCTGGCTATTCTTATACTTCCTGTCATAGCAGATTCTGCAACACATAAGGATGGCAAAGACTTCAGCCTGAAAGACAGTAGCAAAATTGCCAAGCGGATAAGACAGCTCAGTACCATCATCAGGGCAGCAAACACCAGCACAAGTACTTGTGCCAATCTTCGAGTCATCTGTGTACCATACAAAACAGTTCCGTTTATTGTAGGTGGGAGTCCTCTTCCAATCGTCCCGCGAGGGGACTTGAATTTCATAAGGCTTATCAAACGTATATTTGACATGAATGCCATCAGGTGACATACAGAAATAAGGATGACTAGCAACATTACTGTTAAGTTCACCCCAAGATAAATACCTTGAGTAATCTTTCCAGTATTTCAGATATTTAAGTCTGTTCATGCAGATAAGTACTTCTGCTTCAATACGCATATAGAGCGGATGCAAACCAAGTAAAAGTTCAAGAGTTGCAGTAGGAGTAGTTTTCATGCATCCAGAGATTGCAATGCACACCATCCTTTGAAGCTTAACTAATTCAAGTTTAGCTGTTTCACATTTAATTCTGGACCACCAAACAATGGATCCATAGGAAATGATAGGACAGACTACCATCGAGTAAATCCAATAGATAGCCCTGAGATTTAAGCCCCAGGTTTTCCCAATAGCATTCTTACAAGACCAGAAGATTGTTCTGGCTCTAGTCGTGCAATAATCCAAGTGTCTCTTCCAGTTGAGTCCCTTGTCAAAGTAAATTCCCAAGAATTTAACCTCCTTGGAGCAAATAAGCTTCTGCCCAAAGAAGCGAATATCCCCAAGATTAAGTATACGTTTCCTAGTAAATGCAACCAAAGCAGTCTTATGCGGATTAACCGTAAGACCTGCATTTTTGCACCATGTCTCAACCCTCCTGAGAACAGTAGACATCATGTCGGAGACAGTGTTGCCAAATTTGCCTCTGGCAATGATGACAACATCATCTGCATAACCAATGCAAGAAATGCCAGAAACATTGATGCTCTCCAAAAGAGAGTCCACAACTATACACCAAAGAATTGGTGAAAGCACACCTCCTTGTGGACAGCCCGAAAGTGCATGCACAGTCATACTATCACCAAGTAAAGATGCACAGATATACCTATTAGATAACAGGTTCTTGATCCAGTAAGAGATCGTGGTATTAACACCTTTTCTATCAAAAGCATCAAGGATGGTGTCGATGGGTACCTTATCAAAGGCACCTTCAATGTCAAGAAAGGTGGCAAGAGCAACTTCCCTGGCATTGAAATTTCTCTCCAAAATAAAGGAGAGACTGTAAAGGGCAGTGTCCGTAGATTTGCCCGGTTGATAGGCATGTTGAGAATTTGACAAGGGCTTAGAGGCCAGGATCACTTCTCTTAAGTACCTATCAATAAGCTTCTCAATAGTCTTTAAAAGAAAAGACGTAAGGCTAATAGGCCTGTCAAAATTGGTTAGAGTGGAAAGAAGAATTTCAAAAACGATTTAAACAATCAATGAACATTAAAGATTTATTTTCATGTCAAGCGAAACGTGTGCTTCGCGAAGACCAAACTTTAGTGTCATATATTTATGTAAAAAATGCCTTGCTCGAAAATGCTCCGCATAAATTGGACATATCCGAACGCATTTCACTCATTCTAGGTGACATACAAGACAACCGATGGGCTAACCCACTCTCTGTTCACTCATTGGTTTCAAGAAGATGCTTGCATAAAGATAAATCGGAACAACTTTCTTTTTTGGACAATAAGAAAAACTTTCATGTGTTAAACGTTAAAAGTGTATCTAAAAATGACAACTTTGATTCTCAGTTTTCTGACGATGAAAAACGACCATTTCGCTCAAATGAACAAGATTTTACTGACCTCACTTTTGCAAATAGATAACATCATTCAAGGTTGATCTTTTCAGAGTTTCTTAGAATTCTAATAATTTAATATATTTTTTTATGAGGGAAAATATTCATGTCACCTGAATAACACAGCGTCGCTGAAATGACTATATATATGAAAGGGCTAATTAAACAGTATTATTATAATAATGCAACATGCATTATAAATCATTGAAAAACAACTCTTATTTTGCTATACCACAAATTAACTAAAATATTTTACAAGAAATGCTAAAAATTCTTTAACACATAACATTAGAGCCTAAACACCACAATATACAAAAATTTATCATTGCCACTATCACCCCCTGCAGAGTTTCACTCAGGTAGAACCACCTGTAGGAGGGGGGTACAGGCATCCCTCAAGTTGGGGGGGGGGGCACAGACCTCCAATATATTTTTTATGGGAGAAGACATGAAAAAATCACATAAAGGTGAAAATCAAATATGAAAGAAGGGGTCCATGATAATGTTTATAGGGGGTGCCTAATTTGTATGTGCAACACTGCCCCAGACTGTTTTAAAAGAGCACAATGCCCTGGTTGTCTTTTTGTTATCAGAGCAGCACCCTCCTTGCCCTTTTGTTATGAGAAAAGCACCCTGTTTGGCCTTTTTGTTATGAGAAAAGCACCCTGCTTGGCCCTTTGTTAAGAGAGCAACATTTTACCCTGTGTGTTATCTCAAAACAATAAATAGAAATTATAATACTAAACTCTGATCTAAAGTCAAAGTAAATATCCCCCACCATACTTTCCTCCATCAAAAGAAACAAAATAGAAATAGCAGAAAGGGGAAGATTGTTATGCCAATACATTCCCCTTTCCACATGATTAAAACTCAAATTTTGTTAAATTATTCCATAATTGGTATGCATTTGGGGTAAAAAGTTCTAAATCTTAGAAGTCTATAATATAAACATTTTTGCCCTAAAATCAAGATCTAAAAATATAGCTTTCCGGATTAGGGTTCTTTTGTACCATTTGCATTAGCTCCTGTTTGTTTATGTTGTGTTAATCAAAGTTACAGCATTTCCAAAGTAATAAAAATTGAAAATTCCTAAATTTTCCCTCTTCCCTTCAAAATTCCAAATTAATGTATGGTATTTAATTACGGTAATTAATGTATGTTATCAGCAGTAGCGTAACGTAAGATTTTTGACTGGGGAGGCTGAACGCTTGACTTTTTTAATTAGAAAGGCTTTTGCTTTATTATAAGTGAGATTTATATTTGAATTCACTCTTTCAATAAGTATTGTCTTTTTATGAGTGAAATAGTATAATGTAACATAAAAATGCTACACTACTGCTGATAACAATTTTCAATCTGTAATAATATCACTTTAAACAAACTTTTAGTAACAAAATCAGTTTTTACTTGTTAAGCCTTTTATTTCCTTCACACTGAAATCAGTTTATGTGTTGAATTTTTTTCCTCTTAAAGATATTAAATTAAATTTTTTTTTTGCAAATGGCCCTAGGTACAATGACACTAGTGTTGTACTTTGTGCTAGTAAGATTTTACCTAGAGCCACATATTTAATATTGTTATCTACATATAATTTAAAATGAATAAAATACAAAATTGAATTCTGTAGAAAATTTAAGCACTCGAATCGAACTTTTATGAAATCTTGACAAAGAATAATAAAATATAAACAATAAAACAAAATTTAAACAAATTAAACAAAATTTGATTACTCATCTCAATAATAATAATATTTGCAAAGAAAAGAAAATGTTTGCATTATTCCACATTGTCATTTGCAAAACTGATGTAAAAAGTAAGTAGTAAACATTGCCATTCTGTGCTTCTCCAATAGTTTTGGGTTCAGGTAATTTAAATGCAATATCGTCCTAGCTAATCACATAAGTTGTAATCACATTGTAATGTAGAAACTTTTCTGATTAGTTTTAGGTATTTTATTAACACTTTACATAGTTGAAAAGTGTTTATGACTTTGTTCATTCTGTGTGTCTGTCTGTCTGTCCGTTAGCACGATAACTGCCATAAAAATGACTTTATCAAAATTAAATTTTAGTATGTTGTTCAGATGGTCTGTGGGACCTATGGGAATATAAATGAATAATATCACCCAATTAGTTTTGGATTGAACCCGGGTTGAAAAAATGAAATATATTGAACCCCATGGAACCTAACTTTTCAAACATTTTTTAAGCGAATTTAAAATTCACAAATTGCTTCGAAAATTTTAGGAAATATTCAAATTATCCCATAAAATATGTAAAAAAAATATCAGCAAAATATATTCAGTAGTTTTTAAAATAAAAATTAAAATAATAATTACACCCTTTATATGAAGAGATCACATGACCCACTTCAAAATAAAATATGGCATCCATCTTGTGTCAAAATCGGGATTTTTAAAATTCTTTTTAATTCATATTTAGTGTTGCATCTGTCCTAAAACTGCTTTATTTTTGTTTAAATTCTGTGCATCTACATACTGAAACAAAGCAATTACAATATATTTGAGTTTAAATGATAATCAAACTTTGATTATTTCTACAATGAAGCCTAATTTTCACTTATGGAGAATGTAAACACCAAAATATATAGAATGAGTTGTATAAGAATTGCTGCATTTCTTTAACGCAAAATTATTTAGTTCATGGAGTCTGCAATATAGCTGATATGAATGAAACATTCATTGATTTTACGCAGAGAACCAGATGATTTTTTCGATAAAGTTTTAAGCATAGAGTTAAATTACTTGTACCTCTATGATTTTAACTTTTTAAATAAAATAAATTATTATAGTATTGTGATGAATGAAAGAAATGGAAAAAGTTTATGAATGAAATTCTGCTTTTATATAGAGGCGATTTATATTTCGATGATGTCATTTGAATAAAGTTCATTTGTTTTCGATGAAGTTTTCAAATATAATAAATTATTGTAGTATTATGATAATTTTAAAAATATTACTAAGGAATGTATTGCATTTTAGAGATGTTTAAATAAGGCAATTTATTTTTCGATGCCTTCATTTGAATGAAGTTCATTTTTTTTTTATGAAGAGTTTTAAGTTTTCAAATATAATAAATTAATGTAGTATTGTGATAATTTTCAAAATATTACCGAGGAATGTATCGCATTTTAGGGATATTTATTTAAAATTGCATTTAAGTTGGGAAGTGTTTTATAATCAATGCTTTATGCATGATTGATCTTTCTTATTTTATTGTATACTGATCTTCCGCAATATCATTGTTTGCTCCTCATTCTCCAGAACTGATATTACCAATATGTTTTACACTTTTTAAAGCAATAATTTTTCCCTGTGCATCATCATCACTCATCATGCCTAGTGGCACATAAGGCCTTCAGCTTGCATAACCACCCTGGTCGATCGTGTGCTGCAGTCCTTGTTTCTGACCAGCTCGCCCATCCCATCAGATTTCTCTCTTGTTCTATTAGTCTCCTCCAAGTTAGATTGGGTCAACCCCAAGATCTTTTTCCCTGGAGCATCCAAGTAAGTGCTGTTATGCTGTGCTGTGGCATTCTTAAGACATGTCCAGTCCATTTCCATCTACGGTTTTTTATTTCCATCTCTGTTGCTTTCTGTCCAGTACTCTTGTAGAGTTCAGTGTTAGTAATAACATAAAGCCAAAATACTCCCAACATTTTCCTCAGACATTTAGGCTGTCAGGCTTTCAACTTGTTGCATTAGGCCTTTGTTAATTTCCATGTTTTGGCTCCATACGATAAAACGCTCTTCACTGAGGAATTAAAAAGGTTGATTTTTAAATTAAGGTAGGAGCTCTCCATACTTTATTGAGTTTTCTAAAACAATTCTGAGCTTTTGCAATTCTTATTTTGATTTTTTCATCTGTTCCACCCTCTTTGTTTACCAGTACTCCAAGCTAAGTAAAGCTATTTACTTCAATGGGTTCATCATCTAGTTTTACATTTTCTGCAGTTTTTTTCATTAATTCTTAAGACTTTTACTTTTATTGATACGTAAAGCAGTAGTTTTAGCAAACTTGTTAAGACCATTAGTTTTCTGTTGTAAATCATAAAATCAAGAAGGGCAAAAGGACAGTGTCATCTGCAAAACCTAAATCTTCTAAAACTGATGTAAATTTCCATCTAATGCCTCTTCTCTTGTCTTTGATGGTGTTTTTCATGATCCAGTCAATAACTATATTAAATAATAAACCTGACATCACACATCCCTGTTTTACACTTGATTTAATTTGAAAGGGCTCTGTCAGTTTTCCATTTACTTCAACACAGCAGCTGCTGTTTCTATATAGCTCCCTAATAATGTTAATAATTTTTGTGGGATTTCACTATCAAGTATCTTCCATAACACAGCAGCTGCTGTTTCGATATAGCTCCCTAATAATGTTAATAATTTTTTGTGGGATTTCACTATCAAGTATCTTCCATAACACATCTCTGTCAATGGTGTCAAATGCTTTTCTAAAATCAATGAAATTTAAATATAGAGGTGCGTTATGTTCAATGCTTTGCTCAATGATGTTTCTCAAAGTGAAAATATGTTGAATAGTTATAGCTCCACTCCGAAATCCTGTTTGCTCTTCTCTTAAAACCTCCTCAATTTTGTTCTTTAATCTATTGACCATTCTTTAAACTGTTCCAAAAACTTTAGCTGGAATAGACATTAAAGTGATACCTTTCCAGCAATGTTGGAATTTCTTGCCTATCCTGAATACTCAAGTTTATGAGGAAGCACTCAAGTTTGTGAGGAAAATTTTCATACATGCAAAATAATTTTGTATGAAAATTTTCCTCACAAACCTAAGTTTTGAAATTTTCCTCAAAGTTAGAAAATACTTCAGCAGTATACAAACTCAAACAATTAAATAAAAATATCCCCAAGACAAATTTGAGGAAACCAATTTTTTCAATCTACTATATATATATACTAATTGCCAAGTGTCCATCTGTCTGTCCGTCTGTCATGCTTTTTTTAAGCACTTCCCGAATAGATAGAGACTTGCAATTTGGTACACTGGTCGATCGTTCCATAAAACCCCTTGGAAAAATCATACTTTGCGAAAATGTTCTGAAGAGAGGGTGCGCCACACTAAAATGTTTGAAATGTGAAATGTTAGAAAAGCATACTTTACAATGAGATAGATACTTCAAATTTGGTGTATGGGTAAATCGATCGAAAGGATGAAAGTGTGCAATTTCAGATTTCGAGTATTTTCTACTTAAGGGGGTACCACACACCAAAATGTTCGATTTGCCAAATAAATGAGAAATGGCTTCAATAAAATTTGATAGAGACTTGAAATTTGGTATATATGAGCTAATCATTTGATGAAAATACACAAGACGAATAAAGATTTTCAAAAATGTTCGTTTAAGGAGGTGCTCCATAGAAAAACGTTTGAAAGGTGAATTGATAAAAAAAAAATTCTTCGGGATGAGATAGAGATTTCAAATTTGGTGTACAGGTAGATAATTTGGAAGGAAGAAAGTGTACAATTTCAGTTTTCCAATATTTTCTACTTAGGAGAGTGCTGCATACCAAAATGTTCGATTTTCGGAATAAAGGAGAAACGCCCCTTTTAAAATGTGATATAGGCTTGATATTTGGTATATGGGCAAATCTTCTGATAGAAAACCCAAGAAGAATGGAGTTTTTCAAGAATGTATATTTAAGGGGGTGGGTACTCTACACAAAAACATTCGAAAGGTGAAATGATAAAAAAAGCATGCTTCGCAATAAGATAGAGACTTCAAATTTGGTGTATGGGTAAATAGTTGGAAAGGAAGAAAGTGTTGAAAACCCAGACCGTCCGACTCATCCAGTGGACTTGAGTAACTATTTGGATGGCCGGAAGGAAGAAAGTGTATAATTTCAGTTTTCCAACATTTGCTATTTCCAACATTTGCTATTGTTTGCCAGAGATAGGATTTGTTTTGCAACATTTGCTATTGTAAATGTTTTCCAACATTTGCTATTGTATTTCCAACATTTGTATTGTAAGCTCACTAAAATATTCTATTTGACGAACCAATGAAAAAAAAAAAAAAAAAAACGCGTACTTTAGAATGTGATAGAGGCTTGATATTTGCTATAAGAGCTGATCATATGATAAAAAACCCAAGAGGAATACAGCTTTTCAAAAATGTTCATTTAAGAGGGTGCTACACAGAAAACTTTTGGAAGGTTAAGTGATAGAAAAAACATGCTTCATGATGGGATAGAGACTTCAAATTTGGTGTACTGGTAGATAGTTTGAAAGGAAGAAAGTGTGCAATTTCAGATTTTGAATATTTGCTACTTTAGGAGGTGCCGCAAACCAATATGTTCGATTTTCTGAATAAATGAGATACGAATTTTTTTTAATATGATAGAGGCTTGATATTTGGTATATGGGTCAATCATCAGTATAAAAACCCAAGACGAAGAGAGTTTTTCAATAATGTTCATTTATGGGTGTGCTTCACAGAAAACGTTCGAAAGTGGAAATGATAAAATAGTATGCTTTGGGATGAGATAGAGACTTGTGTACGGGTATATAGTTTGAAAGGATGAAGTGAGCAATTTAAATTTTCCACTATGTTCTTCTTTAGGGAGTTCTGCACACCAAAACATTGAATTTGCCGAATGAATGTGAAACACAAATTATTCAAATATTTACATTATTCAGGGCTTGCTTATTGTGAGACCGTTGATTTCCAATGGATATTTGGCTAGTTAATCTTAAAATGTTACTATTGCTTATAAATCTAAATGAGGAAATTGTGTTAAAAGACACTCAAAAGCAGATACAGGTATGACACGCAGGACCTTTCATTCACCCAAAAAAATAAACGGTTTTTCTTTGGCCAGCCTATCCACAACTTCTGAAACTTTGTGGCATTTTAACATATCTGCTCATTCAGTTGTACTGTAGAAGTCCCAGTTACAACAGTACCCTTTTCACTTAATACTGTGGAATTTTAACATATCTGCTCATTCAGTTGTTCTATAGAAGAGCCAGTTACAAAAGTACACTTTTTACTTATAAAACTGCAAAAAATTTGGGGTCAGGGAAGGGACATCCACCCGAGTCAGTGCCTCCAATGGATGCGGGATTTTACATATAGAAATCACTCAATACTACTGCATTAGTCTCTGATTTTAAATATACACTAAAATGATGCTATCTGCTTGGTAACCATGGCACGCCACCTCCATAATGTGTGCCCAAAAGTCAGGAAGCCAGAGATAGGATATCTGAGCTGTTGAAAGAAATTCCATAGGTGCTCTCCAGTTCTCACAGGAAGAAAGATCTCCTTTTTTAGGTATTTTAATTATTATTGCTTCTTTCCATTTTTATAGTACTTTCTCAGTTTTCCAGATAAGGTTAAATAGATTTTTCAAATATCTAGTAGTCTCTTCAACATTAACTTTAAACATTTCTGCCGCTATCATATCATTTTCACAGACTTTATTGGATTTAACGGCTTGAATCTTAATCTCGATCAATGAGATCTCCTCTGCAGAAATGTTTAAGGTAGGGGGCACATCAAATGTGACCACTGGCTGCTCATTAGTGTCAATGTTGTAAGCATTTAGTGTTTTTTCAAAATGTCCTCGCCAACTTTTCTCAACCTCCGCTTCAACAGATAAAAGTCTACCATTCCCATCTTTGGCTCTACGTTCATGTTTTTTAACTTCACCACTTATTTGTTTATTTGGTAAACAATTCTTGTGCATCCAGTTTTAGGAGCATTTTGTGCTTCACAAGCTAGATCATAGTATTTATTTTGTCCTTCTTAAGAGCTTCTTTTGACATTCTTATCTGCTTCTCTGTATTTTTCTTTGTAAACTTGATACAATCTTTCAGATCTAGTACTGTCAAGAATACTCTTTATTTTCCTTCTATGCTCAATAAGTTTCCATATTTCACCAGTGATCCATTCTTTATTCTTTCTCTTTTCATCTATAGTATTTTCTGCTGTTTCATTGAAAATAGTTTGTAGCTGACTTTACTTACTGCTCTTCTACATCCTCCAATATTACTTCATTATTCTCTAAGGCAGAAAATCCATTTTTCAATTCAATATTGAATTTCTCATAAATCTTCTTATCCTTTAATTTCCTGGTGCATAAACTGCACACATTCCAGTTTTATATACATTGTATATGTTTTCAGCAATAAACTTCTGTTTTTTTTTTATTCTTCTTGAAATTTAGAAAAAAAAGAAACATCGGAAACAGTTTGTTTGTTGAAGCTTGTTGCCCTTGCTAAACAAATAAGCTGAGGCTTTCTTAATGACAAAAATTTGTGGTTTTGTTTCACGAAGCTAGCTATAAATATACTTCCTAGCTATAAATCTTCTAGCTAACTACTTCAAACGATCTAGTTAAAATTTACTAGTTATAAATCTACACATGGTTTAGTTGTATTCAAAGCAGTAGGCTGTGTCAAATCTTAATATATATTTGTGTAAAATGGGGAAATTTTTGGTCTAATGCACTTTAAAAGTAAATAATGAGTGAAGTTTAACCTTAAATGAAAGCACCAACATAAATATGCTTTAGTAAGTAAATGGTGTCATGCAAAGTTCTAAACTTACATTATAAATTTATTTATTTTTTTTAACATAAAAATTTTTTTTAGCCCTTTATATATATATATATTTTTTTAATAAACTGCACAAATGATAATATTGTACCTAGGGCTATAGTCCTAGGTACAAATCAAGAATATGGCCCTACATATAAGGATTATGAAATGGCTTCCACAGCCAAAACCCTATAAATATTCAGATTTGTTAATATTCCATCTTTTCTCTTAGCTTATGATCAAAACTAACTATTACACATAAAAACAAAACTTTACACTTAACTTCAAACGATCAATATCATAATGATGCAAAGAATTTTACTTTTGATCATCAGATCAAAACTTTTCCTTTTACTTAACTGCTACTTTTGTTTTCTTTCATTCAAAATTGTCTCTAAGATTTCTAACTGTGTTGCCACTTACCTCAAACAGTAATAATGCTATAAAATAATTATTATTAAAATAAAGCTGGATGGCTTTAGGTACAAGAGTTTCCGCTACATTTTAAATGTTTTCATATTTCTAAATTTGATCAACCTTTGCAACCATGATATTAAATATTAAATAGAAATAAATTAGAATATTATTTATTAGCAAATGACAGAAAATATATATCAGTTTTGTAAATATATACAGTTAGAGTTAACAAAATTGAACAATTCAAGAGTGCACTGAAAATGGTTGAAAAATAAATTTGGAACGTAATAAGCTTAGTTGAAAATTACTGTAATCAATAATGTCCTTATACAATTTTGTATATTAATTATTGACAAATACTATACTATGGAAAATGAATATCTTATAGTTACAATATGCTAAAAATCTACTAGAAATACTATCGATTGCTTTTGTAAAAAAGATTCTCATGTAACAGGTGATTATCAAACTGAAATCCAATTTATTTCTCCTAAAACTCCCAAATATGCAAGTGCTTCACCATATACACGATGCTTCACCATATTGATGCCAAAATAAAATCTTCTTCACTAACTGCAAAGTTTAAATAGTAGTCATTATTAGTGTAGTTATTCATCCTGATCTTGTTTAAAGTTAGGTGAATGTCAAGTTATTCATGGGAAATGGCTCAAATTATTTTGAATTACAAAAAGTTATTATTTTCTGTGACAGGGACAAAACGAGCAGTGGATTTTGATTGCGTTTATGTACCTTTATTGTAACAATGCCTCGCCGGCGAATGTGCAGCCACTAAGTTTTATTAAATTTGAATCAGATCAGGCCATGTCAAAATAAATAAAGCCAAAAAGAAATCAAAACTGAAACAGAAAATTTGAAATTACATATGAAACAAAATTCTCAATTAGCAGATCTCCCCAAATTAAGTAATAAAATTTTGCTCTGCATGGTGAACGCAGATGGGTCAATTAGAACCGAATAGAGAAAAATTATAATTTCAGATAAGAAATTGATGGCTTCTTTATTCCAAGACAATCCTAAGTCAAAATAAAGCATTGCTCTAAACAACATTCAAATTGTTTAAAACTACAGTAAGAGAACAAAAATATATTCTGGCCTGGATACAGCAGTATAAATATATGACGCTGATGTACCAAATATCATGTTTCATAACATCATGTGATCTATAAATTGAATAGGGAATAAATACATTCCAAATTTAATTTTTGAGAAAATAACCATTAGGTTATTTTCTCAAAAATCATTGGTCAAGTGCGAGTTTCAATTTGTTTTATTTTTAAATTTGTTGCAAAAAAGTTTAATCTCTTCTGTACTGTGATCGCTTGGCTGGTAGTGAAAATATGAAATTCAATACATAAAGGAAAATAAGAAATCCAAGGTACTAGTTACTTTAAAATTTATCACTGATATTTTATTTTCAATTTCATCTGTGATTTTAATTTCAGTACTTAGATTCCGAATGTTTCTTAAATTATTATATATTGTTATTACCAAAATTAAATACATTTTAATTTTAAATTGAAACACATTTCCAGCGATTTCTTTTCGATAGCAGATATTGAATAGAATAAAATTTTATCAGAACAAACTGTTATAATTTGAAATTAATATATTGATAAGACGAATTATTGTCCTTTGTATTTATATTTGTATTCTAAACATCTTACACTTTTACTAAAATTATTAAATTTTAAAAATATTTATAATTATGTTATAATTAAAGAAAATATTATCTATGTATGTGTACATAGAAAGTTTAATCACATTGAAATGATTTTAACAACACTAACAATTATGGCATGTGACATGTTTGTTTTGCTACCACTTCAATGCATATTTGATGCTTTTGAGCTCTTAACATGAAAGTCATTGCTCTGTTCGCTGATTGCTTAAATAATTGAAGAAAGCATTTTTTAAAACATAATCTCAGTGAAAAGTCGTTTTCTCTTTTCATAATTTCTCAACCTCGAACAAAATGATAAATAAAAACTCACTTTATAGTAATGCTCATTCTTGATTTGTACAGATTTTTAAAATTTGGGTTCCTTTTGATTTAATACTATATGTGATGAGTTTGAGTTTAGAAAATATTCGGGCCGGGCCTCGTTGGGGTTGGCTTTGAGTGTTTATAGTATGGATCAGGCTCGGGTGAATTACTTTGAAAAATTCTCTGGCTTTGGCCGAGTCAAATCTTAACATTTTTGAGCCAGGTAAAATTTTAAAATTAGACCTGTACAGACCTCTAGTCTCTAAATAACTGGATTTTGATCTTCGACTTTTCCCTTTCTTATTCCGACTCCAGGAACCGGGATTTTTCCAAATCTAGATAATTCCCCCCCCCCCCCCTTCCTCCATTGCAGTGATGCAGTAGCTGGAACACTTTTTTTTTAATTCTTAGTTTCTAAAAACTCCTTATTCCCATTATTTATTTATTGGAGGTAAAAATGGGTTGCTTTTCTAGTTCAAGGTCTCCAAAATGAAAACTTGAATGGGGATTGAGTAGATATTTTTAATCACATGTGTGTTTAGGAAGCATTTTGGAACTTTTTAATTTCGAGTGGGGGTTGTACCCCCCCCCCCCCCTCCTTAAATATGCCCATGCCACACACTTTAATGTTTAATTAGCTGAATAAATGAGAAATGCGCAGTCTGAAGTGAGACATATTTGAATTTGGTGCATGCATGAACAGTTTGAAAGACAACTGAAAAAATTTAATTATTTAAAAATTTGCATTAATTGGGGGGTTGCTTATTGTGAGACCGTTAAATTTCAATGGGTATTCAGTTAGGGTATAAATATTTGATGAGCTAATTAGTTTTTCCCATTGAAATTCTGGCAGCGCTAGGTTCTGTTCCGCAGTTGAATTTATAAGTGTATAAAGATTTAGTCTTCTAAGTCACCAGAGACTTCTGTAGGGTTTAGAAAGACAAGTACATGCAGGATATTATATAGGTCTTTGTTGAATTACTATAACTGTATAAATGAAATCATTTTTCTTTTCTTGTTTGTAAATAATTTTTATAGTATATATAAATATTTGGTGAACTAGTCATTTTCCCCCTTAAAATTCTGACTGTGATAAGTTTTGTCCTGAGATTGAATTTATGAGTGTACAATGATGTAGTCTTCTAGGTCAACGGGACTTTTGAGAGGTTTAGAAAAACAAAACACAAGCAGGACAATTATTATATAGGTCTTTATTGAGTTACTATTTCTACAAATGAAATCATTTTCCTGTAAAAACGCTGCGAAAGTGCAATACCACTACTAGAGTTTAGCTATTTAAATAGGGCTGCATTTCCACAGCACCTGTGAACCAACGATCGCCATTGCTATTCATTTTTATGCAGAATCTGAGGGTTCCGAGGAACCCCGGTTGAGAAACGCTGGTTGAAACAAACCATTTTTAACACAAGGAATTTTCATGCAAATACTATAATTTTCAAATATATCCTGCATGGCTAAAAGAATGCAGTATGTAGAACATATACATGCATCACATATTTTTTGTGATGTATCGTCCATTTCAAACTCCAAATGGCATAAAATTCACTCTATTTAAAAAGGAAAGAATGATATATTCAAAATGACTAAATGAATATTTGTTTTATAACATCACTTTGAACTCATAGACATAGAAATATTATTAATTTTATTTTTAATTCCAGTTTTTTAATGCATGTACTTTAATGTTGTATTTTGGTTAGTCTCAAACACACATTGAAGTTGCACACACGCACACATATATACAGTGCTATCGGTGCCCAATGGCATACCTGCCAACTTGTACGATTTGTCCGTACAATGTACGAAATTTGCCTCATTTTTACGATTATACAAAATAATAAAAAAATGTACGAATTTAATTGTTTTATTCGTAGGTTAGCAAAATTCTAGTGACTTTGCGTTAGATTTGGTGGAAAACTGCTAGTTTAAGTAGAAAATCGCTAGTTTTAGTAATATCAACTTGAAAATCGGAAAAACATTGATTGCGTTAGTGTTGCCGGTTTTGGGGAAAATTGGGCTTTTTTTTTTTTGCAGTTTGCTAAAAAAAAATCACTAAGTTTGGCAACAACATAAAATCCATAAATTCTATATCAGTGTTGCCAAACTGAACCGATGTGCGCAAATTCGGCTACTTTTCGGTAGAGTTTTTCCAAGATAATTTGGTATAGTTTTGAACAAGTTGTGTGGCAAAGCCTCACGGGGTAAACAACACAGCCGCCGTGGCTTCTAAGATAATTTGGATAGTTTTAAACAAGTTGCGTGGCAACGCCTCACGGAGTAAACAACACAGTCGCCGTGACACCATTTGCATAATGAGAGTGAAGAAGAAGCGATAGACAAGCTGTATGCTCAGTTTTCTGCGTTTCAGGTAGATGATATACCAGAACATATTAAAGAGGAACGAATAGATACTAAATGGTCTTATATAAGAGACATAAAATTGGTAAATGGTGCTTTAAAATACAATAGGCTTGGCAGAGTTATGTTATCAATTTTAACTCTGCCACATGGAAATGCTGAATGCGAACGCATGTTTAGTCAAATAAAGAAAAATAAGACACAATTTCGTAGTTTGATGTCTGATGCAAATTTAGAAAATTTGTTAATTGTTAAGACTATGCAAAGAGGAAAATGTTACGAACAAAAATATGAGGACAAATTCTTTAAAAAAGCAAAGTCCGCTACCTATGACATACTTCAAAACTCCAGCAACCAAATTCTTGGCCAATAGATGTCATTTTTATGTTACAGTATTGAAAATTAATTGAATGTCTTTGTATCAAGGTACAATAAAGGTTAATTTTATTAATTTCCTCAGTTGCATTGCCTAGTGTTTTTGCATATGAAAATTGTACTAATTTTGTACTAATTTTAGATGTCAATTGTACTAATTTCAACATTTTAAGGTTGGCAGGTATGCAATGGCTATTTCCTCAACCGTTAGTCACAGAGATATACTTCCAATTGCAAAAATGTTTTAAATTTTAAAATCTATTATCTTAGAAACAGTTTAATCAATAAATACATTTCTGAAAGAAATATGAAATATAAATTTTTATACGGTCCTCCAGTCCTACCAATTATAATTAGGAAATTCATTCTCATAAAATTTCATGCAAAATAAAAAAAAAATCTTCCTTCTACGACCAAAATTCAAAGAGTTATGAAGCATTAAACTTTATGACTTAAGTCGCTTTTCTGCACATAATAATGACCTTTTCAGGCAACCAACCAATTAGAGACCGTATTGACCATTTCTCCAGGCAACCAGCCAATCAGGGACCATATTGACCATTTCTCAGCACAAAAAGGGCTCCAACTTTAAACAGCTATAAGTCAGTCAATTTTGGTCATAAAAGGATGATTTTTTTTTTTTTATTATTATTATTATTTTGCATAAAATTGTATGAGGATTTTCCTAAATATAATTGGTAGGGCCGGGGGACTGTATAAAAATTTATATTTTGTATTTCTTTCAGAAATGCATTTATTGATTTAAACTGTTTTTAAGATTATAGATTTTAAAATTTAAAACATTTTTGCAATTGGAAGTGTATCTCTGTGACTGACAGTTGAGAAAATAGCCATTACGCACTGATAGCACTGGACACCTTGTATATATATAAATATATATATACATACAGGGTGTCTCAAAAACATTGACCTCGGCTTTTATTCCTTAAATACTGATCTTAGACATATATAATAAATTACAAAGTTGTTAAAAAAATGTATAGAATTTTATGAAAACGATAAAAATTTTCAGGTCATTAAATTTGAAGAGATACAAAATTTAAATTTTTATATGGCCCTCGTACAAAAACATTAAGTCTCAGAGACTGACGAATGCTGTTTTAAACAAGATGGATGCATAAATCCTCAAAATGAGGACTTCTGGTCTGATACAAATCCATTTGTGGTACATGATATTTATCATCAGAAGCAATTTTCTAAGATGTATGGTGTAGTATTTTCAGAAACCATTTGCTTGGACCCATACTGTAGGATGGTACGTTGATGGGTGACAGATATGTTAATGAGATTCTGGATGCGGTTATTCCTGATTTTATGGATGAACTGTCCCTAACAGTACTTCCACATGTATGGTTTCAACAGGACGGATTTCCAGCTCATCATGCTACAGTTGTGAAACACTGGTTAAATAACGAGTTTCCAGACTTAAGTGGATTGGCTTGCATGGGCCAGTCGAATTTCCCCCTAGATCACCTGATTTAACGCCTATGGATTTTTATTTGTGGGATCATTTATGCACTTGTGCATAAACGACCCCTACAAATCTGCTGTTTATCGGCCACCTCCCTTATCTGTCGTTTATCTGCCACCTCCCTTAAATAAAGCAGAGTTGCAACAATGCATTCAAGATGGTTGTCGTGACATCACCAAACAAGAACTTGATTGAGTGCACAAAAGTGTTATCAGGCGAATGCAGCTCTGTATTGGCATGGATGGAAAACATTTTGAACAAGCTTTGTAATCTTTGTGTAAAGTTATTATTTCTACACAGTTTAGATACTTTTGTACCACACTGCAAAATTATTATTTATTTATGTAATCATTGTTTTCTTTCATAACTTGTGTATGAGCCCTGAAACCCAATCTGCCGACATGATTTTTCCCCTCTGAGAACCCATGTTGATGCATCGAAAAGTGGTTTAAGTCAGCAATTTTGTCTTTTCATATCTCTGGGACATTTTATGAGAAAATGCTGAAATTTTGTGTTAATATAATAGTGTTTGAACAGTGGTTAACAATATTATTAACATTTTATGCCCTAGATATTATGATTTCTGATTTTTATTTTTATTTTTTATAATTTCAAGAGTTTATTTTTGAACATGTACCCTTTTAACTTAAAAAAAAAATTACTGTTTATAATTTTTAATTTCAAAATTTTGCTTTGGTGGATAAATCTAGGCTAATCCAACTCGTTCATCTCTTCAGACCTGAGAGTGATTCGAACCTGGAAAAATATGAAGTTTAAGAATTGTTTACAGACTGTCTGTTAAAGTTTTATAATTAATTAAATTTCTGTTGTTTTTAAATAAAAGTTGTTAGGTAATTAATCTGGTGTTTATTTTTATTCATTTCTTTAATACTTTTATTTTAATGGAAAGGTAGGTGTTAGTTTAGTAACTGAGTATCTTAATTATGTAGTTAAAATTGATATAATTGATCACAGGCCAAGTGAGTTAAAAATATAATAGACATATTGAATAAATAGACATATTGACATATAGAAAAGGACATATTGAATGAATAAATGTAATCGTAATGTTTCATAATAATTTAATTGAAGTAACTATGCAGTAGAACTTAATAATTAAAGATAAATTGAAATAGATACTAATTAAATAAATATTCGTTAAATATGTATATTAAATAGTTGGGGAGTGAAACCTTTCCAACAGTGCACCTTGAGAACCACAACCACACCATGATCTACTACCTGTAAGATAGATATGTTTGGGGGTAAATAAAAAACATTTCTATATTTAGATTAGAAAATTTTAAGTCTGGGAGATTGCTTAGAAGATTGTCTATTATGTGAAGAACTTTAAATGGTGGCGATTTTGACCTTAAATAATGCTCTACCTCCAGAATAAAATAGTTTCTGAACCAGTCAGTGAAAAGTGTTGTGGTTTTGTGGTTAGTTACCCTGGCCTTTTTATTAGCTCTCAAAAAACACTGGCAGATAATTCTTACTTTTCTTTTTAATGCTTTCCCATTCAATGACTTATTCATGATTATAAACTCTTATAGCACAAAATAATATCAAATTTTCTTTGTGTGGCTTTAAATTCAAGTGCAGTCCCCCCCCCCCCAGCACAGATTTGGTTTAAAAATGTGAATTTTACTTAGTTTCTACAGTTATTTTATGAACCACATATAACTAAACCCACAGATAAAATATGTGTGATAATGAGGGATTACTGTATACAGTTGTGCATTGGCTGCCTCTGGTGTAAAATATTTTTTAATCTTCTTTTTTAACATATTCATATATGTTTATATTATGCTTATTTTCTAATTCATTCACATATGATGTTTTACTATACTCATTTGTATTTATTGTATATATTTTTTCTTTTTAGAAAATAAATTCAAAACTCTCAGATATCTGCCAAACAGACAATAAGATATCAGGTGTGTACCTTTATATACCAGTTTATATTAAATGTTTGGAAATGCTTGAAATCAATACTTGTACCTGCCCATTCAGGGATTGCAGGTTAAAATACAGTAGACATCTAGTAGAGTAAATAAATAATCTATAATCATCTAAATTAAATCAGAGATTTTAAACCTAATATTCTAACCGAATATTTGTGTAGCCAGTAGCATTGTCAAAAAAACTTTCTGGGAGCAGGGAGGTTGGTAATCAAATATTTTTTTTCTATTTCTCCATATGTCATTTTTTCGAAATTTTATGGGTTTGAAGGGTTCTTGGAGAGGGATGTTATGACCGCCAAATATTCCCTTTGTGATGCCACTGAGCCTTTCAGGTACTTTTTAAATACTTGGCATTGTGAACTCTAGTACGGTGTTAAATTATTCCAGAGTATCAAAAAGAGCTGTGTTAAATTCTTCTAGAACAGAGCTAATCAACACTTCTTTAAACAAATAATATTTCTACATAAATGAAAATTAATATAGACTTATAATTTTTTTTAAACAGCGCATTTGATTTATGGCTAGCATTTAAATTTTTAAATAAATTCTGTTAACTTATCTATATAATAAAAGGCAATGTTTGTGTGTGTATCTTATACACTATAGGCTCAGCAACCGTGCGTCGCAGAGCTACGAAAGTTGGCAAATTTGACCGGGGGGGGGGGGGGGGGGGAGGGGGGTGACACGTGAAAACCGATTTTTAAAATGTGAATTTTTTGTTGTTGTTGTTATTTAATGTTTTATGCTATTTCAACCATTTCTCCCCCCCCCCTTTTTATCCACCATCCAGACGTCGCAGAAAAAAAACAAATCACACAACCGGAAAGAGCAGACACTTGCAAGTAAAATTATATCAGTTTCAAATTTCGGGAACAAATTCTAGTATTTTTTAAAGATTTTAAAACAAAAGTCACTTTCGGCTAAAAAAAATGACTTTCATTTTTAAATCCTCACATCGGGAAAGGTTCTTACAATTTCAACTAATAATTTACATTTTTAGAAAGCTAAAAGATCAGGCATTCTTACAAGCCCAATCTGGTCAAGAAATAATTATAAATAGCCGCCCGATCCTGATTTTAAAGAAGTAATGATTTTAAATTTCTCGGCAAACTGTTACGAAGTTCCGATTTTTCACCCACAGAAAATGCTGTGCGCGGTCAGACGTTTCTATGGAGACGGTTTTTGGCATGCATCAGGTTAGAAGTTCCGATATTTTAAATGATGGAATTAAGAGCTTAGCATATAGTCATTATAAAATTTAAATGATTGAATTGTGGTGATATATTGTATACATCGGGTGGTGGTAACAGTATACAGAGTGAAATTATTATATTTATATGAAATTATTATATTTATTAGAAAATTACGTTATATTTTAAATGATGGAATGAAGAGCTTAGCATATGGTCATTAAAAAATTTAAATGATTGAATTATGGTTTTAACGAATTATGGTTTAAAATGGTTTAAACTAAAACAAACTTTGTTAACTCCACGGGGTTGAGGACACTAGCCCAGTGGTTATCGTACGGGAATTGCACTCTGTAGGCCCGGGTTCGATTCCCGCCACTGCCAAAACTACCACTGTGTTCATGCGGAGTACGATCACGTTAAACATGTGAGGCCGTAAGTCCTTCCCAGAGGTTTTTGGTAGGGAACAGTCCCTGTGGATGCCTCCCCCACTAAGTTCCGGTCTAAATTGGGTGGCACTTCCTGGCTGTCCAAATAGTTACCTTACACCTTTCTGGTAGGTCAGATGGTCTGGGTCTCAACTACAACTCCACGGGGTTATGCTGCCAGTGAGTTTGCCACTGTCAGAATTTTCAAGGGTAGCGAACAGGCTGGTTGCCGAAGGCGGCTAGTCTGAAATATACCAAATGATTAGATTGTACCTTATATGTAAACTCAACCTATAAATATATAATTATAGTAAATTTTTCATAGAGTCTTTATGAAAACTTCATAATATAAGCTTAAATGTTAGTTTGAAAGTTAATGTCAATGTAAATCCAGGGCTGGATTATACTCACAGAGGCTCTAAGTCAGTGCTTTTTTTTTTTAAAGTCACTGAACACATTTGATTATAAGAAAAATTTGCGGAACACCAAAATCATTAGAGTCATAAAACTAACAATAAAAATATGCATAAACATGACTTTTATTAAAAATTATTGTAAATTCCAAATTATATAACAGTAAAAAAATAAAGCATTATCTAATTAAAAAAATTATGCTATTACTAACACTGAACTCTACAAGAGTACTGGACAGGAAGCAATTAAGATGGAGATAAAAAAACGTAGATGGAAATGGACTGGACATGTCTTGAGAATGCCGCAGCATAACAACCCTGCTGTGGCTATTACTTGGGTGCCTGAAGGAAAAAGATCTCGGATTCGACCCACGCTTACTTGGAGGAGACTGGTGGAGCAGGACAGAAATTTGATGGGATGGGCGAGCTGGTCTGAAGCAAGGTCTGCGGCACAGGATCGACCAGGGTGGCGATGCAAGCTGAAGGCCTTATGTGCCACTAGGCACGATGAGTTATGATGATGATGATGAATTAAAAAAATATTATATTTTTAAAAACTGTAACTGAAATAACTTTTATGAAGGAACTTCTTTAAATCAATTATTAATGTGATTCTTGAGCTGTATGCCTTTTGCAGATTTTAGGAATATCAGATATTCCTCATTTCCTCGTCTATATTAGTAAGTTATTTACGTTTTTTAGTTTTTATATTCGTTAATGTTGAGAAACTAAGCTCACACAAATACGATGTTAAAATCTGTAACAATATTTTTAGTGCTCTTGTGGAGAGAGCTGGATATTCGACTTAAACAAAAATCCAAAATTCCTGAAGAGTTATTTCAGAGAATTTCATTTTTAGAGTGTGATCTGTTTACAAGGTAATCAATTCTTCTTCTTATAATAAAAATTCACAACTCGATGTATTAACTATGCCGAATTTATTTTGTATCCAGTCATAATTTTCTATATTTAAGGAAGGAAAGTAACTTGCAATATTTTCTTCCAATAGTGTTAATGTTCTGTTATAATTGTTGAGTTGAAAGGAATTTTATTTGTTAGTCTAAATGGGTTCAGAAAACTCATTGACATGTTATTGTGCCCATTTCTTAACTTTAATTATCTATTTTCTATTTATTTAAGATTTTAATATTCCCTTATCTCAAAAGTGACCTATTCCATAGTTTTTTTGTTCAGGTGATCTATTCCATAGTTTTTTTTATTCAGAAATTTGTTCTTTTTAGGTTTTAGTAATTTAAATTTATTTAAATTAACTAATTTAATTACTTTTATTGCCCCTTTTGTTCTTTTCATTTAATGCTAAATTTATTATTATCAGTTAAGAATTCATTAATTTATCACGTTTTCTTATTTAAATTCGATTTTCAGCTTCTTAAATACTTCAGAATCACCTATCTTTAAAATGTTGCCGAATTTGTATATCCCAAAACATTGCACTTGATTTCTTTTTATTTTCATCTGCCTTTTAAATTGGTTATTTTGTTCTTCAAAATTAGTTTTTGATTGGCTGTGAATATTATTAAAATAGTCTGCCATAAATTATTTTATCATTTATCACTAATTTGTTTACAATTTCTAACAATAGCTATAAGACTGTATAATGAGCTGCTCATGCCTATTTAGAGCTAAAAATATGAATTCATCAAGTTGCTTTTGTGTTTGTTTTGTTTCAAGCTTTCCATGTCATCTGAAGGAAACCGTCTATTATCTCATCTCTTTAAACATGCATCTGAATAACTGTGTTTCTTTACTTTTAACTGTGTTCTGAGTTTAAATGTTGTTTATTCACATCACAAGAAGTCTTGCTCAACATGTCTATAAACAGTGTGACTGGACTATGCTTTGTTTATGATTACGCCTGTGAAGGAAAGAGTTGTTATGTCTTCATTTCCAAGAAAAGTTAAATTGCTGACTTATTGAATAATATCCTGTCTGTACTCCCTAAAAAGTTTGTTTCTTCTGTTAACTTAAAGCTAATAATAATTATTTACAATAATAATGTAAAACCTTGGAAACACAACTTTATTCAATCTTTTACATCACATCAAAACATCAGCCATATTTCTGCAACCTGATCGCCCCACAGCTTGTGTAAAATTCCAATTGCCAACTTTTATTTTACATACTTATAGTATAAAATATGTTGACTTGGTCATTGAGTCTAATTTATACTGTTACATTTGGCCATGCTAGAAAGGAACATCCTTGTTCACAATTAAGCATAGTTTATAATTCTGAAATATATAGACTTTAAGATGGAAAGGTTATTTTCTGTACCTTTTTGTACTTTCATAATTCACACTTTGTTGGATGTTCATCATCATTGTTATAATCATCAACATTTTCACATAACATCATATCTAAATCTGTCTCATCATCAATATTATTATTGTGTGTTAAATTATCTTCATTGATAAGATGGAAAAGTTTCATCTGTGAAGCGTGAGCAGTAGTATTTAGTTTTCACCCTTGACCGGCTTTTCAAAAATCGGTAACCTGATATGTACTATCTGATGGTAATACTTTAAGAATAACAAGCTGTCCTTAATACTTTACTCAGGTCTTTGTACTAAACCCAGTCTGTGCAGGTAACTGTCATACAACAACATCACCTACAGAATATTTGTATGCATAACAATGGCGATTTGAGGCTTTATATTCTTTTGGCTGTTCATATAAGTTATTGCAGAACAATAAGTCACATGAGTAAATCTAATACCAATTAATAGTGGATGGAGTTGGACACACTACAGCAATAAGTTCAAGTGGGCTAGAGTGATAGTTTTCTTTGTTTGGATTCATATGTCGACTAACACAATGCACTAATCTCCAAGATTTGGTTTTATCTTGCTGTAGAGCCGTTTCAGCTAATCTTGTAGCACTGGCACCTGTGTGCAATTCTGGCAAATCATATGGGTCAAACAACTTTAATACCAATTTATACACTAATTTTTGGCACAACTCTTCAAATGCATTCTATTGTTCTTTGGTCAATTCAAATGTTTGGCTGTTCTTAAGTTGAAAAGTTAGTGCTGCAGCCAAAGAAGCATACCATTCAATAAAATATCAAAAGAAACTTGTTAAATCAAGAAAATGACATAGTTCTTCCTTTTGTTTGGGGTACAAAAAATTTTGCGATTGCAGCAATTTTTCTTGGACCAGGTCTCAGTTCTTCTCTGCTCATGACAAATCCTAAATATTCAATTTTGGTCTTTGCAAATTCACACTTTGATAATTTTAATGTTACTCCAGCATTATGCAGTTTTTCTAGAACTTTACGGAGTCTTGTCATTATATCCCATATCCTCGAAATCATAAGAACCAAAAAATATATCATCTATAAAACAAATTACGTTGTCCCACAGGAGATCTCCTAAAGTTAAAGGCATTGTACATTGGAATACTGGTGGTCCATTAGCTAAACCAAAAAATAACAGAGTTGGTTCGTAATGACCATTAGGCGTAGTAAAAACGCCTTACGTGATGACTCATCATTCAGTGGAATCTAGTTGAAACTTTGACATACATCTAAAATACGAAACAAATTAAATTCTGAAAGGCTGTCAAGTAAATCTTCAAGACCGGACCAGGGAAACTTATCCTTAGCAGTCTGATTATTCAACTGTCGGTAAACTATAACCAGTCTATATTCTCCAGTTTTTTTTTTGGAACAAAAAGTACAGGACTGCTTTATTCTAATGCACTGTCTCTTATTACCCCTTGTTCTTTTAGTTCTTGAATAATTTCTTTCAAAATTTTTCTTTCATGGTGTGAAGTATGATACGGGGAATTCACAACTAGTTTTCTTCCTGGCATTTCAACTATATTCATAGTCACAGTATTAATACATCCCAATTTGTTTGGTTTTATAGCAATACATAATCAAAATTCATTTAGTAAGTTAATTGATGTTGATCTTGGGTGATAATAGGACTAACATTTATTTGTTCACATTGAATAGGTTTTCCATTTTGAACTTTAGCCACAAAAATATTTGGACTTATGTTTTCAGTATCGAGATTAATATTGATATCATGTATGCAATCAGATGACCACCTGCTTGTATAACGACTTGAACCTTTTTCAATCATAAATTTTCACTACTGGAGTTAACAATCGGTACTTGTGTACTTTCATCTCTGGCCAAATACATATCATGTTGCTTATGATCGAACTGTTTCAGGAAATTAAACCATTTGGATGTTCATCCTTGGTAATCAAAGTCACTAATTGAACTGTATGAGGCATAATGGAAACTGGTTCACACATTTTAAGAATTACACGTTGAGGTACTTTTATCTACTTCATGTAAAAAATAAAACTCATCTACATGCACCAATTTGGATTTCCTTTGTTTTCTAACCATTATTAAGTCAGGCGAATCAATAACATTGTTCCCAATCAATATATTAAAACCCTCAAATGTACTATCTGACACCACGTAAAACTGTACAATCTTTAATTGCACCTTATTGATTTCTACACTTGCAGTAGCTCTTCCAAATGGTTTTTGTAATCCTCCAATACCACGGATCAATGGGGTTTCATCATTACGGAAACTAATATTAATTTTCTTACCAAAGTTGTGTTTCATCATTGAAACATCAGCAGCAGTATCTATAAGGGCATCTATATTTATTCCATTGACACGAATAACTTTGCTTGTAGTTGTATTTGGGTAATTATTAAGTGATGTAGTTGTATTAACTAATGGATGAGATTTCTGTGGGCATTCTTTTGTACCATGTCCTGTCTTGCATAAAGTGCAAAATTTTAATCTTTTAGATTTTGTATAATCTCGAGCAAAATTACCTTCTACATAACATTTATAATACATATTGTGGCCTGCAGATTTACTTCAATTGACATTTTTCTTATATGTATCTTGTTCATTTTTAATGAAATTTTCTCTTGTAACCTATTGCTTATTTTCTCTTTCTTTAAATGATCAATATTCAGTTTTATTTTTAAAAGTATTTCTGATATCTGTATTCATCTATTTTCCAGCCAATAAAGTAGGCGAATTCAATTTTGTCCATTGATTAAAGTAATGTACTTTAATTTCATCTGGAGCTCTTCATTTTATTTGATTTGCTATAATCAGATCCTTTAGCTCTTCAAATGTATATGTTGGAAGAGAGAAAGGAATAAAGCATTTTCCCAAAATACTCCTGAAATAAACTAAAAAATCAGCTGAAATAATCTGAAGTGTGTCAGTAAAGGTGCCAACTGACCAGTGATTCCTAAATTTACAAATATGTAATCCTATTAACATTAAATAGCACTTTCCTAAAATAAAACACATTAAAAGCAAAAGAGAGAGAGAACACAGAGTTTAAGCTTTCCAAATCTAACATTTATTAAAATGTAACTTCACTTTTAAAACATTTTACAACCTTTTAACATCTCATAAACAAATAAACATCATAAATAAATAAATTGGCTGAATGTATAGTGGTACTAAAAAAATGTTAGAATATTAAAAATTAAAGAAAACAACATTTAATATTTATATTAAGTTATGTTAAAATCATAAATTTGCCAAACGAGAATTTAGAATAAAAAGGAACATCAGTTAGCCGTAAGGAAATTTAGAACATAATTAACATCCCAACTAAAAGTTAAAACCCAATTACAAATAAGTTTTACAATTACTTTTTAAAAAACCAGACAAAACCCCCAAGGTTCAGGAAGACTTAAAATATAAAAGTCAAGGGATCTTACTCCTACCAAAACAATTAAACTTTAGATAATGCAAAAGTAAAACAATTAGAATTAGCATTAAAGGATATCACCCGGATGTAAAGAGCCGTCACGAAACACACTGGATACAACAGATTCCAGCAGATGAAACCAAAATGGGAAGACAAAAGTCCAATCGCTTAGAATAAGGAAAATTATCCACTCCAGTCCATCAAGCTAGACCACTCATATGTCAGCATACTCTACAACATCATAACATAAGTGAAATCATCAATATCAGGATTGATCAGCACAAACATTAATCAATGATTTTTTCATCGGAAACAGTGGACACTTCTTCACTCTTCTGTACTGAATGCAGAGCATATAGTCCATTAATTACATATGGAAATGCCGACTCAATACGTCATTCAAAGAACACGCACTGATCACTAGAAATAATCACTTAATTGGTGCCCTCGCGCTTCTCAAATCAGTAGATATTATTTATACAAGAGGAGAGTCAGGAATTCAAGGTCAAAGAGCGGGAATCAAGCTGTTGAAGACATGCTTCTTACCCGTGCGGCGTAGGCGAGCAATTCACAGACTAAACAGGACCTCCATATACAGCCAGTTAGAACCATTTGAAGACAAAACATTGTCCAGTCACACTATTTATCAAATTAAATGATGAAAACTTCTTGTGATGTGAATAAACGACATCATTCATCACATGGCTGAAAGTAGAGTAGCACAGGTATTCATACATTTATT
Source organism: Amaurobius ferox (assembly GCA_951213105.1). Taxonomy (NCBI): domain Eukaryota; kingdom Metazoa; phylum Arthropoda; class Arachnida; order Araneae; family Amaurobiidae; genus Amaurobius; species Amaurobius ferox. The sequence goes on from OX578146.1 coordinate 14,678,584, forward strand.
AAAAGAGCTGGAGCAATAGAACATTTCGTTCCAATGTGATGGAACGCATACAAGTGCCAAAGCGCAAAAACAACAACTTAATACATTTACATCTTGAGTTCTATTCAACAAAAAAGCATGTGAGTGGCAATTACATAGTGCTAAAATCGCTGCCACAAATCATAAACAAAACTATCGATGAGTGATAAAAGAATTAATTACAGATGGTTTTAATATTGCGATCAACTAATCAAAAACTCAAAATTTTAAAGAGAATAGTGATTTTAGAGTAGACGAAAATTAAAAAGTAATAAAGTGAAATGATTTGGAATATACGAATTCGGCAGTAATTTAAAATGGACAATTCTGAAATATTTATCAAGCTGGAAATAGAATAAAAATGAAAAATTGTGATAAATCAGCGAATCCTTAACCAAGAATAACAAATTTAGAATCATATCAAAGGGAATAAAAAGGGCAATAAGTAAAATCACAAATTAGCCAATTGAAATAAATTTAAATTGCTAAAACCTAAAAAGAACAAACTCTTGCCATTTGGAACACAATACTTATGGAATGAAATACATTTGGAACAGAAAAATATTAAAACCTAAATAAATGCAACATAGATAACTAAATTTAAGAAAAGAGAATAATAATATGTAAATAAGTCGCCTGAACCCATTTTTGCTACTAAACAAACTTCCTAAAATTATTAAATGGCAGAAGCAACCCAACAACTCCTACGAACCTCCTAAAAAATTTGTCATTTCTCAAATGAAAAATTTTTGCTAACACAAGACAAAATTCACAATACGAAGGAGAAAATAGAAATCAAAATCACAATGACATCTGTAACATGAGCCATATAAAATTCACATAAAAAATCAAATTCCTAATAAGTAAATCAAAATCAAATATTCACTTCAACAAACAATTTCATAATAGCAATTGACATATTTCTCAACACTTTTCTTAACTCTCAAACAACCATGTAGATTCAACATAAAACTCTCCATCTTTATATAACTCCACACTATTATAAGTTTATTAGATCCATTAAAAGCACTCTAACAAATAGGCAATCAAAGAGAAGTAAATAGAAAAATAATAAACAGAGCTTTTATATCATTAGCTGCTACGAAAAAACATAAATTTTAAAGAAAACTTTGGGCCAGCAAAGAATACCAATAATCTAAACAATAAATTTTGAATGACGCCATAAAAATAACAACCAATGAATATAAATCATCAAATTTATCGCCATCTCTCTCCTATACAAAGAAAACACAATTAATTGAAGTAAAATTTCCAATTTAAATAATAAAATTTCAAAGTTGACTCAAGTTACAAACAAAAAAATTTATGAAATATTTACGCCCAAATAATAAACTCAATTTCCTAACAATTTGAGACTGAACATAAGGAATTAACCAAATTGTTTACAAATTATACTATAAGCTGATCATTTGGCATATTAGATTGTTTAGAAGACAAAGATACACTAAAATGACATTATTCATCATTTTATACTATTAATAAATGTGAATGCAATAAATATAGTGCAACATTTTGCAATCTCATCAACATCAATAATTCTCAATACCATAATCTGCATATCTGGAACACCAAAAAAATTCTCATAAAAGGAATCAAAACCTATCACAAAGGACCGAGTGTTGTGAGTCCTCACAAAGGTTGTGAATCTTTTCTGAACCCCAAAAAATAGCACAGCACAAAATCCATCATTATATTTCATCGTATCTATATAATAAAAGGCAATGTCTGTCTGTGTGTCTGTCTTATACACTATACGTTTCGCCACCGCGCGTCGGAGAGCTACGAAATTTGGCAATCGGAGACCCGGGGGGGAGGGAAGGGGACACGTGAAAACCGATTTTTAAAATTTTAATTATTTTTTTATTTATTTAATGTTTTATGCGATTTCGACCGTTTTTTGCCCTTTTTTCTCCACGATCCAGACATCGTAGAAAAAAACAAATTACACCATCGGAAAGAGCAGAGAATTTCGAGTAAAAATATATCAATTTCAAATCTGAATTTCGATTTCTAATATTTTTTAAAGATTTTAAAACAAAAGTCACTTTTTGCTCAAGAAAACGATTTTTGGTTTTTAAATTCTCGCATCGTGAAAAGTACTCATAATTTCGACTAATAATTTACATTTTCAGAAAGGTCAAACATCTGGCATTCTTACAAGTCTAATCTGGTCCAGAAATAATGAAAATTGCCTTCAGGATCGCAATTTTAAAGACGTCATGATTTTAAATTTCTCGCCGTTCCGCTCGGCGTGACGCTTCGTTTCTCCCCCGCTGAGCAGGGAAGGTGGTGGGTGGGGACGTCAAGGTGGAGGTGACGTCACGGTTCTGTATATGCATAGCGATGGGTGGGACAATAAGAAACCGAATTAGTTTTTACTTTCCGTTTCCCGCGCTTCCGATTTTAAATGAAATAAGAGCTTAACATATGCACTGTAGAAATTATTATATTTATATTTTAAATGATGGAACGATATGGATTTTTTAAATGGATATTTTAATTTTATGGATATTTTAAATGATGGAACGATGGATATTTTAATTTTATGGATATTTTAAATGATGGAACGATGGATATTTAAATTTTATGGATATTTTAAATGATGGAACAATGGAATGAGGATGATGGAATTAAGACCTTAGAGAGCATATGGTCATTTTAAATTGTAAATTAGCGCGCGGGAAGTTAGCGGTAGGCCCGGGTACGATTCCCGCCACTGCCAAAACTGCCGAAGTGTTCACGCGGAATACGATCACGTTAAACATGTGGGCCCGTAAGTCCTTCCGAGAGGTTGGTGGTAGGGGAAGGAGGGTACGGTCCCTGTGGATGCCTCCTTCACAGGGTTCCCGTCTAAATTGGGTGAATATAAAGAAAGTTGCGGAGGGCGAGGCAGCCCAGTGGTTAGCGCTCAGGAATTGCACTCGGTAGGCCCGGGTTCGATTCCCGCCACTTCCAAAACTGCCGCCGTGTTCACGCGGAGTACGATCACGATAAACATGTGGGTCCGGAAGTCCTTCCGAGAGGTTGGTGGTAGGGGAAGGAGGGTACGGTCCCTGTGGATGCCTCCCTCACAGGGTTCCCGTCTAAATTGGGTGAATATAAAGAAAGTTGCGGAGGGCGAGGCAGCCCAGTGGTTAGCGCTCAGGAATTGCACTCGGTAGGCCCGGGTTCGATTCCCGCCACTTCCAAAACTGCCGCCGTGTTCACGCGGAGTACGATCACGATAAACATGTGCATAGGCGCCGACTACGGGGGGGGCAGAGGGGCACGAGCCCCCGCTGAACTTTTTCAGAGGGGGCTTTGCCCCCTCTGGGAAATTTCAAAAAATTTTTCTAATTTCATATTTTACTAAATACCAGAAAATGAAATTTTTTAAACATAAAAATATTTGAAAGAAAATATTATTAACGTAAATGTCACATTTCAGTTCAGTCTTCTTCTCTACTTCCTTACCATAGAGCCGTAAACTATACCGCACACAAACCAAGCTCCTCTTTTTTCCCAGGAGACATGTTTTCACTAATGACAAAAACATCTGGTTACCATAACTTTTACGACTGACCACCTAATTCAAAGAGATACAGAATACTTACAGTCATGGGATTGTCATTTCCAAAAAATAGTTGTCTCCCTCCAGTAACAAATATAAATGATAACCACGAAGTAAAGATGACTTATTTGGTCTACCTAATGAGATCTTATCTGTAATGACTCCTCGATTCTATATACCAGTACAGTGCCGTCTTTACAGGTGGCATCCATTCCGTTTGAAGCTGCAAACCCCGCGGGTATTTTTATTCTTGGTGAGCGCCGGACGTTTAGCAGCTAACCGCCCAAAGTCATTTGAAACCAACCAGAAAGCTAGAACTATAAATTATGAGTAAATGGAAAATATCGGACTCTTAGGAAAAATGGTTGCGTTTTGTAGCAGGACTTGGCATATGTTCAACTGGTGTGATCTCAAATGAGTGATGTTTGTGATTGTGGTGTTGAAGGCAGTGTGATGCTTTGGTTCTTTTAATAAAGGTTACATTTTGGTCTATGATGAAAAAAGAACGCAATATGTTTGTGCTATTCGTAAAGGTTAGATTTCAGTTTGTAATTAAATATAAACATACTTATTTCTCATGGATAAAGTTAAATTAAAACAGCAAAAATTTCTTTTTGCGCGAGAAATCCCCAAACTGCTGAAAGACCTACATATTATATTAAAGATGCAGATTTTGATTTAAGAGCAACACTGGTAAGTATATATGCTATAATGGCTCTGCGCATCGGATTCTATGAAATTATACTGATATGTGTGATTTTTAATTAAATAATATAACTATATTAGATCTTTCATTTAAAGGGATTGGTGAAACATGACGTTATAATTTTAACAAAAATAGGATTTTTCCAGAAATTGCTGCATACATTTAAGTGTTATTTGATGGAAAAATCCCAGTTTGGCAAAAAGTGCCGCTAGTCCTGTTGGTGCTCTAAAAGCCTTTCATTTACACGTTTATGTTTTCTTAATAAAACTTATTTTCACATATCTTCCTCACATGACGGGATAGGCATCCAGATTCATATAAGTTTATATGTAACGAAATCTTAAAGTTTCGTTACATATCATAACTACTGTTTTTAATTTTATTGTTTTGAAACTTTGTAATTTTTACTCCCAGTGGGTGTGGTGCAGACCCGGATACTAGCTCCGACATTGGCCCAAGAAAAACAGGGCATGATCGCCCCTTTAGGCCCATCGTACGCATTATGGAAAAAATTAAATGCAAAGGCCCCGGCCCATCGGGAAATCTCTATAGAGATCCCACCGACCATATCTGGGTCTGGTGTGGGTAATCAACAAAATGTTGAAAAGTATAATGTGACGGATTCTTGCTAGGGGGACTGCAAACGTTACCTCTATCGGTGGCAACGCTACAAGCACTAGTAGCCCCCCCCCCCCCCCCTTCACTTTCAATACTTAATTGCTCCTCGAAGGGAGAAAATGCAAGCAGTTGACGATGTCATCTGGTACGTCAAAAAGGGAGTGAGTTCAGGAGTCAAAAAGCTCATGTTTTATAAATGGTAAATTAGAGTGGGGTATGCCTAAAAAGATTAAAAATATTTATCGTACAATAAATAAAACTGCTGATTTCGTTCTTTCGACCCAGGCCGTCCGACCTACCCGAAGGTGTAAGATATCTGTTTAAACCGCTTAAACTGGAACCCAGTGAGGACGACATCCACAGGGACCGACCCTCTTTTCTTTACTGCCAACCGCTCGAAAGGACTTTCAAACCCATAAATTTAACGTGTTCGTACACGGGGACAGTTAAGACAATACCGGAAATCGAACTCGGGTCCTCTGAGTACAATCCCCGTGACTTAATCTATTATCTCACTCCAAAACTCCTGCTTGTAAGACAATAACTTACAAAATTTCCTCGAGGAAAGCATATATATGTCAGTTAGGTGACTGCAGTTACTTAGATGGCATTATTAGCCCCCTTTTTCAGACCAAAATAACAGTATGCGCGCTTAACAATCACTACTGTCGTTCGTTGGGCAGTTCGTTCTTGGCGGTTGTTAAGAGCGCATATTGATCTTTTGGCCTCAAGTAGGGCTTATAATGCCCTCGCAACAATTGTAGTCATCTAGCAGACATTTGCTTACTTTTTTCAAGAAGGTCTTGTAAGTTGTTATAGCTTTATCGACTTGTAAATCTATTGCATAACTTTATCGGATTGTGCCCCCCCTGAGATTTTGAAAACTCGGCGCCTATGAACATGTGGGTCCGGAAGTCCTTCCGAGAGGTTGGTGGTAGGGGAAGGAGGGTACCGTCCCTGTGGATGCCTCTCCCACTGGGTTCCGTTCTAAATTGGGTAAATAAAAAGAATGTTATGGAGATAGTCGCTGGGGGCGAAGAAGCCCAGTGGTTAGCGCGCGGGAATTGCACTCAGTAGGCCCGGGTTCGATTCCCAAAATTGCCGCCGTGTTTACGCGGAGTACGATCACGTTAAACATGTGGGTCCGTGAGTCCTTCCGAGAAGTTGGTGGTAGGGGAAGGAGGGTACGGTCTAAATTGGATGAATAAAAAGAAAGTTATGGAGATTGTCGCGTAGGGCAAAGTAGCCCAATGGTTAGCGCGCGGAAATTGCACTCGGTAGGCCCGGGTTCGATTCCCAAAATTGCCGCCGTGTTTACGCGGAGTACGATCACGTTAAACATGTGGGTCTGTAAGTCCTTCCGAGAGGTTGGTGGTAGGGGAAGAAGGGTACGGTCCCTGTGGATGCTTCTCCCACTTGGTTCCGGTCTAAATTGGGTGAATAAAAAGAAAGTTATGAAGAATATCGCGGAGGGTGAAGTACCCCAGTGGTTAGTGCGCGGGATTTGCACTTGGTAGGCCCGGGTTCGATTCCCAAAATTGCCGAATAAAAATAAAGTTATGGAGATTGTCGCGGATGGCACGGTAGCCCAGTGGTTAGCGCGCGGGAATTTCACTCGGTAGGCCCGGGTTCGATTCCCGCCATTGCCAAAACTGGTAGGTCGCGCCAACGAGTTTGCCACGGTCAGAATTTTCAAGGGTAGCGAACAGGCTGGTCGCCAAAGGCGGCTAGTCTTAAATAATAAAAGGCAATGTCTGTGTGTGTGTCTGTCTGTCTGTCTGTCTTATACACTATACGTTCAGCGACCGCGCGTCGGAGAGCTACGAAATTTTGCAATCGGAGACCCGGGGGGGGGGGGGAAGGGGACACGTGAAAACCGATTTTCAAAATTCTAATTATTTTTTTATTTATTTAATGTTTTATGCGATTTCGACCTTTTTTTGATCTTTTTGCCCTTTTTTCTCCTCGATCCAGACATCGTAGAAAAAAACAAATCACACCATCGGAAAGAGCAGAGAATTTCGAGTAAAAATATATCAATTTCAAATCTCCATTTCGATTTCTAATATTTTTTAAAGATTTTAAAACAAAAATCACTTTTGGCTCAAGAAAACGATTTTTGGTTTTTAAATTCTCGCATCGTGAAAAGTACTCATAATTTCGACTAATAATTTACATTTTCAGAAAGGTCAAACATCTGGCATTCTTACAAGTCTAATCTGGTCCAGAAATAATGAAAATTGCCTTCAGGATCGCAATTTTAAAGACGTAATGATTTTAAATTTCTCGCCGTTCCGCTCGGCGTTCCGTTCGTTTCTCCCCCGCTGAAGCAGGGAAGGTGGTGGGTGGGGACGTCAAGGTGGAGGTGACGTCACGGTTCTGAATAGAGCATATTTTAAATGATGGGACGATCTGGATTTTTTAAATGTATATTTTAACTTTTGGATATTTTAAATGGATATTTTAATTTTATGGATATTTTAAATGATGGAACAATGAAACAATGGAATGAGGATGATGGAATTAAGCATATGGTCATTTTAAATTGCAAATTAGCGCGCGGGAAGTTAGCGGTAGGCCCGGGTTCGATTCCCGCCACTGCCAAAACTGCCACCGTGTTTACGTGGAATACGATCACATTAAATATGTGGGTCCGTAAGTCCTTCCGAGAGGTTGGTGGTAGGGGAAGGAGAATACGGCCCCTGTGGATGCCTCCCCCACTGGGTTCCCGTCTAAATTGGGTGAATATGTAGAAAGTTATGGAGATTGTCGCGGAGGGCGCGGCAGCCCAGTGGTTAGCGCGCGGGAATTGCACTCAGTAGGCCCGGGTTCGATTCCCGCCACTGCCAAAACTTACGCCACGTTCACGCAGAGTACGATCACGTTAAACATGTGGGTTCGTGAGTCCTTCCGAGAGGTTCGTGGTAGGGGAAGGAGGGTACGGTCTAAATTGGGTGAATAAAAAGAAAGTTATGGAGATTGTCGCGGAGGGCGAAGTAGCCCAGTGGTTAGCGCGCGGGAATTGCACGCGGTAGGCCCGGGTTCGATTTCCGCCACTGACATGGAGTACGATCACGTTAAACATATGGGTCCGTATGTTTTTCCGAGAGGTTGGTGGTAGGGGAAGGAGGGTACGTTCCCTGTGGATGCCTCCCCCACTGGGTTCCGGTCTAAATTGGGTGGCACATCCTGGCCGTCCAACCAGTTACCAGGCCCGGGTTCGATTCCCAAAATTGCCGCCGTGTTTACGCGGAGTACGAGCACGTTAAACATGTGGGTCCGTGAGTCCTTCCGAGAAGTTGGTGGTAGGGGAAGGAGGGTACGGTCTAAATTGGATGAATAAAAAGAAAGTTATGGAGATTGTCGCGTAGGGCAAAGTAGCCCAATGGTTAGCGCGCGGAAATTGCACTCGGTAGGCCCGGGTTCGATTCCCAAAATTGCCACCGTGTTTACGCGGAGTACGATCACGTTAAACATGTGGGTCTGTAAGTCCTTCCGAGAGGTTGGTGGTAGGGGAAGAAGGGTACGGTCCCTGTGGATGCTTCTCCCACTTGGTTCCGGTCTAAATTGGGTGAATAAAAAATAAGTTATGAAGAATATCGCGGAGGGTGAAGTACCCCAGTGGTTAGTGCGCGGGATTTGCACTTGGTAGGCCCGGGTTCGATTCCCAAAATTGCCGAATAAAAATAAAGTTATGGAGATTGTCGCGGATGGCACGGTAGCCCAGTGGTTAGCGCGCGGGAATTTCACTCGGTAGGCCCGGGTTCGATTCCCGCCATTGCCAAAACTGCAGCCGTGTTCACGCGGAGTACGATCACGTTAAACGTGTGGGACTGCAAGTCCTTCCGAGAGGTTTGTGGTAGGGGAAGGAGGGTACGGTCTCTTTGGATGCCTCCCCCATTGGGTTCCGGTCTAAATTGTGTGGCACTTCCTGGCCTTCCAAGCAGTTACCTTACACCTTTCTGGTAGGTCGCGCCAACGAGTTTGGCACGGTCAGAATTTTCAAGGGTAGCGAACAGGCTGGTCGCCAAAGGCGGCTAGTATACATATAAGTGGTACATTTAAATTCACTAACAGCCAAGCATATCAAATTACTTCAACTAATATATCAAAAAGAAAATCAAATTACTTAAATCCCCATTTAAATTTTAAAACCAAAAATAACTCAAATTGCAATTCACAATTTAAAATATTCCACATAAAAAAAATATAAGTTAACCTCATCAATAAAATAAATCTTCCACTTCAACGTCCAAAAAAATTAAAGACAGCATTTAAAATATCAGTTTTAGAACTAAGAACAATCAAATAATTTAGTCACCACTTTATTTGAGTGTGAAAATTAAACACATGATCAATTTTAAAAACAAGATAGCTCAAGTTAACATTTATGTCATACTCATTGGGGTGAGAAAAATAACTGCATCATCGATTTTCCAATTAATCATCAACTTTTTTATAGGTCTCAATCACACATCAGTGAGCATTTAAATCTCAATTCTAAATATGAACATAAAAAAATTCTAAGTTGAAAAAATACCTCTTTTATTCAATACTATTTAACTTAACAAAAGAAAAATATTTTCATTAAATTTACTCAATTAATATTACTCTGTTTTATCAAAAGAATTTTAAATGGTGCTGGGAGCCTGGGTTACAAAAAAAAAAAAATGTTAATGAGATGGGATTAGAACAATAATGTAAATACTACAAAGTGTATTCATGTATTTATAACTTCCTACATTTAAGAATTAAAATCACCTTCAAACTACTTCAATTAAAACAGCTCAAATCAATTTAACTTAAATTAAAAAAATTTTCAATGGAAAAGTCAAGTTTAAACATTCTAAGTTTTCTTAAAATATGCTAAATAGAACATTTAAATCAATTCCATTAAAGTTTCAATTTTAATCAAACTATTAAAACAAATTCCTCAAATTCAGTTTAAGAGCATCCTAAAGTATCAACATTAATCACTTTCAGAATAAACAGGCCTAGAATCAATTCACTGAAAATTTCAGGTTTAAGAACAATAATTGTTAAGAACAACTTTTACATTTCAATTGGCAAGTAGTGCAGTCAAAGTACGGTATGTACTCAAATTAAATCCGATGTTTTTGATTTGGTTTTGCGCATTCCAGTTTCGTCGAAGAGAGCTAAGGGAAATGGAGCCAACTCATACTGCATATACGTAATTAAGTCTTCCTCTGTTTTTTTACTTATCGATATCCTCTGGAAAAGTAACAAAGGATCAATAATTGCACTATTACCATCGATAGTAATGGTGCAACTCATGCTCAACAGAGGGAAAGCTCGATCTTTTTGTGACAACGAGATGCTTGAAAAGGATTTTCCAACAATTTTCTGCATTGATTGTTTGCCAATTGCTATAGCAGTGAAACAGGTAACTGTTGCATCCCCTACTAGTCCAGTTGCTATAGCTCATTTGCTGTACTTCAGGAAATGGTGGGTGATTATCAAGCCAGGCAGAGAGCTTCTCAATATCTGTGGTATCACTACTTCTTCGAGATTTTCGGATATCTTTGTTGTTCAGCAAAATTATAAGTTAATAATTGTAGATGATAGTGTTGTTTCTTTTTCTTCCTGCCATATAATAACAATTTAAAAAATCGCAAGGTACATATTTTATAGAGAATTGAATGCTCTACAATATTGATTATGAGCATTTTTATCATGTGAGGCACGTTTCACGACATATAAGCTCGTTTCTATGGGAAAAAGCTTTGATAGGGCAAAACTTGAAAAATATGTCATTTTTTAAGTGCGATTATCTCGAAAACTATTAGAGATACAATAAAAGTGAAGATAACTTTTTTTATAGGATTTTTAATGCTCTTTCATTTTGTATATAGAAAGTTCTTCCTAGGGTTGACCGTTTTTGAGATATTTTCAAAAATCCAGAAAAAGACGCCATTTTTCCTGGTTTTTTCGAGTTTCTGACTCTAGCTCACTTCCTATTCATCAGGACTTTTGATATTACCTTCTCTAGACACTACTAAACAAGTGCAAAGCATAATCGGAAACATCGGATTTAATTTGAGTACGAGCGAAATTTGAGCCTATTTTGACTGGACTAAAAAATAAGCCTCAGGAGTGGTCACCAGGCACCAATCTGTTGTGAAGGAAAATGAGCATGATATTCTAAAAACATTCTAAACGCTGCAAAGTTCCAAAAACCTGAAAAATAATCTGAAACAAACATCCTAAAAATGTGCCAGTTGATCAGTCTCTCTCTAAGTTGTTAACAAATCTGTAACTACCTAAATTATTAAAGGACATTTTAATGTTTTAATTAAAGTGCCCTTTAATATTTTAGGTAGTTGACACCTAAAATAAAACACATTAAAAGAAAGGGAGAGAGAGAAAACAAGCAGAGTTTAAGTTTTCCAAATCTAACATTTATTAAAATTTAACTTCACTTTTAAAACATTTTACAACCTTTTAACATGTTATTAATCAAACAAATAAACATCATAAATGAATAAATAGATAAATTGCCATATGTACAGTGGTAGTAAAAAAAATGTTAGAATATTAAAAATTTAAGAGCAATATTTAATATTTAAATTAAGTTATGTTAAAATTATAGAATTATTTGCCAAACGAGAATTTAGAATGAAAAGGAATATCAGTTAGCCGTAAGGAAATTTAGAATGTAATTAACCTCCCAACTAAAAGTTGAAAACCCAATTACAAATAAGATTTACAATTACTTTTTAAAAAACCAGACAAAACCCCCAAGGTTCAGGAAGACTTAAAATGTATAAGGGATCTTACTCTTACCAAAACAATTAAACTTTAAATAATGCAAAAGTAAAACAATTAGAATTAACATTTAAGGATATCCCCTGGATGTAGAGTGCGTACACGAAACATGCAGGATGCAACAGATCCCAGCAGATGAAATCAAAATGCGAAGGCAAAAGTCCAATCACTTAGAACGAGAAAAATTATCCACTTCAATCCATCAAGCTAGACTGCTCATATGCCAGCACGCTCATCATAACATAAGTGAAATCATCAAGATAGGGATTGATCAGCACAAACATCAGTCATTTTTACGGCGGAAACAGTGGACACTTCTTCACTCTTTTGTACTGAATGCCAAGCATATAGTCCATTAATTGCATATGGAGATGCCGACTCAATACGTCATTCAAAGAACGCACACTGACTGCGAGAAACAATCGCTTAATTGCTGCCCTCGCACTTCTTAAATCAGTAGATATTATTTATATGAGAGGAGAGTCAGGAATTCAAGGCCAAAGAGCGAGAATCGAACTGTTGAAGACATCTTTCTTATCCAAACGGGGTAGGTGAGCAATTCCAGTGTCTTCCTTCACATACCACCAGTTGAAGACAAAACATTGTCCTGTCACTCTATTTATAAAATTAAATGATGAAGATTTCTCGTGATGTGAATGAACAGCATCATTCAGAATATGGTTGAAAGTAGCGTAGTGCAGATATTTACAGGTCTATCAAAAGAGCTGAGGTAATAGAACATTTCGTTCCAATGTGATGGAATGCATACGAGAGCCGTAAGCATAAAAATATTAACTTAATACAGTTACATCTTGAGTTCTAATCAATGAGAAAATGTACGAATGACAATTATATAGTGCTAAATTGCTGCCACAAAACATAAACAAAACTATCGATGAACGATAAAAGAATTAATTACAGACGATTTTAATATTACGGTCAATTAATCAAAAATTCAAAATTTTAAAGAGAATAGCAGACAAAATTTTTAAAAAAATGAAGTAAAATGATTTGGAATATACAAATTCGGCATCATCTCAAAAACATCTGATTCGTGTTCAGCGATACTTGAAACGTGCTGTCCCGTCGAAAACTCGGAATTCGAATTTTCGACCCCGTCACAATACTTTCCTTATACATTATTTGTATATAAGGAAAGTAAAAATATTTTTCTAAATCATAAATTTAAAACAATGCACAAAAAGAAATAATAAGTTAAAATTGTTAAATCTTTTCTGATTAATCCATTCCATTAATAATTTACTATTTATTACAGGTGTAGGAAATAAATTATTAAATATATAACTTTCATATGCCTGCTTTCTTTTTGAGGAAGGATTTGAAAGTTTCATCCTCACAAGCAGCAATTTTATTTATTGTGATATAAAAATATTATAAGAATAAATAAAAACTACATATAATTTAAAAATAAATAATTAAATATTATATAGACAATGTTAAAAAAATTCTTACTGACTAGGGTTGCATTTTTTTTAACAGACACTTAGCAATTAGTATATACTAGCTAAATACCCATTGAAAATCAGCGGTCTCGTAATAAGCAACCCCCTGAATAATATAAATTTTTAAATAATTCGCATTTCACATTTAATCGGAAAATCGAATATTTTGGTGTGCAGAACCCTTTAAAGAAGAAAATATTGGAAAACATAAATTGCACACATCTTCCTTTTGAACTATCTACCGATATACAAAATTAAAGTATCTATCTCATCCCGAAGCATGCTATTTTTTCATTTCCCCATTCGAACATATTTCTGTGGAGCACAGTCATAAATGAGCATTTAGGAAAAATTCTATTCTTCTTGGGTTTTTTATCAGATCATTGACCCATATACCAAATATCAAGCCTCTAACGCATATAAAAAGAAGCATGTATAACTTATTCGAAAAATTGAACATTTTGGTGTGCTGTACCCCCTAAAGTGGCAAATATTGGAAATCTGAAATTGGGCACTTTCTTCCTTTCAAACTATCTACCCGTACATCAAATTTGAAGTCTTTATCCTATTGCAATTTGAAGTCTTTATCCTTTTACTATCATTTCACCTTTTGAACGTTTTTCTGTATAGTATGCCCACAAATGAACATTTTTGAAAAACTGTGTTCATCAAATATATTTATCAAATGATTAACCCATATACGAAAAAGCTGCTATCAGATTGTAAAGGAGGCGTTTTTCATTTGTTCGACAAATCGAATATTTTAGTGAGCGGCACTCCCTACAATAGCAAATGTTGGAACACTGAAATTGCACGCTTTCTTCCAATGCAACAATCTACCCGTACACCAAATTTGAAGTCTCTATCTCATCGCAAAGCATGCTTTTTCTATCATTTCACCTTTCGAATGTTTTTGTGTAGAGTACCCACCCCCCATAAATGAGCATTTTTGAAAATCTCCATTATTCTTGGATTTTCTATCAGATGATTGGCCCATATATGAAATATCAAACCTCTATCATGTTTTAAAAGGGGTGTTTCTCCTTTATTTTGAAAATTGAACATTTTGGTGTGCAGCACCAGCTAAAGTAGAGAATATTGGAAAACTGAAATTGTACACTTTCTTCCTTCCACATTATCTACCCGTACACCGAATTTGAAATATCTATCTCATCCCGAAGCATGTTTTTTATCATTTCATATTTCGAACGTGTTTCTCTGGAGCACCCCCTTAATCGAACATTTCCGAGAAACTCAATTCGTCTTGAGTGTTTTCATTATATAATTAGCCCATTTACCAAATTTCAAACCCCTATCAAAATTCAAAGGAGGAATTTCTCTTTTATTCGGATAATCGAACAGTTGGGTTTGCGGCACCCCCTAAATTAGAAAATATTGGAAAATTGAAATTACACATACTCTTCCTTTCAAACTATCTACCCGTACACCAAATTTGAGGTCTCTATCCCATCCCGAAGCATAGTTTTTCGTCATTTCACCTTTTGAACGTTTTTCTCTGGAGCACCCTTTTCAACAAACATGTTGAAAAACTCTTTTGTCTTGGGTGTTTTCATCAAATGATTCGCCCAATTACCAAATATCAAACCTTTATCATGTTTTGAAAGGGGTGTTTCTCCTTTATTTCGAAAATTGAACATTTTTTGTATGCAGCACCCCCTTAAGTAGAAAATATTGAAAACTGAAATTGTACACTTCCTTCCTTCCAAGCTATCTACCCATACACAAAATTTGAAATCTATATCTCATTGCCAAGCATGTTTTTTTTATCAATTCACCTTTCGAACATTTTCCTCTGGAACACCCCTCTTAAACGAACATTTTTGAAAAACTATATTCGTCTTGGGTGTTTTTATCAAATGATTAGTCCATATACCCAATTTCAAGCTTTTATCAAATTTTAAAGGAGCCATTTCTTATTTATTCAAAAAATCGAACATTTTGGGGTGCGGCAGCCCCTTAAGTAGAAAATATTGGAAATCTGAAATTGCACACTTTCTTTCTTTCGAACGGTTTACCCATACACCAAATTTGAAATCTCTATCTTATCGCAAAGCATGTTTACCTATCATTTCACTTTTCGAACGTCTTGGTATGGAGCACCCCCTCTAGAAAACGTTTTCGGAAAATTCAATTTTTCCAGGGAGTTTTATCGAACGACCGAGCTGTGTACCAAATTTCAAGTCTCTATCTATTCGGGAAATGCCTAAAAAAAGTGTAACAGACAAACAGACGGACAGATGGACACTTGTCAATTAGTATAATAGATAATAAAAAGAAAAATAAATTGTAGTTTATTAAAGGTGTAAGAAATATGTTATTAAATATATAAAAATATTAAATTAATAATTATAATTACTCCCCCCCCCCCTCTTTTTTTAATAATTCCTATATATAATAATATTAAAAATTGTTTTAAAAATATCTGCTTGTAATTAAATGGGTGAGCATCAAGAGACAATTTGTCTATCTCTTGAAGCATATATTTTGTAATATTAAAGCAATTTACTTCAACTGAACTTGCGAAAACATTCTATATTTTTAATATTTTTATAAATTTTGTGGAACTTAACACTAAAAAATTGGCTTCTTAAAACTTTAGGGCTTTTTCTGGAAAATAAATAAAATGTTAATTGTACCCTTCTTGTTCTCATCCATTTAATTTCCCTTTAAAATATCATACACACAAACACATATATTTCTTTCCCCCCTTCCTCTTTCTTTTTTCCTCCTCAAAATTAGAAAACTCAATTATCAAAGACTTCTTTTTAAACTGCTTGCTTAAATAAAAACGAAACATTAGTTTAGAAAGAGTATTGCATTTCATTTCTACGTTAATTAAAAAGAGAAAAAGAAAAGAATAAACTGGAAATTTTTCTGGAAACACAGAGCAGAAAATTTTTTGGAAACTTTGCATTTCTGATAACTTTTCTTATCCATATCTCTATACAGGGTGAGTCAGAACACACGGTCCAAACTTTAAGGGGTTATAAATCACATCTAAACAAGCAATTTTTGTCATACAAAGCAGGGTTGTAATTCAAGAGGTGAGCCTCTAGACGTCGCTGACATTGAACGCAGTGATGATTGCATCAGAACTAGCCAGGGTTTAAGCTAATCGCCTGATCTCTCCTGTCTTGACTTTTTCTTATGGGGCCATATGAAAAGTCTCATCTATGGTAACCCCATCGACTCCTACGAGGATCTTGTTGCTAGGATTGCTGTTGCCACCGGCATTGTCCAAGATATGCAGGGTGCTTTTGCTAATGCTCGTCACTCGCTAAGTCGCAGGTGTGAGGACTGCATTACTGCTGGTGGTCACACTTTTGAGCAGTTTCTGTAACTTTGTCCATGCATTCTGCAATTTCTGTCAGTAGAACGTATTTCGTGCCTACTCTGTCATTTTTGTGTTTCCTCTTTTCACGAGAGAGTCATCACTTCCTCATTTCATGAGCTACCACCTAGCGGTTCACCTCTTGCATTATGACCCTGCTTTGTATGACAAAAATAGCGAGCAGCACACGTTAGCAAAAACACCCGGCATATCTTGGACAACGCCGGCAGCAACAGCTATCTTAGCAACAAGGTCCTCGTCGGAGTCAATGGGGCTATCGTAGATGAGGCTTTTCATATGGCCCTATAAGAAAAAGTCAAGACAGGAGAGATCAGGCGATCAGCTTAAACCCTGGCTAGTTCTGATGCAGTCGTCACTTCGTTCAATGTCTGCGACATCTAACAGTTTACCTCTTGCGTTACGACCCTGCTTTGTATGACAAAAATTGCTTGTTTAGATGTGATTTATCACCCCTTAAAAATTGGCCCATGAATTTTGACTCGTCCTGTATATGGCACACCCGGTAGCAGAAATTGCTTGACGAAAGACGAATGTCGCAGATTTTTCAGCAAACTGAAGATTATTTTACAAAAAGCTGATAAGAAAAAACAATCTTCAAATCCAATTTGCCAAAAACAAAGAAAATAAATGCTTTTGAGAGTGACCTTTTTCTTTGACCCCTCTTTTGACTTTTCGTCCACTTATACCGCTTTCTTTTCTTGCCCCCACATCCCCCTAAAGATCACTAACATCCATTGCAATGTGGGCAGTTCCATTAATACAGGGATAATTCCATTTTATTATCCCTTATCTCTACCAGTCATCAACCGAAGTAAGCATGTTTCTAGTCGAGTAAAATTAGCATTTTCACTGTTGCACCGAAATGGCGGTGCAGCTGGAAAAGTGTCTTGTTTGGAGTGTAATGAAAAAATTATTTTTAAAAATCTGAAAACTCATTTTTCAAGATTTCATGCTGATAAAGTTAAGATTCAATAATATTAAATATTTTAGTTTTAATATTTATTATATTTTGACAAAATGCTTATGTAAAACTGAGAAATTTTTAACAAAATGACTCATAAGGTGCCTGTGCATTTTGTGCAAACTTAAAAAAAAAATTAAATTATGCTGCAGATTATTTTCAATTACTCAAATCAGTGTCTCAAACTGGCAGAAAAGTTTCTGCTACTGGGATGGCACATAACCATTTTCATCTAAGAAATACTGTTGCTTTAATATTAAATTTTTTTCTGTGTCAAAAATTAGGTGCTGAAATCCTTATTAAATGTTGAAAAATTATGTTGATTTTAATCAGGATTCTTTTTAAACCTTTCTTAGATGAAGAGAGTCAGCTAAAGGATGCTACATCAGAAAAAGATTTCCAAAAGACACACTCAGCATTAGAGGAAGCTATTGAAATGCTTGTAACAAATGATGCCATTGTTGGTATGTAACATTTACTGTTCAGTAATGAAACATGAAGCTGGCTTCTAGCAATCACTTTTATAGCTGTATTTTATTTTTTTTAATCAATTAAAATAAACACCATTAACAATTTTAAAATGGTAAAGTTTTCAATTGTCAGAGTTAGAATTACTGTTGATAGAAGAATATTATTACTAGATTCGACATATGCTTAAATTTTTTTTGTTTTTTTAAATAATTATGCCTCTATTCTATAAAAGGTTTCTTTGAACATAGATTGCACATAGTCTACCACTTAGTTTTGCTAGTTACTTCTAGTTTTGTTGATTGTGCTATTCAAAATTTTTCTAAACTTCCTGTAACTTCCTTCCATTTTTGAGAGGAATTCATAAACTATTGCTCACACTAGGTATAAAGAATTTTGGGTCCCAGAACTCACCAGAGATCTAAAACTGAATCCCATAAAGCATACTTAAATTACATACTTTGTATACTTTGTTTATATGATTGATTAAAAGATTGCTATAATAAATAATAATTGCTATAATACCCACTATCATTTATTAGTGTTCACAGAAGTGTCAACTTTTAAAAATTTTTATAATTCCAAGATTAAATCATTTTCAACTTGCGCACGTAGTCAAGTAAAATCCTCTCTCCCCCCTCCTTATCAAAAAATTATAAACAAATGATAATTTCATATAAAATCAAGAATCTCTAATTATTCCCAAATTTTTAAACATAAAAAGAATGAAATATTAAAAAAAATTTAAAAAAAAATTGGCGAATCATTTTGAATCTTGAATAGAATTAAAATATACCAAAATCAAAGAGGGAGCATAGTTTTCCAAGAACAGTCTAACCCTAAAATCATTGCCTCCATTACACTACATTCATCTGTGGGAGGCAGGGATGTATTTTAAGGGGGTTAGTGGTTCAACCCCCCACCCCGAAATTGAAAAGTTTCAAAATGCTTCCTAAACACATAAGTGATAAAAAATCTACTAAATCCCCATTCAGTTTGTCGAACTAAAAAAATGATCCATTTTAACATCCAATAAATAAAAAAATAAATAATAATAATTAAAAAGGAATAAGTTAAGAGTGTTTAAAAACTAAGAATTCTAAAGGAAGTGCTCTAGATCAGGGGTGGCCCAACCAAATGACCTTGCGGGCCACTTCGGAAAAACATTATAATCCCGCGGGCCGCATATATATATATATATATATATTTTATTGCCAATGGCTAGGCACTTGACTCATCATCAATTGACTTGACTCATCGCTGCAATGCAATACTGCCCACTTCTAAGTATGTATAAAAACAGAAGCAACGTGATAAAACAGAAACAGTTATGGGATTTATCTGTTACAAAACACTACACTAGAAACAAAAATATTGCACAAAATAATCGTATTTTGTAAAGTTGTAATGAATCTCGCGGGCCGCAAAATTATTCAAGGCGGGCCGCATGCGGCCCACGGGCCGCGGGTTGGCCACCCCTGCTCTAGATACTGCATCACTGCAATATTGGGAAAATTCTCCTACTGCAGTAAAATCCGAAGAAATTTGGAAAATTTTCAGTTCCTGAAGCTGACAAAAGAATCCAAGATCAAAAGCCAGTTATTTATTTACTAGAGATTTGTACAAGTCTAATTTAAAAAAATTTCCTGGCCTGAAAATATTAAGATTTGGCCAAAACCCAAGAATTTTTTTAAATAATTCACCTAAACCTGACGCACCTTGAAAGCACTCAAAGTCAGTCCCAACGTGGACCAGCCTGAATTTTTTTGCAATACATTGAAGCCTGTTGTCTCATATGGTGATCCAAATTTGCCATTTAAGGAAATAAACACAAGTTATATTACATATAGCAATAAATCAAAAATAACCCAAATTTGAAAAAAAATTATAATCAAGAATGAGCATTATTATAAAGTGAGCTTTTATTTATCATTTGGTTTGATAATATCAAAGATTAAATGAGCTATTAAAATTTAATAATTTTAAATTAAAATTGTAAGATGTTTAGAATTCAAATATAAATAAATTCAAAGACAATAATTCATCTTATCCATATATACATTTTAAATTATAACAGTTTACTCAAATACATTCTCATTCAATATTTATTATCAGAAAGAAATTGAAGGGATTGTGTTTTAATTTAAGAATAGAATTTATTTAATTTTGATAATTTAGAAACATTCAGAATCTAATAATTGAAATTAAAAAATTTTAACTTTGTTTCGCAACTTTTATGTAACTTTTTGAAACCTATCAAATAATATGAAATTTATAAATTTTTGATTATTTTAAATGAAATATGCTTATTATTCATTCTTCATCGAATAACTCTGTTGAATTTTAAATCTTTTCCATTGGAAGCCATTTGAAAGAAGTTAACCATCTCAGTTTTTATGGATGCCTTTTTCATGGCCTTGTTTTCAAGTTTTTTTGTTTTTTTTTATGACTTATTGATGTTCTTCTACAAGCCTTTCTGCTATTTCATTAATATTTGTCATCGCTAACCATTCTGTGGATCTGTCTACTTCTGTTATATTTTTGAAAATGTAGATGATTTCAAGTGTTTAAAGTGTGTCTCTATAGCTGAAGTGTCATGTTTCTGCTATTTCATTAATATCTGCCATCGCTAACCATCCTGTGGATCTGTCTACTTCTGTTATATTTTTGAAAATGTTGACAATTTCAAGTGTTTAAACTGTATCTCTACAGCTGAAGTGTCATGTTTTTGAAGTTGTGTTAAATATCCATATCCCTGTGTTTTTCAAGAGTGTTAGTGTTTGTTCTTCGAAAAATTTCTGCAACTTCAATATTCATTGTAATGTTCTGTTAATTTTAATTTTTTTTTTTACACAACATCATCCACTTTCCAACTTTTTACTGTCTTGTATCTCATCCCGAAGCATGCTATTTTATCATGCCATAAATGGACATTTAGGAAAAACTCTATTCGTCTTGGGTTTTTTATCAGATGATTGGCCTATATACTAAATATCATGCCTCTATCACATTTGAAAGAAAGCATGTATAACTTATTCGAAAAATGAGCATTTTGGTGTACAGCATCCCTGAAAGTAGCAAATATTGGAAATCTGAAATTGCACACTTTCTTCCTTTCAAACTATCTACCCGTACACCAAATTTGAAATCTTTATCCTATTACGAAGTATGCTTTTACTATCATTTCACCTTTCAAACGTTTTTCTGTGTAACATCCCTTTAAATGAACATTTTTGAAAAACTGTAATAATCCCCCCCCCCCCCCCCCAAAAAAAAATATATAAATAAATAAAAATTTGTACATCCCACTGGCCCGTGAGTTCCGTGAAAAATTTTTAAGTGGTCCCTTTCACAAAAAGGTTGAACAACCCTGCTGTAGACTATACGACTATGCATGTACAAGACTTATTCGTATTTTTCAAAATTAGATATTTATACCTCCAATGATAACCAATTTTAAAAGATGTATTTTACTTTAATACTAGTATGTATTTTTGGAATGTTGTATACCATTGGGATTAAATAAGCAGACTTCAGTTTTGATTTGTGATTAAGTCAGGATTGTTATGTATGTGAGCTGCCATGTTAGACATTCGCAATGTAATTACTATTAATAGTCAGTTTAAAGGAGAACAACTTTTTAATAAATATCAGTCTCTATTTTTTACAAGTAGTCTTCAATAAGAATCGCAATCTTGTGCTGTTTTCCCAAACTTAAAATTCTCAAAATTCATTAAAGCTTAAAATTTCTAAATTTTCCTGTTTACCATTCAAAATTCATAATTATGTTAATATTGTTTTCCATTTTCAGCATTTTAGCGTTGTTTCTAAGTCCTTCAAAAAACTTATGTATTCTAATGTTTTTCCTCTTTTACGGTAAATATAATCTTACTGTAATAGCGTAAAAACCCATATTTATCTATTTATATGTTATGTTTCCCTTATTCCAAAGCCAATAACTGACCTAGTACCATGTGGTTTTTTCTAAAATGTATCATTTGATCTGAAAAGTTGCAGGAAACATTCAAAAATTTGAAAAATTCAATAAAATTTTAAATATGTTTGAAAAACCCCTAAAAATTTACCCTGTTCTTAAAAACATTGTCCCATAATTTTCGATCTATAATCTCAATTTTTTTTTTTTTTTTTTAGATCTGTAATCTCAATTAATACGGGAGCTAAAGGTGTTTGAAAGACAGCTGAGGAGTCAGAATTTCGAAAAACTCGCTATTTTTTCTTCCGAAGACTTTTAAATGGCAGACAAATTCCAAAAATCTCAGGAAAAGGATGACCGGGACACCCATGTTAAAAATATAACTGAGACTTTAGAGCTGCAATTTCCATTTTTTTTTCAGCTGAAGCTAAAAGTTCCATATTTGTTGCTCAAGTGTCGAAAATTTAAAAAGTCGATAGTTTCTTTGTGACAGTTTTTAATTCCATAACAATGAAAAAAATGTCTTAAAAAGAGATAAATAGATACTCATCTAGAAAAGCTATCTCCTTATACAATTTTCGTGATAGGATTGCATTTTATCAAACTATAGCAGGATATATTTTGAAGGGCCTGTAGAGCCCAAAATTTTGTAAAGGGCCTTAGTTTCTTTTTTATATGATTTTTCAAAGTTTTGTTTTATACAATTTTAAAGTCAAAATTTTATTTTTTTCACTATTCATCTTTAAAATCTAATGTTTCATTATTGCAAATGGTGGTGCCATTTCAAAAGAAATAAGGATATTTAAATCATTTAATCAATTAAAAGTAATTGTATTATCTGATATTGAATCCATGGAGTTAGGCAGACTAGCATGACTGAATCTATTGTTGAGACTATCATTATTATTGGTACTTGATGTCATAAGCAGACCTGAATTGAGACTTTTGAAAGAAATTTGAGATTTGTTTTCGGTAATCAAATCAGAAGAGTTGTGAAAAAAAAAACTATTTGTGGAATTTGTCAAATTGTGCTATGATAATTAAATTTGAGATTACTTTTGTATCTGCTGTAGGGCCATAATTCCGATCATAACTCCCTCCTCATTGGCATTTTGATCTATCTTAGCCCCTGTAGTTCCTATTAATATGTAATTTTCACTGTTATTTAAGTGGTATCATGCCTGCTGGGTGTACATGAATTGCATGACATTTTTATTCTTCTTTATGGCTATCACTCATGTTGAATGAGTTTACATCTCAGATAATGGTTAGAATGTAAATGTTAGAACCTCTATGCAGAGTCTCGTCAAGTGACAGGTTTCAATTTAAATTGTATCCTTCATGAGAATTTGTGTATCATATTCGGCATTCGGTTCAGAAGAGTATTGGAAATGTAAAAACTCGTGTTCTTTGAAGATAGTGCAATTGGTGAAATTGTGATTTATTTTGTATCCAATGGATCCACTCAACCTGCTCATGCTACATTTAGACCCACTTACATTGCTTTACAATTTTTGTGTCGTTGCAAGGAGGGGGAGAAAGGACCTTTTTAAAATCTTCATTTTCATCTATTTTAGGACACTTGCTTCAATTTTGATGCAATTTTCATTCTGCGTTTTCTACTCTGAAATGGACTCACTCAGACTGCTCATGCTAAACTTTGACCCTCTTTTGTTGCTTTGTAACTTTACGCCCATGCAGTGGGCACAGAATATACTGAGAAACTAATTGCTATATTTTGTGACCACTGGTGGGCAAATTCTTTTCCTTGAAATCACACGATCATGCATGCACCATTTTTTGCATCATAAGCATGCTTGAACTCATTTGGGGAGGTGACCGTAATTCCTAAAATTCCATAATCCGCAGAGTTACTGACATAGCTTACTCACTGTGTTGGCATCATGCTCTGTTTTTCTGCTTGTTGCTACAGCAGAATGTTTGACACGGTGGTAACAAAGGCTACTATCCGTGGTGATCTTTCACGAATCGAATCATCTCGTCCTCATGCATTGAGAAGCATTTTTCATAGACCTGGAGGAGGGTGGTAAGGTATGTAGAGGAGGGTGGAGTAAGGTAGAGGAGGGTGGAGGTAGTTGTTCCTGTTTTTGTGACTGCCTGCGGTTCAAGCACTATTCTTCATGACATGGGCATCGCTGGGATATGGACATCGGTCGAAAACATTACATGTCTGATGGAGCCTATGAAAATATAGATTCCTAGAAGGAAAGGAAAAAAGGTTGAGGTTTGATTTTTTTTGTGGATGGCCGTGCTCTCTCTTGCTCTGAGACCCTAGGTGTTTCAGTACATAGCGGGAAGAAACACGATGATCCTGATATCTCCTTTGGCTATTTACAAGCATCGAGAATTCCGGAAATGCCGAAGAAAATCCTTTCTGTGTGCCGAGTCCTCATAAAAGTCTGCTTCAAATTAGTGCTTACATTTAAAAAATATTTTCGAGAATCAGATGATATCTCTATTATAAGCTCATGATAGTTTAGGGATATCATGAACCGACGAGTCTGGTGGGCTAAACCCCCTGTTTCTTCCAGTTATTAAATATTTGTCTATAGTGTTATTGATAACTTCCAGCTGTGAAGGGGAAATGTCCGAGTTGGGATTGTGTTCTTCATAAATAAATATTAATTAATGTGTAAATGTATGTTCTTTCTCTGTCTTCTTTACCAAATTCTACAATGTCCGCAGTATTTAATCTATTTTGTATTTTTAACACAATGCAAATTCTTTGTATTTTTCATGTTAAATACAATGCAATTCCAGTCATTTAAGTGTAATAAAAGTAAAATATCTTATTGTTTATTTGAGACCAAAATTCCTACTATATGATTTAAAGTTCAATTAAGTTATTTGGCTATTATTTCAGTTAAATTCAATTGATGAGTGATATTCAGATTACTGTTCAATATTTATATACATATTTTCTATTCCCTTTTTCTCGTGTTTTTCCTAAATTGCGGGACTTATTTATGAATATACTGACTTTGACTCTAAAATAAAATTATTTAAATATAATTTAACTTTGGAATATTAAATTTTTTAATAATATTATGTTTTTGTATTCATTTTATTGAACCTTTATCATTTATTTCTTTTCTAATTTATTCATATTATTCTTTTCTTTTTCAGGTTTGGATTATATAATTGAATATAAAAAAAATATTTCTCAAAAAGGTAGTTTTCCATTTAAATGTAAACTCTGTAATTCAGCCATCACTAGGCCAATGATCATTGATCACATCATTGGACCCAAACACAGAATGAAATATCTGGTATGTTTTAGAATGCATTTTCTAATTTTAATTCATTATTAAAACGTGTATATTGTTCCATGATTTTATTCCTAATTCTTGTTAAGTATGTTACCATCAATTCAGAATTTTTTTTCACCACTTGCAGAGTTACAGAAATTGTTCACAATAAGGGTTAAGCAATGAATGAGCCAATGTTAAGTAAAAATGGAAAACTTTATAAATTTAACTATATGCATATGTTTGAAAAACTAAAGGGAAATATTTTATAAAATTTAAATTTAGTGTTTTATCTACAAAGTATGTGCTTATTATTAAGATATTTGAAATCAACATTTAAAAAAATAGTGTGTAACTTTGTTATTTGTTATATATAAATTGATGTGAAATATCACTCCTTTCGCATTTTTCGAATGGGAAAAGGTTGATGTATATTGTGTATTATGATAGTACATATTATACAGTTTTAATAGATTAATGAAATGCAGTTTATTTCATCTGAATT
Organism: Amaurobius ferox; assembly: GCA_951213105.1. Classification (NCBI taxonomy): domain Eukaryota; kingdom Metazoa; phylum Arthropoda; class Arachnida; order Araneae; family Amaurobiidae; genus Amaurobius; species Amaurobius ferox. Next base: position 14,704,256 of record OX578146.1, read on the forward strand.
GGACTTTAAATGATGAAATTATCAGTAAGGATACATTTGGGTGTAGCATTTGCTGTCACTCCACCTTATGAGCATGCGGTCGATGCTAGCGATAAGTGTATACTGACATATAGTGCAGATGTTGATGCACATATGTCGCAGGTCTAATATTTAAATTTTTTACACTTTTTTACAAGAATTGTTTTATAATACAGTTGAACGTGTTTCTAATCAAAAAAAAAATTACATATTTGGTTCTATATTGAATTTGGCAGATACATTTACTTGTATCACATTAACAACCCAACTGAATAATGACAAACCTCTGTGGAAAGTTCTGGAAAAAGCATGTAATTCGTGAAGTTCTTAGCCAATCTATAAAATTCAAGAAGTTTCCAGAATTTGCAAAAAGTTGCCAACTTGATGGCACTTCATCAAATTTACCGCCACGGTCAAGTGACCTAGTTCTTAAAACTATAACAATGGTTTTCTGTTATCTTGAAAATAAATTTAAATAGTAAAAAACAGCTCTAAAATAGATTTCAGTTAAATGAGTTTTGGATAATGGAAGTTCTGCTGTATATGTAAAACTGAAACCCGTTACTGACTAACTAACTCATCAACGGAGCTCAGAAGTAATTGAAGCCAGAAACTTGAAATTCAACTATAATGCCTTTCACAGTATAGAGATGTGCTAAGAAAATATATTTTTGTACAACACTTTTAGGTAGATTAAGAACAAATTTAAAATATGATATTTAACATGAATTTCCCTATATCTAATTGGTTTAAAATACTTTCAATAATGTAAAACGCATCACACTGTAACAAATATTAAATTAATGTAGAATATATGTTATAAGCAAGTAATAAATATAAACTGAAACTTTAAATGAACTTCAAATTTGAAAATAAAAATTTCCGCTCGAGATAATACCAATGGCAACATAATTTTAAAAGCATTTGACTACATACTTCAGACACAGGAAAAATTTTAATACATGCTTTTAGTTTATATATCTCCTGAACCATGTGGTGGATTTGGATGATTTTTCATCAAGCAATAAGACTGAGTTCAAGGAATATTCCATTGTAAGTAATCATCCTATTGCAGTGTGCGAAATAACACAAATTTAAATCCTGTTTTTGTCTGTCTGTTATGACTGGTTATAACACAAGAACAATCCAACAGTTTTTCTATTGTAACAGTTTGTCCAACAATTTGCAAAATTCTAATGAGCAGGTTTAGGGCTAAAAATGTTTCAGATTTTGTACCAATTTAGTATATAAAAGTGAAAATTACAAAATATGCTTCCAAGCTAAATATCTTTTGAAATATGCAATCTAATTTAGTGAAACTTTTACAAGTAATAAGATTGGGTGGAAAGGGAAGGCTTTGGAGTTTAATCCCTCTACACCTCCCCCACGAAACAACAGTTAAAATTAGTTAATTTGTTCCTTGGTCAGAATGGATGAAAGAGGGAACCCTTTAATGACATATCCAGTTCCGAGTTAGAACTTCACTGATGATTGTAAACTCTTGGTCAAGGATTACATAAGCTTCTGACCATTTTGTGAAGGAATCCATTACTACTAGGATTTATTTGTTATTGTCTAAACTTCGTGGTAGTGACCCTGAAACATTGAGTGCAATTCTCTCGAAAGGAGCTCTGATATTTTAACACTGAAGAGATCCACATATTTTTTTCTTCAGTCCCTTCCGAGTGCCACATTCCGTACATTCTTTGTACCAGCACTCAACATCAGATCTCACATTACACCAGAAGAAACTTTCTCGAACTTTATTCAGCATCTTTCTGATGCCAAATGTCTTCCAGTAGGGCTGTCATGTATCTCCTTTAGTATGCTGTACACTCTGGAACGAGAGAGCAGCAACTGCCATCTGATGCTCCTTCCATCATCCCTCTCCCATTTATGATATACTACCCCGTTCTTCAAGTGCAGAGATTCCCACAGTGCCCAGTATCATTTTGTTTCAGGTGAGAAGCAGGAAATTTCTTACCAAGTTGGTAGCTCATTCTTTGCAGATCAGGATTGGCTCAATATCTCCGTTCTCTCTTCGGGCTCAAGAAAGTTCTTTGTAACTCCAGGGATCTGGTGGTGAATTGGAATTGTGATTGGTGATAACTTTCCGTATGGTGTCTGAAATCTGATTTCCAAATTTTATTTCAGCACAAGAGCAATGTGCACAATTCAAAAAACAGGGTCTCCTCGAGAGTGCATCAGTGTTTCCATAAAAGATCCCTTTCTGTCTCAAATCTTTATGCCGTATTCTTGAAGTTTCTGAATCCATCTTGCGGCTTGTCCTGGGTTCTTGACACTAAGGAGCCAGCTCAAAGCAGCATGATCAGTCAGTCCGTAATAGGAATTTCCTTCTGTAGATGTAATGATGGAAATTATCTACAGATTTAACAATTGCCAACAGCTCTTTCCTTGTTACGCAGTAATTTCTTTCGGGCTTCAGCAAGCACTTGCTAAAGTATTAGATCACATGTGCTTGCCCTCCTATTTCTTGGATGGTTGAGGATATGAGAGAATGAGAGCTGAAACCAGCATCTCCATAAGTTGATTGAAGGTGCCTTCACATTCCTCTGTCCATTCAAATTTCTTATCTCCTTCCGTTAACCGATGCAATGGTCTGGCAATGTTTGAGAAATTCTTTACAAAACAACGGTAATATGTACACAGAAACTCCTTAATTGATGACCATCCTGCGGCCTCCCCCATTCTTTCACAGCATTGATTTTGTCAGGATCGGTCCTTACACCCTTTTCAGAAATGATATGGCCCAAATATGCAACTTCTTTCTGGAATAGTTTGCATTTTGAAGGATTTAGTTTTAAATTAGCATTCTTTACTTTTTGAAATACCTGCCTATGGTTTTGTAGATGTTCATCAAATGACTGTCTAACAATAATTATGTCATCTAAATAGACGAGGCAGGATTCACAAGAGAGTCCATTCAACACGATCTCCATCAGACATTCAAAAGTTGCCAGTGCATTACAAGGTTCAAAAGGCATCACTTTAAACTACCAAAGGCCTTGTCCTGTGGTAAAAGCTATCTTTTCTCTATCATCAGAATGGATCTCCACTTGCCAGTAGCCACTCTTAAGGTCTAGAGTAAAAAACCATTTGCTCCCCAGAGAGGATATATAAAGTGTCGTCAATTCTTGGCTTTGGATAGCTGTCTTTCTTTGTCACAAAGTTGAGTCTTCTATAATCAACACAAAATTTCATAGAACCATCTTTATATTTTTACTAAGATGATCGGCGAGGCCCAAGGGTTCAATAATGTCACTATCCTGCATGTCTTTTAAAAGCGTATTTACTTCTTTCTTTGCAAGTGAAAGTCTTCAGGGAGCTTGTTTAATCGGGAACTGGTTGCTGGTGTCAAGTCTATGTTTAGTTAGTCTGGTCCATCCTATGTCTTTCACAGCAGTCGAAAAGATTGCGCAGAATTTTGAATTGAGGCTCTTACATACCTCTTATTCTATATGATTTAATCTTCCAAGATTGTTTAAGATGCTGCTTAGATGTTCGGGACTGCTGTGTCCATCTGTTGGACAACCACGCATTATGCTGGTAACCTCAGAACATGAAGCTAACTGCTCCCCTTTATGTATTGTTTTTGGCCTATCGCTGATGTTAGGCTATTCGGACAGATATATGTAGTATCTTGAAACATTCACGAGAGCCACGACCACAAGAATTCCTTTCTCTATATAGTCCGGAAATGGAAAATCTGTTACTGCCATTCCACATATGCTTGGGCCTTCCCAGATTCCTCTCACCAGATACTCGCTTCGTGCGGGCAGCGAAATATCTTCAGTAACTATGTTGCACTCTAGGATGTCTCTCGTTTCTGTTCCAAATAAAGGATTCTCTTCAGTGGCTGTCTGTAATTCATTGTTTTTGAAGTCTATATCAAATCTGTGTTTTCTCAAAATGTCTAGTTCGAGAATGCATGGGTCATAAATGTCTGCAACATAAGCAACATAATAATAAAGGCTTGCCCCAACAGAAATAGTAAGTTCCATTTTTCCATGCACATTCACTGTTTCTCCAGTAACTGTGCGTAGAGAGATGGAAGGTGCCGTATAAAGAAGTTTGCCAATAGTTCGGGGAGTTACTTCACTTTTACTGATAGTCTCATTCACACTCATGCCTAGAAGCATTTGACATTTGATATTGTTTATATGATATGACGTAAAGTTTATTATCTCCTCCGTGCAACAATGAAATCTGGAAGACCTTAGATGGGACATTTTCTTCATATGGCAACCACTGCCCCTCAAGATGGCTTCCGATTAGTTTTCCCTATGGCATTTCCAGAGGAAATGCCCTATTATTCTCTTGCTCAAATAATGGGCACTTTCTTCTTGTATGGTCTTTTTCTCTGCAGGTTCAGCAACTAGTCCTTTCGTAAATGAGCCAGATGACTGCTCGAACTCGTTACTTTGTCTTTGCAACGTATCCTTTATTTCCTTCATGGTACGCAGCACCTCAGATTCTGAAGTGCTGTCAGTCACAGCTGCTCCACAGCCATTAATCTCTTTTTAAGTTTCTTAATGGTTTCATTTACATTGCCAAATTTCTGCTAAACACTCTCTTATACTGCACTTATCTCCTTCTTCACCTCTTCTTGTCCAGCTTCCATCCTGTTTTTCATAGCTCAGACCTTGTCTTTCATCTGGGCTTGAATGGATTCAATTTCTTTTTTCATTGCTACTTGTCCAGCTTGTATGGCTTTCATCATTTCTTTCATCTGATCTTGTACAACTTTCATGACTTCTTTCCTCATCTTGTACGGCTTTCATTATTTCTTTCATCACATCTTGTCCAGTTTGTATAGCTTCTTTCATCTCTTCGTGTCTGACTTTAATCTTTTCTTCCATTGCTCCTTGTTCAGCTTTCATCTTGTTTTGTACGGCTTTCATGCCTTCTTGCATAGCTTCTTGTCTGGCTTATATAGATTCTTGTCTGGCTTGCATAGCTTCTTGTATGGCTTTCATAGCTTCTTTCATCTCATCCAGCTTTCATGACTTCTTTTATCTTGTCTGAATTTCATTTCATCTTGTGTGGATTTCATGTTGTTTTGTATGGATTTCATAGCTTCTTGCATGGCTTGCATAGCTTCTTGTCCGGCTTTCATAGTTTCTTGTCTGGCTCTCATAAATTTCATCATCTCACATTACAGTGTTCCTCCATCGTTTTTCTAGTTAGGGGAGCCATAACTGCTTGTCAAGTTTCTAAAAAACCTCACTTTTGACATCGATGTATTATCAACGTATCCTCTGGTGTCGTGGGTGTGCTCACAAGATACAAGAACGAGTCCAAATTTCTTGATAACTAAACACATTTATTTACCAGCACAAAGTAAACAGGAACAATATACAATCAAGCAGCACTTATATGCTCCACTAATTTCACAAAACAGCAGCTACTATTCTCAAAACATTGACAAAAGTCACAGTTCATTGTAGCTCGTATTTTGTTAATTCGTCAACTGAACTCCAACGGAGTGATGAGTCCTTTTTATAGTCTCTCTGAAAATCTCTCCATATCTCCTAGACTAATTGTTATTTCGAAGTTTCTGGAACATTCCGGTAGTCGCCAAATGTCACAATTGATGATAAATCACCAAATCTGTTAACCCTTCTTCGAACTGGGAGGATTATGACAACCCTTGTCTTACTGCATACTCATGTCATGGACTGTGTATTCACTGTCTAGCCTTCGAGACGTGATGCAAGAAAAAGCGACAGTGAGAGAATATTACATGTTCCAACACTATCATTGATGTCTATCCATGACTTGGGTATATATAACAGTCATTTTTTTGTATTTGTACCTATTTAGTCTTTTTGACTTCAGATTCATTGAATTCTAGTACTAATGAATAGACTTCAGCATATCCTCAAAATAGCTGTATGCTGAATTATTATTTTACCTGTGCTTAAATAACACTGTACAAGTTTTCTTAAAATGCATAAGGGTCTATTGCAATGATGAAACTTATTGAAATAAATTAATAAATGCATTTGTTTCAAATTTGTAAAAATTAGATACCCTCAATTGTATTCATGTGTAGTGTGTTTTTTACGATTAGCACAAAAGTCTTAACACCTGAAATGCACACAATTCATCTTACATACACTCTATAGCCAACCGTTGACCCATCTCTATGGCCCAAATAGTAGAAAAATTAGAGAGCAAAAACCAATTAAATCTATGGCTATTTACATATAGATATGAAAGAGAACTATTTTTAATACAAGTTTAAGAATTAATTTTGAATTTACAGAAAATTTTCATGCTTTATGCTTATTTATATTCGTGTTTAAAAAGATACTAGCGGGCTCTTCCTGCTAATTGTCACTAAATATATCAACCAATTTTTAAAGCAAAAAGTATTTTAATAAGTTCTGTGCCCATGCAGTGGGGGCAAAAGTTGTAAAACAACAAAACTGTGTTAGAGTTTAACATGAGTAGGTCTAGTGGGTCCTTTGCAGAGTAGAAAATATAGTATAAAAATTGCATCAAAATCAGAGCAAGAGTCATTAAGATAGATAAAAATGAAGGTATGAAAAAGAGGTCCTCAACACATGCCTTCTTCTACCATGGTCTTTTTATGTTACATAATAAAGGACGATGTTTGTGCGTCGATGTGTGTGGGGAGGCAGTCTGTAACGGAAAATCTATACATTGTACGGCCTTGAAACGTGATCCTGAGATACACAGGTAACTGTGGTCCTGAGATACATAGGTATCTCAGGACCCAGGACGATGCACATCGGCAAGGTTTTTGTAAAGCCAAAATGTGAAATTGAGGCTACTTGAAGTAAAAGTTATACCCAGGGCATTGACACAATGAAGATGTATATCCAAGTGATACAAACAAACGGTGGCAATACTATAGCCACCGGAAGAATCTCAGTTGGCAGGCACGATAGGAAATTTGATTGGCTAGCTGAAATAGCTCAGGGGGGTGACACAATAAATGGTGTTAAGATTATAACCACCAGCAGAATCGAAATAGCTCAATTGGGAGGTGAGATGGGAAATTTGTGGGCTCTACCTGAAGTAAAATTTATGCTCAGGGGGTTTACACAATAAAAATTATATCTAGGTGACATGTACAAATGGTGCCGAAACTATAGCCACCAGCAGAATCAAAATTGCTTAATTAGGAGTGAAGATGTAAAATTGTGTGGACTAGTTAAACTAAAATTAACACCCAGGGAGCTGACACAAAAATATGTATATCCAGGTAAGACATATTGATGGTACAGATAATATAATTACATGTAGAATCAAGGTCTCTCAATTAGAAGCCAAGATGTAAAATTTGGGGAGAGGGCTACTTGAAGTAAAAAGTTGGGCCCAGGTGGTTGATAGAAAAAATATATATTCATATTCAGGTGACATGTACAGATAGTGCAGAGACGATAGCCACCATCAGAATCAAAATCACTGAATTAGAAGCCAAGATGGGAAATTTGGGGCTACCCCAAGAAAAATTTATGCCTAGGTGGTATCTGAGCAACAGTGGTTGGTCTTCAATGAAAGTAGAGGCAAAATCAAGGAAGTTGGGTAGTCGCCAAAGGGTAATAAAATTTCAAGAAAAACAACGTTGGATCAAGGGTTCAGGTTGAAAATTTAATTTTAACATCTAAAAAGTATTTAGAATTTTTTTAATCATTAGATATTTTTTAATGTTAAATAGCTGAAAAAGTAGGACTGCTGGATAAGTCAAGTGACCCCTCAAGATGAATGCCGGAAGCAACATATGAAAGTGTCACTAAAAATAGCCTGTCAACCATAGGTATGCTGCATATAATAACATGAATTTTAAACAATTAAAAGGTCAAACGCATTGCAATTCATCGCCAGCAAAACACAGAACTACCCTACATCAGAAATGAACCCTTCCCAAAAGTCTGAACCACCCTACATCAGGAATGACAAAATGACTCCCTCCCCCACACACAGTACGCTTTCAATATAGCATTAATAAATAAGACAACTGACTGGGCCATGTGACCCCCCTCAAGCTGAGTACTCCAAACAACACATTTCACTTCTGATGAACAGAAACTCCATATCATAAATAAACCCTACTTATTCAACTCACCTATATAAAAGGAAAAAAATATGTATAGAGAGAAAATTTTTTGGATTTCCACTTTCTGAATCTAATGCTAAACTATTTCGTCATGAAACAAAACTTAATAAACTAGGTTAAAAAAATTAATAAAAGAAATCATAATTACATAAATACTGTAATTTGGTTTCAAATATTTATTTAAACATCCAAATTTGTTATTTAAAAAAAAAAATGAGAGAGAAGACACACATGTATCAAGAGAAAATAAAGGCCAAATTAGTGAGACTCAGCCAATTCGAGTCATGCATTCACTAGTGTTCATTTCTTCTTTGGTGAAAGCATGAATGAACAAGTGCCTGATATTAGATTCCAACATTGCCGTATCTCTTTTTCTTAACTCAAATTCTCAATGTCCCTGTATTAACTCACTGTTCGCTCTATTGGGAAAAAGTGATGGAGGGAAGCGACCCCGATCAAAAATCCTTTGTATTTCCCTGTAATACAGTATTTTTCTTATTTTTCTGTATGGGTTAAGCATGTTATGAAAAGCACACAGGAGGAGACAAATACTTCCATCTAGTGATAAATCTATCACTTATTTCCAAAAAATTTGTCTTTCTGTTGAAATAAAATTCAGATATTTTCATTAAAAATTATAATAAACTTATACAGTATAATGTCTCAAATCCAGAAATTTGGAATTATCCAAAATCCGGACGCTAGCACAAACTGTAATTTTTTTTTTATTAATATTATTGATAAGCACTTGATTATCCAACCATTCACCGATAAACTGTAAAATATGGCTAGGTCCTTTTACCACAGTAAGATCAAGAACATAAAAAAATTCTCCCCTCTTTGAAAATGCGAAAGAATTAACTGCCCTCTCAAAGGAGATCCCGACAGCCACCTGCTAATCTATTTTTTAGAAGGAATGGGGTTCTCCTGCCTGTGCTTATCAAGAAGCAATAACTCTTTGCCTGCATTGTTCATGATGCACTGAGAGTAAAGAAGGAGAGATGGAAGAAACATCATGCTCTTGACATTGACGTGATTAAGTAAGTGATAATAATTTGTGGAATAAGGGGAGTATCTCAAAGTGAAAGAAGGGGAATAACACGAGGAATACAGACATATATATGTAATAATTATTCTTTGATACAGGGCGGGGAAGGGCTCGTTTTGTCATCAATCTGATTTATGAATAGTAAAATGTTCTTTCAAATTTTTGACTTGCAGCCTTTGCTGCCCATAGAAATTGTGGGCCCTCTTCAAACATGTATCATAGCTCCGCTCCATATTTGATTTTTTTATACTTTGCGAATTTTTCATGTGCTCTCCAGTTTACAAAAGAAAATTTAGTGGTTTAGGTCCATTCTAGTGGTGTTCATTACCTCTTATGGATGGCTCTGTTACAGCAATATTAAGATAGTGACGTGGATAACGATCGTGACAATGTTGATGGGAAGAGGGAATAAAATAAGTTTCTCCTATTCACAACAATTGAGTGAAATCTATCATCATGCATTTCACAGCTAACAATTTTGAGAAGTGCCTCATTCAATTCTGCAAAAGAATGGGGGGACAATCCATCAACCGATATTCTTTGTAACACCTTATGAAAGGTTTCCAGCATTTGTTTACATTCACTTGACAGTGGAAGAAAAAATGGGATGCAAGTCAATTTAAGGAAAAGGTGGGATTCAAGTCCTTTTGTTCAGTAATTGTGAAAGTAGATGATTTTAATTATTGGCAGTTACATCCACCCCAGGTGGTGAAGGGTAAAATTTCATTCCTGATCATAAACAAAGCTATTGTAGTCTAACTTAACTTCATTGAGAAGTTTTAAGAAAAAACCCTCTTCTGTTGCTTGTGCACTGTGGACAATGATTAGTCTTTGCACTTCAAGTTTGTTGATCAATATTCCATAAAGTCAATGCAATGAGATTTCTACCTTTTCTAAGGTGATTATAACGATAGTAAAATTTCATTATATCTATCGAAAAACTGCAGGAACCTTCTGATTCGGTTGTTATATCACAGTAAATCGCTAAATTGAGGGTATGTATTTTAAACTTTTAGGACATTTTTTTTTTTTTTTATTACTGATGTTTTGATTTTTAAGTAAATTTAAATTTAGACAGTATTTTAAGAAACTGATGTTTTATGAAAAATTATTTTTTTTTAATCTTTTGATTCAACAGAGATGTCAACCATTATAAATTTTCCATAATTCTTGTAGATTTCTAAACAAAATTAAGGACTACTGAAAAGAAATGTAAAATTACAGAAAATGCCTATTTTTCCCCATCTTTCCTTTTCCATCCATCTCCATTCTGTAATAATGGCACATTAAATTGACAAAACTTGACTATTTTCATATTTTGTTTATTATTCATGTTAATTTTTTAATTATTTTGGCACATTTAGCACAATTGTGCAACTCAGGGTATTATCTTGTAGTCCTGGGAGTCCACAAATATTCTTTTCTATCCATCTCTATCCTCTAAATATTAATCATTAGATTAACTAAACTAGCTTATTTTCACATTTTGGTTAATTATTAAGGTTAATTTTTGAATCATTTTTACATAAATAGTGTGATTGCACAATTCAATTTGCCCATAGTCCTGTCTTGGGAGTCCACAAGTATCCTTTTCCATACATTTTTAGCCATCTCTATCCTCTAAATATTTGTCATTAACTTATTTTTGCCTCATCATCTAAATATTAGTCATTGGCTAAACTAACTTATTTTCACATTTTGGTTAATTTTAAGGCTGATTTTTTTTGTTATTTTCTCATAAATAGTGGAATTGCATAATTCAGGTGATACTTGCCAAGCATGAACTAGTATCTTCTTCCATCTCTCCTCATCCTGTAATTATTGCACATTAAATTGGTAAAACTTGCTTATCTTTATATTTTGGTTTATTATTCTTGTTAATTTTTTAATTATTTTAACACATTTAGTATGTTTGTGCAATGCAGAGAATTCTCATGTAATCTTGGGAGTCCACAAGTATTCTTTTTTATCCATCTCCATCCTCTAAATATTAATCATTAGATTGACAAAACTAGCTTATTTTCACAGTTTGGTTAATTATTGAAGTTGATTTTTTAATTGTTTTTACATAAATAGTGTGATTGCACAATTTAATTTGCCCATAGGAATTTAACAGTTTATCTGCAAGAATTTAATATTATCTGGTGATGAAAGCAGTATTATTTGTTCCCCATAATAATGCTATACCAGAATGTATATTCTGTTTTGTTAGAAAGTATGAGGGGCTGATTTTAAGCTAAATTTGAGTGCAGATACATTACATTTCATATTACTTAAATAAATAAAGAACATGTCAAATGTTCTTTATTTTTTGTGTTTTAGGAAAAAATTATCAGTCATTTACTAGATTACCTTGAGAAATCCTAAGAACAATATGGTATGCATGTGTTTCATTAAAATGTTCTTTCACTTGAGAACAGCTTTATTTTACCTGCATTTATATGCATTGTTTAGGTCACATGCAATACCATACATGATTTTTGTATTAATTTTTAACATATATTGTAAACTTGCTATGCCCCACAGAGCTGTATGGCAAGCATGGCTTAAAAATTTTCATTTTTTTTTTCAAATACAGTTCCGCAAATGCATAGTTTATCAGATATTTAATTTTATGAATTAGCAGTCAATAGTGCCAAATTATTATTCAAAAATTTTATTAGTCAATCTGTTAAAATTATATTATCTCATTATCTGATAAAATAATTGATTGCAATTATTTTATCAGATAATCAAATAAAATTATCTGATTATTGTATTAATTACTATCTTATTATTATATTATCTGATAAAATAATTGATGCAAACTATGGGGGGGGGGGGAGATAATATACCCTTCTAAAATTAAATGTAACATTTCTTGCACAAGAACTAGGAAACTGCTATTTATTCTCTCTATTTTTATCCGTATTTGCCTAAACTGTTTTCCATATCTTTGAACATAAAGGCGTCTGCTTCTTTGTTTCATTGTACTTTCAAGACTGATACTTGTATGGAAACATGTTTGATCATTTGTTACTGAAAACAGCTATAAACCTATTGATATAGTAGCTGATATTTTGTGTCCTTAATAATAAAGCAAAACGTAGAGGCTATGAATAAACTTGAGTAATATATTCAAGCACACATAATGTAAAAATGTAACATATAGCTGTTTCAAAGATATGCTGGATCCCCTTTGTCAGTGCTAGAGAACCAACAAACCCGAAGCCATTAAAATGAAATGGGCACAAATAGAAAAAACAGAGGGGTATGCCCAAGTTGTGGATTGATTGAGAGAGCCAATTAGAAAGTAGAATGAAGAACATATGAGCCAAATTTAAACAAAAAGTAACATACAACATTGGAGTGCACTGAAACATAACAGAAATGTCCCAACAAGATAAACAAGAAAGATCAATCATGCATAAGCATTGATTATGAAACACTTTTCAACTGAAATGTAATTTCATTTAAAAATTTCTAAAATGTGATACATTCAGTGGTGATATCTTTTACATTATCACAGTACTACAGTAATTTATTATACTTAAATATTTAAAACTGTATCGAAATATAAATCATCTGATTCTTTATGCAAAATCAATGAATATTTCATTGATATAACTTGTATTCCAGGCTCCAGAGCTAAATAATTTTGTGTGAAAAAAATTCAGCAATTCTTATGTAATTCATCTCACAATCGCTTGAGATATTTGCATTCTGCATATGTTAAAATTAGGCTTCGTTGAAGAAATAATAAAAGTTTAGGGATCATTTAAAATCACAACTATTGTAATTGCATAGGCACAGAATTTAGATACACAGATAATATATGTGTGTATGTGTATGAACTCAAAGTATTGGAATCGTGCCGAAGATCGGAACTCGAATTTTCAAAGGATCTACATTCTACACGTTGTGGGACTTCTAGAACACGAAAAACTATTTTTAGGAAGACGTCTGTGTGTGTAAGGGTGTATCTGTGTATGTTTCTGTGTGTCTATGTGGATATTACATCCACTCTAATTGAAAAACTAATGGACCGAATTTCATACAATTTGGTAGGTATGTTTTTTGTGGGAAATCCCGATGTTCATTAGATTATAGTACGATTCGTAATAAAAGAATCTGCCTTCTTTGCGAAATGGCCGCAGAAATTGCCTTTATCCACTCTAGCTAAAAACTAATGGAACAAATTTAACAAAATTTGGTGTATAATATTTCAATAACCAACAAGTGATTTATATACCAAATTTAACAAAATTTTGTACATAAATCATTTGTAGGTTATTCTAGTACGATTCGGGAAAAAGGAACAGGCTATTTTTGTGAAATGGCCCGCAAAAATCGTTATATATAAAAATAAAAGAATACGTGTGCTCAATTATATCAATTAAATTCCTATTTTATACGTGATTTTTGACAACAAAAAGAATAAGACTAACCCCATTACTCTAGGACTAGCCGTTCTTGAGATATTCTAGTTTTTTTTGCGTTTTCGCTACGCCACCTTTGACAATAAGTCCAGCTATCAAATGAGAACCAAATTTAAGTTTAACGTGTAAATTCAATGTCATTTAAAATACTTATGGTTGTTATTTTGTGCAGATAAACTCAAATTGTTATTGAAGAAATAAAGAGAACGAATATGAGTCTGCAGGGAAAGACATGTGCTGTGGACATCAGAATTTTTAACAATATTACAACAATGATTTATAGAAGTGAACGGGATTATTTTCAGGCCATTTCGAAAAAAATGTAGGATCTATATTTAAAGATCCATCAAATTTTTGTCGAATAAAATGTTCAACAAATTTAAGCTGTGTACCAAATTTTAACTCTCTAGGACGTAGGAAAGTGCATTAAAAATGCCATCAAATAAGTATATCATGAAGAGTTATATAAAATTTTTAAAAAATGAAAAATTGTTATCTACCAAATTTATTTTAAAATTTGAAGCCTCTCCCATATGCAAAACGTTTAAACAAATGGAAAGATATTTATTATATATTATATCTCTTTTTTTCTTTCTGGAAGATATCCCAAAGTCAGAATTTAATTGAATTTGTTTTTTTCCCTATATTAAACAATTTTTAATTAAAAAACTACTTAACATATTTTACTGAATTTTTTTTTATATATTCTATGGGATAATGTGAATATTTCCTAAAAATTTCAAAGCAATTCGTGAATTTTAAATTTACTTAAAAAATGTTTGAAAAATTAGGTCCCATAGGGTTCAATGTATTTCATTTTTTCAACCCGGGTTCAATAAAAAACTAATTGAGTGATATTATTCATTTATATTCCCATAGGTCCTACAGACCGTCTGAACAACATACTAAAATTTCATTTTGATAAAGTCATTTTTACGGCAGTTATCGTGCTAACGGACAGACAGACAGAATGAACAAAGTCATAAACACTTTTCAACTTTGTTGTAAAGTGTTAAAAAAACTCCAAATGACACAGAGTCTCAAATTCTAAGAAATAGAACAAATATAAAGAAAAGTAAAATTTCAAGGCATCCCACCAGACCATGGACAGAAATAAAATACTGAGCAAGTAATTTTTCATTCTGCTTTCTGATTGGCTCTCTCAAGTGGACTTTAAATCCACGACTTGGATATACCCCTCTGTTTCTTCTGTTTGTGTTCATTTCCTCTGTTTGACTTTGTGTTTGTTTGTTTGCTAACAGTGATGGAAACCAGCGTATCCTTGAAACAGCTGTATCTGGCATTTTTATTTTATTTGTGCTTGAATATGTTGCTCAAGTTTTTTTTATTCTTTACAATTTTTTTTTTACTTGTTAACTTAGAAGCTATATTTGATGATACAATCTATGTATACTATATTGCCAAGTGTCCGTCTGTCTGTCACGCTTTTTCAAGGCACTTCCCGAATAGATAGAGACTTGCAATTTGGTACATGAGTTGATTGTTCGAAAAGAAAAACCCTGGAAAAAGTGAATTTTTCGAAAATGTTCTGTCGAGGGGATGCTTCGCCAAAACGTTCAAAAAGTGAAATAATAGAAAAGCATGCTTTGCAATGAGATAGCGACTTAAAATTTGGTGTATGGATAAATTGTTCGAAAGGAAGAAAGTGTGTTCAGATTCTCAATATTCGCTATTTTAAAGAGTGCCACGTACTAAAATGTTCGGTTTGTCAAACAAATAAGAAATGCCACCTTTAAAATTTGATAGGGCTTGAAATTTGGTATGTGAGCTAATCATTTATTGAAAACACTTAAAACAAAAGAATTTTTCAAAAATGTTCATTTAAGGGGGGGTGCTCTAGAGAAAAACGTTTGAAAGACCAAATGATGAAAAACCATGCTTTGAGATGTTACAGGGACTTAAAATTTGGTGTACAAGTAAATACTTCAAAAGGAAGAGCATGTGCAATTTCAGTTTTCCGATATTTTCTACACTAGGGGTATCACAAACCCAAATGTTCAATTTTCCAAATAAATGAGAAGCGCCTCTTTTCAAAATGTAATAGAAGCTTGATATTTGGTATATGGGACAATCATCTGATAAAAACAAAACAATAGAGTTTTTCAAAAATGTTCATTTAAGAGGGTGGCTACTGCACACGAAAATGTTTGAGAAGTGAAATGATAGAAAAAATATGCTTTGCAATGGAATAGAAACTACAAATTTGGTGTATAGGTAGATAATTCAAAAGAAAGAAAGTGTGCAATAAAAAATTTCCAATATTTGTAATTTTGGGGGTTCTGCACACCTAAACATTCGAAAAGTGAAATGATAAAAAAAAATGCTTTGCGATGAGGTAGAGACTTCAAATTTGGTGTAGGAGTATATCCTTTGAAAGGAAGAAAGTGTACAATTTCAGATTTTCAATATTTGGTACTTTAGGGGATGTCACACATCAAAATGTTTGATTTGCTTAATGAATGCGAATACGCTTACTTTAAAATTTGATAGAGGCTTGCAATTTGGTATATGGGCTAATCATTTGATAAAAAAAACCCAAGAAGAATAGAATTTTTCATAAATGATCATTAAAGAGGGTGCTCCACATAAAACATTCGAAAGGTGAAATTATAAAAATGCATGCTTCAGTATGAGATAGAGTCTTCAAATTTGGTATACATGGAGATAGTTCAAAAGGAAAAAAGTGAGTAATTTCAGTTTCCCAATATTTTTTTCCTTAGGGGGTTCCGCATACAAAAATGTTTGATATGCCGAATAGGGTGCTGCACACCAAAATGCTCAAAGTGAAATGATGGAAAAGCATGCATACATTGCAATGAGGTAAGGACTTCAAATTTAGAGTATAGGTAAATCGTTCGAAATAAAGAAAGTGTGCACTTTCAAATTTCTGATATTTGCTACTTTCGCGGGTGCCACAAACTAGAATGATCGATTTACCGGATAAATTAAAAACAATTCCATTAATATTTCATAGAGACTTGAAATTTGGTATATGGACTAATCATTTGATACCAAAAAACCCATGACGAATTGAGTTTTTTGAAACTGTTCATTTAAGGGGGGTATGCCACAGGAACACGTTCGAATGGTGAAATGATAAGAAGCATGCTTTGAGATGAGATAGAGATTTTAAATTTGGTGTACGAAGAGATAGTTCGAAAAGAAGAAAGTGTGCAATTTCATTTTTTCAATATTTTCTACTTAGGGGGGTGCTGTACACTGAAATGTTCGATTTTTGGAATAAATGAGAAAGACTCCTTTAAAATGTGACAGAGGCTTGTAACTTGGTATATGGGCTAATCATGTAATAAAAAACACAAGATGAATTGTTTTTTTCATAAATGATCATTAAAGAGGTTGCTCCACATAAAACGTTCGAAAGATGAAATCATATAAATGCATGCTTTAGTTTGAGATAGAGACTTCAAATTTGGTATATGGGTATTTCAGTTTCCCAATATTTTCTTTATGGGGTTCCGCATACCAAAATGTTCAATATGCCAAATAGGGTGCTCCACACCAAAATGTTCAAAAAGTGAAATGATAGAAATGCATGCATTGCAATGAGGTAAAGACTTCAAATTTGGGGTATAGGCAAATCGAAGAAAGTGTGCAATTTCAAATTTCTAATATTTGCTACTTTAGGGGGTACCCCAAACCAGAATGTTCAATTTACCAGTTATATTAGAAACAATTCCTTTAAAATTTCATAGAGACTTGAAATTTGGTACATGAGCTATTTGATACTAAAACCAAAGATGAATAGAGTTTTTCAAAAATGCTCATTTAAGGGGGTACTCCACAGGAAAATGTTCGAAAGGTGAAATGTTAAGAAACATACTTCGGGATGAGATAGAGATTTTAAATTTAGTGTAAAGATAAATAGTTCGAAAGGAAGAAAATGTGCAATTTCAGTTTCCCAATATTTTCTACTTTAGGGGATACTGTACACCAAAATGTTCGATTTTCGGAATAAATGAGAAACGACTCCTTTAAAATATGACAGAGGCTTGATATTTGGTATATTGGCCAATCATGTGATAGAAAACCCAAGAATAGAGTATTTAAAATATGTTCATTTAAGAGGATGAGTACTTCACACAAAAGCATTCGAAGGATAAAATGGTAGAAAAAGCATGCTTCATGATGAGATAGAGACTTCAAATTTGGTGTACGGGTAGATAGCAATTTCTGTTTTCCAATATTTGGCACTGCAGGGGATGCCACATACTTAAATGTTCAATTTGCTGAATGAATGGGAAACTTTTCCTTTGCAATTTGATAGCGGCTTGAAATTCAGTATATGTGCTAATCATTTGATAAAAAACCCAAGACGAATACAGTTTTCAAAAATGTTTATTGGGGTGTTACACAGAAAAATGTTCGAAAGGTGAAATGATAGAAAGAGCATGTTTCGCAATAGGATAGGGATTTCAAATTTGGTGTACGGGTAGATAGTTCGAGAGGAAGAATGTGAGTAATTTCAGTTTTCCAATATATATTTATTTAGGGGGTTCCGTATACCAAAATGTTCGATGTGCAGAATAGATGTGAAATGTGAATTATTCAAAAATTTATATTATTCGGGGGTTGCTTATTGTGAGAACATTGATTTTCAATGGGTATTCGTCTAGTGCTTATAACTAAAATGCTATTTATATTTCTTTAATTTTTAAAGAAATATAAATATAAAATATATATAATTTTTTTCTAAGATTTAGACTCTTCAAACCTATGTTTATTTTGATATCACAGTCACTTCTGTAGATCAAATATTACATGAGATCATCTCAAAACAAAAAATCTGATATGGGCAGCATATGACTTTTTCTTCACAATGCATTGCTTTTACTACTTTCACAGCAAAATGAAGATGTACAAGATGCATGGCACAAAATTTTTGGCATTGAATTGTATATTAAAATTAGGGACTTTTCTGGACGACAACAGGTAAAACTATCTCAAACTACTCAATTAACTTATATTTCATGTAAATAGAATTTGGCATTTAACATCTATAAGAAAACTTGAAAGCATTTACTAAGCAATACAGTCTATATATTAATTTTTTTAATAACTAGAAGTTAAGCATGTCATATGGAGGTATATACAAAGTTGTGAAAGATTGCCTGTCATGCGACCACCTTCAGCACTTATCTCCTAATATCCATAGACAGGGTCCAACCTAGCCTAATCGGGGCCCAAGGCAGACACTCCTCTGGGGCCCCCTTCCACCTCTTGACATATATGAAATGAACAAAAAAATGTATTTTGCATTATAGAAAGAGGTATAAAAAATGAAGCTCTTACATATATTTAATGAAATTTAAATCATTGGCAACTTTCTATCATAGCCAAAAAGCCAACATACTCTAGATGTTGATTTAGTGCAATCTTATATATCCTCAAAATGAATCTTTTCACTAAGCTAACCTATTCGATGAAATAACTTTATTTTTCAGGAAGCAGTCATTAATTTGAGGCCCCGCATGCCCCTGCATTAGTCAGGCCCTGTCCATAGACACATGCAAACCACTCATCTCTCCCAGCCAGTATTATTAATTTTAATATGAATCCTTATTGAAACTTGATTACTTTACAAATCATTACAAAATGCAATTAATTTGCTAAACCCTGGACCTCCTTAATAAAACATAACTGTTCCACAAACAATGAAACTCTATTGCAAATAAAGAATAATAATTTCCCTAATGTGACAGAGATTATCAAAAATATTTAACTTAATTTTCTCTTATATTGACTTTTCATCAATTTGGTATTCTTCATTAATTTAGCACCATTTTTGTCAATTTAGAGACATTTTAAAATAAATCACTAAGTTTGCAATACTTTTATAAATTCTTATTAATTTGAAAAGTGAACTTATTTAACTATACTTATTACTTTTTAATTTTAAATAATTTTTTTTAATTTGTTTGAAAAACTTGCAGTATCTCTAGAATTGTTAATGCTAGAGTTCTAGTTTTAAAAATTCAAAAACTTTCGATTTGAATTCAGATATACTTGAAACATGCTCTTCCATTGAAAACTCGAATTTTTTACTCTGTTTCAATACTTTACCTATACATTATTATACTAATATGTATGTGGGGAAAGTAATACATACATAACACTAACAGAGTTTAATAGTAAGATATTTCTTTTGCAGAAAATTAAAGATGAATCAAGATATGAATATATCATTTCTTTAAAAGTTGAAAAATCTGAGAAAGATGCAAAAATTATTGAAGCTGCTTTCGATTTGGAAAAAACCCATGGAAGAGGACATGTTATTGTGAATACTGAAGAATATCAAAAAGGTAGGATATTCTATATTTAGTCTATTGAGTAACACTTTTAATTTTGTTCTAATATATAGATATGGCATATGCTTAAAAAATATATCCAGCATCACTAAAGAAGACATTTTTTCCTTGGAAAGTGCTGGTTAAAAAAATGCATCCAAAACCTTACATTACATTACTCTTCAAGGAGCTAAAATACAGAGGATATGGCACTCAGCCTTGCCTCTCACTCTTTAGAAGAGAACTATAGTTGTAGAGAAACCATAAAGCTTCCCTTTCACGAGTTTCCCAATCATGAGATTAGTACAATGTCCTTCATAGCTATGGTCCAGTTGATTAAAAAGATTACACTATCACGGCAACTGATGACAACACTACATATAAATTTAAAACAAAAACTTTGGTATAAAAAGAAAAAGAAAAAAAGAGGTGAATCAGTCCACTTGCAGTTTCAACAATTGATCGAGCGAGCTCTCCTCAGCCTCTCTGATTTGATGCTACAGTGCCCTACAGACCTGCACACACTCAGTCAGTCTTAGAATCACCAGGTATTCTTCCAAGTGAAGATTTTGTCTTCTTTTTTAAGGGTTCTTAAATGTTTGTCACAGTTTTAGTGTGTTTTTTGCAGATCGTTATCATGTGTTCCACTGTTTCCATTACCCCACAAACACTGCAGTTTGGGGAATCACTCAATCCAATTTTATGTTTGTTTTGGTTGAATACTAGGGAAGGAGTTTCTCTCTCTGGCGATTCTGGTTTCACTGCTTCTTGAGTCAGCCTAGTCATAGTTCATGAGGTATTTTGAAATTGATGTGCCTGTACATGCTATAATATCAAAGTTTTTCTAGGTTTGTTTGATTTTCTTGGTGGTTTCATTTTTTATTAATTTCTTAATGTCTCTCCAAGAGGTGAAATTTAGTGTGGGCTTTGAGGGGTCATCTCATCCCTTCTTTTCAGCCATATCCACCTTCTTATTGCACAGGATCTGATCTGGCTGTGTCCCGCTACCCAAATTAAGTTTATCTCCATGTTCTTTGCTTTCCTGTTAATGGCGGTTGTGATAGTTCTTATCATAATGTCAGATTTTTCATTGCAATTTTTGATTTCACAAGGTACACTTTTGCTGTCTGAGAGAATGTAGTCCTTTTTCCCTTTTTTGCAGATGAAGTTTGTCACATAGTAGATAACTACCATTTCTGCTATGAAAATAGAGTTCATGGGTTTTAGGTGGATGAGTCTCATTTTTCCTTTCATGAATATGCCCAGTCCAGTGCTTGTTTGGTCTTTTGACCCATCTGTGCCTATTAGGTAGTTCTCTGAATCAAGATAACTTTCCCATTCCTCAAATAAAATGGGGATGCATTTTCCATAGACTTTGCTTTTTTGAAATTCGTGTTCATTCTTTTCCACAATTATATTGTTTTTCCAAAGTGGAAAGTTGGTCTTTTCTATGGTTAAGTTGTTCTGGAGAATATTATGAAGCATCACACACTCTTCTAGACTTTGTTTAAAGTTAATGCTATATCTGGCATTTTGGGGGTCTTTACAGTTAATACGATTTTCTTTTTTTGTGTTTAAATTCTTGTTTAGAATAATTTTTTCTTTCTTTTTTTACTTTTGTCTTGTTTCAAATTTTGGAATGTTGCTTTCCACTCTTAGTACATTGATAAGGATAATTTTGTTCACTCCCAGCGCTGATCTTATGTAGGCATTTTCTAGCGTTGAGATTTTTCTGATGTTCTCTTTTGTAAGGTAGTTTAACACCGGACTTCCATAGTCTATGGTGGGCAATATTCCTTGTCATATTATTTGTATTAGTTGTTTGGTTCTCATTCCTCTGCTTCTATGGGATAGGTTTTTTAATGCTTTCAGGACTATTGTCAAGACTATTGACATGTTGGAGAGTCATCATTTAGTATTATCAGGTTTTTGCTGTCTACCCAGGTTTTAAATTTCTGTAGTTTAGGGGTCACTTTACTTTCCTGTTTTAATTTTATTATTATTATTATTATTATTACTATTATTATTATTATATTAAAGTCTCTTGCTATGATGATTTTAAAGTTCCCATCGCACTTGCAATTTTTTGAATTTCATCTTCAGTTAAAATGCTCAGAGATCTATAGCAATTTATTATTGAGATACTTCTGTTTTTTATGTTTTGTATCCACTCTTAGGATTTCTAATTTTGAGCTAAAGTCAGGAAGGCTCACATTTGTCGCTGATAGCTCTCTCTTTATCGTAATCAGTATTGCACCCCCTCTGCTTGGAATTGGTCTATCTTTTCTGTATATTTCATATCCACTCAAAGTTACCATTTGATCGTGCTTTAGCTACGTTTCTTGGAGCGATATTATGTCTGGATTAAATTTGTTGTCATGTATTTGAAGGAAAATTGGGTTTAAGTTTATGCTTCTACAATTCCACTGTAACAATATCATTCTGCCCCGAACACCAGCCCTGAAGGCAAAAAGTCTTTTGTTTGGAGTGGTTGTGGATTTTTGCTGTTTTTGCAGGACCCCCTCTGGCAGGCTGTTCTACTGGTTTCTTTTGGTTGTTTATGCTACCTTTTATTTCCCTTATACTCTTTTGAGAACCTCTATATTGAACTTAAACTCTCTGCTCTTTCTCTTGACAACCTCTATGTTAGCCCTTAGTTCGGCATTTTCTTGTTTTAGGGATATGTATTTTCTTGGGTTTTTTTTCCTGTTTTGTTTTTCACTGTTTTCCACATCTTTGATCTTTTCTTTCAATTTTAGGATTGATTTTTGCAGGATTTCAACAGTTTCTTTTAGTTTTTCTATTGATTCTACTTCCCTGATCTCTTCCAACTTTTCTGCCTGTATTAATTCTTTGCACACTGTAGCATATGTCCCCTTTTGCTCGACCTTGCTTTTTGCCTCTCTATAGGGTATGTTTTCCTTCTTTACTATATTCTGTACTTCTGTATATCACTTTACAGTTTTTACTTGTTGCTATATGGGACCTTCCCCGCACCTAAAGCACTTGGAGATTTCATGTACCTCCACACACTCTACACACTATATTCCCCTCACACTTGTGTCTATAGTGGTTAGATTTCAAACATTTTTGACAAATTTTTGGACTCTCAATGTACGGTGTATTTTTAATCTTAGGAATCCCGATTTCAATTCACTTCTATTTCTTTTGCCTAATTTTCTGAGTAGTATGATTGTTTTCTTGCCTCTTGGTTTTGTAAATCTGGTTATTCACTCCACTCTATTTCCTGTTCCACTAGCTCTTCAGCTATGTTTTTCAACTTCAATTCTGGGTCAATATGCCTTATTATATATTTCAAACTGATAGAGTCCTCTATTATTTTAGCATTGATGGTTATGCCACAAAATTGGGTTTTCCATACCTGCCAAATCTCCCGAATTTTGAGGCAATCTCCCGAACTCCCGAAAAATTCCTAAATCTCCCGAATTTTTACAATAATTAGACAAAATCCCTACAAAAGGGATTTACTTAAAAAAATCCCTATGCAGACGTGCCAACTCTCCAGATTTTGGCCGGAGACTCCGGACTTTTCATTACTTCTCCGGCCTCCGGATTACTAACGAAATTCTCCGGCTTTTTTTGTTGGAAATTTATCAATTAACCAGACATGGTATAATTCCTCGAAAACACCAATTTTTCGCATTTTTAGCACTGATTTTTATCATTCCCGGGATCGTAGCAAATCCATAATACAATGCAGGGTAATGCCAATCAAATTAACAGAGATTTACGGCCGCGTGTAATGTAAATTAAGATCTCGATCGCTTATTTTATGAAAGTAATAAACATACTTCTTCAAAAGTTATTGAGCATAAATCGTTAAAATGTTATTTTGTTAATTAATTTCGCATTAACATTGCGATTGCGCAATTCAGTTTGTTCTCATGAATCGCCGAGAATACAATAGTATCTTTTTCCATCCACCTCAATCTTCTAAATATTGCATTTTTGATTGACTAAACTAGCTTATTTTCATATTCTGATTAATTATTATGGTTAATTTCTTAATTATTTTCGCATAAATAATGCGATTGCGCAATTCAGTTGCTTCGCGTGAATTGCCGAGAGTACGTTAGTACCTTTTTCCATCCATCTCCATCATTTAAATGTTGCATATTAGATTGACTAAACTAACTTATTTTTATATTATGGCTAATTAATAAGGTTAATTTTTTAATTATATTTGCATAATACAAATTTTTCTATTTTGAAAAATCGGTATGAACTCTGTGAAGGGATATTGAAGAAGAATTTAGTAAGGAGTTCTTAAAAAAAGCAAAAACAGTTACTACTTTATTTTTAAGTAGTAAGAAGGATTGAATTTGACATTTTTTAATTATATAGAACTTTTACGTGCTGTATTTTTACTTACCAAAAGATTTTTTTCATTCAATATTTTATCTGCAGAGAAGTGTTTTTGTGTCAAAGACATGTGAATGATTATTAAACAGTAACCAATGATATTTTTCTTTATGCATCATATTCAGTGTAATGAACATTGTTATAGACTCTGATGAGAATAACTCTTAACGAATGTGCTTATTTTTTAAAAGATGTTTTAATTCTTTTGTATTCATTGAAATTAAATTGTGTTTATAGATACAATACATATTATTTATCATATTTGTCTATTTTTTATAGTGCAGTTTTGTAGTAGAGGGGAAAAAAATCCCTATTCTGTCTTAAAATTCCCTTTTATGCTTTCTGTAAAAAAAGAAATTGTTATAGCGCTGTGCGATTTTTCGACTTTTGTCGCGAATTGCATACATTTAAGAATCTCCCTAATTTTCATTTTCCAAGGTTGGCAGCTATGGTTTTCTTTAGTAAGTTATTTGCACTAGTGATATTGTTTACTGTTATAGCAAGGTTTCCCTTCCTGGTTATATCTACACATATTACTGCTTCCTCCTTTCCAACTGCACTGATTAATTTGTTCTTGAACTAGACTGAGTTTGATGTTCCTCTGCCTTCAACCTTCATCAATACTACACATGCCTGCATGAAACCATTTGCAAATGCTATATCGAGCTCATTTTCTCCTGTGATGTTTCTTTTACACCACAATTCAGTACTTTGTTTTCCTTTCCTTCGAGTGAAAATATTCAGATTATCTGCCTTCCATTTCCTATTCTTTTCTCCCAATAATTCATCGGCCTCCGCCATTCTTCATCACTCTCGCCAACACCACAACCATATTCCGGCAAGTGCTTTTCAAAACACGACCAACTAACTCCACGACTAACCATAGAAAAAGCATCTGAAACCTAACTAAGTCAAAACTAAATGTATGGTTTTTATCAGAAATACCCCCCCCCCTCTCCCCATTTTATTTGAAGTTAGTTTGTACACATTTTAATCTATCAAGCATTTTAACTACTTGAGATCTCAAATAAACTGTATATTACTTTAGAAATCCAAAAATAAATTATAGCTGCAATTCATTGTTTTCATGGATTAATTTTTTCAGATCACACCTGATTGGGAGAAGAACAAAATTACAACCATTACTTATAAGACCCACCTAAATTTATGCTTTAAAACCTGGACTCTCACACAAGGTTAAAAATTAAGAGCAGAAAGTCAGGAGTTAATGACCCCCTAACCATTTCCGTAGTGGCCAAAAAGCTGTACTTTGGTATAATTTCAATATTATTTGTATTGCTTACTTTATTCGGCTCACAAAATAAATCACTTTTTATTAGCAGCTTGGTATTTGACACGCTGCATGGATATATGTAATTTATAATGGGAATTTGCAAGATTGTTAGAAGGAAAAATAAATGGATGAGTCAGAATTTGCATTCTACATGAAGAAAAAACCCGAAAAGTTAGGTGTCAAAAATGACAACTGGGTCTAAAATCTCAGTTGCCAAAACAAAAATTTATAGGGCATGACTAGCAATTGATATGTTGAACCTTGTTCTCACAAAAACATGATGAAAATGCTCTTTGCAAGTTTGATAGAAAAAATCTTTGCAGTATTTTTTGTGGTATTTGGAAGAATTGTATTTAGAGAAGAAGATACAATTTCAAACTGTACAAATTATATAAAGATTCTGATATATTCAAATATATTAAAATTAACAGAATAAAATGGACAGGACATTTGCTAATAATAGATAACAACAAAACCTCAATGAAAACTATTATGCCTATACTGATCAGGAAAAATACACAGAGGAAGACAAAATTGGGATGTATTGATTATGTGGACAAGGACTTTGAGGTGTTAAAAATAAAAAAATTGAGAATATTGTTCCAAGGGGGACTGCTTGTAAGAAACTTTTGAAGTAGGCCAGGTCCACAGTGGACTGTGGAGCCATTGCTGATAATGATGATGTAATTCAGAAAAGTATATACACAGATAAAAATTCAGTTTTAAGCTTTTGAATACATTGAAGTATGATGATTAAAATAATCTCTATTCCATAATCACCTGCATCAAACGCCATTTCTTTCAGCAGGAGTCATAAAAATCTTGACTATATTTATATATATATATATATTGTGGGTATATCAAACCTACGGCTTGTGAATATTGCAAAGATGTACTGGGTCCCTAAAAGTCCCTAAACTGAAAAAAAAGGTCCTTTATTTAATTCTAAATCCCCCAAAATGGGTGAATGAAATTTATTTTGAATAATTTATGTAATTTTTTTATTTTCATTTTATTCATTATGGCATTTTTGCAAGATCTATATTAATAAGTAAATATATTTATGAAACATGGGGGCTCTGCCCCCTGCTCAGTATGTTTGCCAAGCTCCGTAACTCACATTGCTAGTTGCACACTCACATGCTTACCGAGTACTTTCATGCCATCTGCTATGCAGGTGTCATAGCTCTTCTTCTACCCAGACCATTTGATCTACCCGAAGATGCAAGGTATCTTTTTGATGGCTGGGAAGGACTACCCAATTTAGAATGGAACACTGTGGGGGTGGCATTCACAGGGACCATACCCTCCATTACCTATCATGAATCTTTCAGAAGGACTCATGCACCCACATATTTAACGTACACCCACATATTTAATGCACCCACATATTTAAACACAGGGACATTTTGGGCAGAGCTGGGAATCGAAAACGGGTTATCCGAGTGCAATCCCCACATGGTAACCACTGGAATGTCCCACCCCAAGTACAGTAGCTCACTAGTGTTGTCCCTTGTTAACTGATATTCACCAGCTCTGGAGCTTGCTTTGTGAACACTTTCAATACGGCTGTCACACACGACCGATGTGTCCTATGCTCGCTGACGATTCCCAAATCCCGGAGCTCCACTCCATTCACTGCCATTCATTAATTAGATCTCACTGTAGGCGTGTTGCACCTGTTGAGGTTTTGCCCCTTATTAGCTGAAGCTCACCAACTTTCTAAACTCGCTTTGCATACAATTTCACCCAGATCGCTATGCTCGCCAACTCTGAAACTCACTTCGTGAGTTGGGGGCTTCATCTCCTACTCCTTGGTGCTCACTGATCCTGTATCACAAACTCTTTTATGTCACCTACTATTAAGAATGTTTGCTTTCTGTATTACGAGCAAATGGTAAAACTTCATAATTATGTTTTGCCATTTGTTCATAATACAGTGAAAAATTATTGTGCTATGTTTTCAGTATAGAGAGATTTACAACATTAAAACATATAAGTGTTGTTCAGTATAACAATGAAATCATAATGTTCATTACAACAATAGTTCCCAAACGCTATGTTTGTTTGTAAGAGTAAACGATAAGGCATATGATTGTCAACATTTCGAATTGTCCCAAGTGCATTACTAATGTTATAGCCATGTTTAGAATTAAATATCTATACTTTTAATGTTTTTAATACTTCAATAACTCCATCTTATCCATTTTGTAACATTTCTGCCAGAAACCAATCATAAGGAAGCTGACAATCGGCTCGATCAATTAAATCTTCGATCAAATGCTCTTTCTTTGACTTTGGCATTAAATATTTCCTAAACTCTTTTTTAATATAGAGAGATATAACTAAAAATCTCTTGAAACAATTTAACATTCAAAAGTCCAAACTTCTGTCGCCAACTGTTAGAAAAGATTTTATTGCACAATCATGAAACTCTTTTCTGAGTGCAACTTACCCCATTGACTCTCTGAGTACATGGAGGAAACTTGTGTCATTAGTTAGCTCTTAGTAAGACAAATATAAATTTACAAGTTTTGCATCCATCCAAGGTAGCATATTTGATGCCAGATGACAGAAAATTTGATTTTTCCAACAGGTACATTACAACAGGAAATCAAACCTTTTGGATCATGATTAATGTCATAAAGAAATGCTGTATTTTGACTATGAATTAAAATTAGCCATACCCCAGTGTCAAATCAAAAAAACTTATTTTTTATCATTTAATGTGGCTAAAGTAAATGATGAATTTGAAAGTTGAGTTAAAAGACAAGCTAAAAATTTAACTTAAAGAGTTAATATACATTGAAGTTGAAATAAAAAAAAATTCTTGGTTTGACCTTAACCAGCTTAGTGGTAGAGGTTTAAAAAAAGAAACATTATTTTGAATGATGTTTTGTTGCTCCCATAGATTTTATGAGGTCCCTATTTTGGCCTCTTTATTTAACCTGAACTTACTCCAAAGTCCCTATCATTGACCTAAATATGAAGTATGATCCCTTTCATAGCTTTTGTTGGAAATGCACCCTACAGGCAAGGTTTGTAGATTAACTTATGTACTAAGGTTGTTTCATCATTCAGGCAAATACTCATCCCTGGAAGAACAGAGAAGTTGCATCATTGTTAGTCCCATTCACTGACACAGAAAAGAAACAAACTGCTAGGGTCATTATCGGAAGCAATTTGAGAATGATTTAAACATTTATCTCCGTTGTACATGTAGCAAATAAGTCTTAATTTAAATACAGAGTCGGTAACAGTTTTGGTGGCGTCGGAGTTAGGACAAAGTAATAATTGTATGGATTCCATTCTCAATTTGTTTAAAGGAGAATTTTTCGATCTTCCTGATGGTATGAAGATGGAAACTGTGATAATATTGTAGGTCGCTAAGGAATCAATTTGTGTGAATGTCAGCCAAAATCATTGTACATCAGGATAAAACATAAAATAATTGAAAAACTAATTCAAAATTTTAAAAAAATAATGCCAAGATGCATCTGTTTGGGTCCTGAAGTACCTGTGTACAAAATTTCATGGTCATATGACACATAGATTTCGCACTACAAATCACACACACAGAAACACAGACAGACTTCTTCATTTATTAAATAAGATTAAAAATTATTAATAAGTGTCATTTTATTGATACTTTTGTGAAAAATTGAATTTAGAATCGCATGAAAATTACACATTTGCCCCTATTTATTTTTACAACAAATGTTAAAAGAAATCTTCCTAATTTTAATCTTTTTATTCATGAATGTTGCAATTGTTTCAATTTATACCTGATAAAAGTAAATGTTTAATTCATGAAAATTTATAAAACTATCAATGGATTTAAGGCATTTATATTTATATAGCAGTTTTATTAATTTCTATTTCTATGTCAATAATTTTACAATGTTTAATTGTTTCTCTTTCTGATGCAACTTTTAATTGTTTATCTAGCATATATTGAATTTACTTTTGCTGTATTTTTTGTCCTCAGATGCACTGAATGTACAAAGTTCTTTGAAAGAACCTGAGGTAAAATCTGCAGAAGTTTTCACTTTGGATAAAATGTAAGGATATATTTTTTATTTTTTTTAATTTGAAGTTTTCTTTAGTTTAATCCATTTGTAATGCATATTATATTTCAACTACAGATGAAATTATTTCAATTTTCTAATTGTTTAAAATAGATGTTTAGATGTTACAATATTATATTGGTCTCCACTAGATATAAGTTCATGACCAATTTTGAGAGCATGAGCCATCCCAACTGCTTAACGTAAAATAGAACTCAATTCCTCCTGAGCAAGAAATATGTTTTTAATTTCTCATTTAATTGTTATTAATTTTCAAAAATGTCCATTTATGAAAATGGCCAATTAAATTTACATATCAAACTGTAAAAAATGCATAAACAATTACTTTGAGCACTGAAACTTAGGAATAACATAAATTGAAAGTAGAAAAAATGTAGTTTCATGAGAACCATATGACATTAAAATAGTAGCTTTCGACTCTGTTTCATTCTTACTGTTAAAAAAGGTATGGAAGGATATATTTATTAGATAGAAGTGGATTGTAGCAATAGCCAGTCGTTCTAACTAGCAGTAGGAATAGCAATTATGATAGTGACAAAGGAGGAGCTATTGTCCTAGCACAATTTCCACCATTAGTTCAAATATAAATAATTTTCTGAAATATTTCATTTCCTTAGTTTTGGTGCATTTTACAATCAAAGAAATTTACAAATAGGTTTATTACGCACTACATTAAAAAGCCATGTGCATTTGAACAGCAGTCTAGCAGCCTCAAAGCATTACACCTCAGGGACAGTTTGTGACCCAGGTATAAGCAGTACAAAAATTATTTAAACAGAGCAATAAAACAAATAGGTGGGATACAATATATAAAGATTTCTCACTCATCTAGTTATCATTTTCACCAGATAAACTCCTTTGTCACTTGTCAGCCATTGACTATGTCTGAGACACATCGGCGCTATTTGTAAGCTTCTCTTTATTACTTTAATTGTTTGCCCCTGTGAGTTGCCAACCAACTGAAGATGTTGTCTGACAATAAACAACAATGTCACATTTTACTACACAACACTTTCTAGCATAGAACGATTTTATTATGAATCAATGAACCAACCCATTTACCAATTACTTGACTTCAAATAAGATTTCAGACACCTGTTAGCAGTAACTTTTTAATAATAAAATGAAATGTGATTATCTTTATTTCTAAGATCTTATCAACATTTTCTAATCATTAACTATTTACAACAAATATATGTCTAATAAATAAAAAAATAATAGTTTGGAGCCCAATTCATGCAGGGCTGAGTCTGTCTTATCTCTAGTCCCCACTACATTTTCAACATACACAAATTTCTTTTTACAAAATATTTTCTTCACACCCTTTTTACAAAAATATTTATCAAAATTTCTTGGTTTGCATTCACTGTGCAACCAATACATGGAAACCAATGGAACCAAGACATGGACCAAGAAATGGAAACCAATGGAAACTTATAACATTCTAAAAAGTGAACAGCTTTTGTCAATTTCTCAAATTGACAAATACTTAACAAGCACACTTATCCACTATTCTAATACAGATCATAAGCGTTATTTAAGGTACATGATCAAAGAAGATATCAAAATAGCAATAAAAACTCTAAGAAACTGAGTATCATCATACTATTTAAATTTGCATTTCTTAAGTATAAGCTCTTACTATAGAAATTTATCTCTTTACATCATTGAAAAATTTGAAACATTTTATATAGAAACATTAAGTCTTAATATTAAAAAATTTTAAGTATAAATGTCAAGATTTTAGTTCTAGAAAATTTAAGTATAACCATTAAATTCAATATCTAAGTTTAAAAATTTAAGTATAACCATCAAATTCAAGTTAAAAATTTAAGTTTTATTAACTCAGCCCAAGACTAGTATACACAATTAATACTAACTACAATGGCAAAGATAATAAAAGAAATACAGAAGGTAAACATTCATATGAAATAAGCACAGATTAAAATTTTATGATTCATGTGGTTTCATATTAAAGATGCATCATAACCCAGTGTATAACAACAAGATCAAACACACATTTTATTCACATAAGCAAAATCACATTATGCGGGTAATCAAAAATGGATATATATTTTTTTTTTTAAGCGTAATGTGAAAAAAAGTTCATTGTAACAGTATATATATACTCCCGGCCACCCACCTTGCTGCTCTATGTCTTAGGATGAGCCAGACTGTCTAGGCTTTCGACACTATATATATACTCAAGATACATTCATTTGTATCAATGAGGGAGGAGTAAATAATAAGATACCCTAACCATATTTTGAAAAATGTGTAAAAATTTCAAAAAATTTTCTTTAATTTAGAAAGTTAAATTTGCATTTCGAAAATTTCATTACAAAATTTTAAGATCCTATCTTTAGTCATTGGTTTTGTGAAGTAATCTGCTACATTATCTTGTATTAACAAAGTTAATTTTAAAAGACTCATTCACAACTAAGTTTCTTAAGAAGTGATACTTTATTTCTATATGCTTAGTTCTACTATTGTCAGTTGGGGAATTTGAAAAAATTATTGCAGCTTGGTTGTCACAAAAAAGTATACTATTATTTTTGTTAAATTTTAACCCTAGCTTTTTACATTCCTCAATAATGTTTTGCATCCAAATCATTTTTTTAGCAGCCTCTGTCAATGAAACTTATTCAGCTTCCATCGTTGACAGACTAACACACTTGTGCTTAAATGTACGCTAAGAAATTGGTACTTTATCTATCAGAAATAACATACCACCAAGTGACACTCTGTCATCTCTATTGGCTGCAAAATATGAGTCTGAGTAGCAGTTTAAACTTAAATCACAAATATTTGACAAATTTTACATATACTCCTTAAATTCCACACCTAAAAATCTTTTAACTTTCCCTAGTACCTTGATATCAAACACTTTACTCAATAATGAAACAGCATGATCAATATCCTTTTCTTGGGTATATCCTTGAGCTACTAACGAGCTTTGAATCTTTTAACTTCCCCCTTTTCACCTCTTTTAATGCTGTAGACCCATCTACATCCAATTATTTTTTGTGAGGTGGGCGCAGGCACTAAGTCTCAGACACCCCTCTCTTGCATTATAGCTATTTCATCATTCATGGCTTTGTGCCAATTTTCAGACTGGGAGATTCAATTGCCGATTTATAGCTGGGTATCAAAATCTCTACATTGCTTTCTTCTGGTTTTCCCTTGATGTCACTTACCCTATTTCTTTCTCTAAAATTAAAAAGGCGCTGGTCATAATGAATATTAGCTCTCGCACAATACTTTTTAACATCATGAGATCTCAGTCTTCTATTATCACCTTTCACTGAGTATACATCCGTCCTACTACTTCCTTTTTTAGATTCCTTAGATAATATGGCCATGCAGAGCTACGCTCTAATGCAGAACTGTCTAAATAGTGGCACACAAACAAGGATAATGTTTAGATAACATATTTAAAAATAATTAAATTACCAAAATGTATTTCAAAATGAACAAATATTAATACTTTATGAAATATGTAACTGTATAAAATGTGATGCATAGATATTACTGAAATGATTTTCAACGGCAGCAAAAGTATTTGCATTGAAAAATTTTCTCTGTGTTTGATGGAAGTTAAACGCGTTATATAAAGAGTAAAATATATAATGATAAAAATATAGAGATGTGCGTATGTCACGTTGTGCATTCCTCACTAAATAAAAGAGTTTAAGTTAGAAGAAAAGTATTGCAACACGAACTCTTCAATTTTAATAAAACATTTACAACCATTATTGTAATAAATAGTTTTAATCATTGTGAAGAAAACAATTCCACCATATCCCAACACTTACACTGAATGTACTTATACATATAAAGCTCTTTATCGTACTGCACAAATTATAAATTAATTCGCACTAAAGGCACCAATTCTGGAAACCCGTTCTTCTTAAGACGTTTCTACCTGTCATTGAATTTAACGAATGGACTCGTCCAAAATCACGTGACCCAAATGCCTTCTCGCTGGAGTCGTACTATAACACAATATCAGACTTTTTGTTCTTAAACTGAACATACATGTTGACCGTACCGATAGCCTCAACTGGACTCTCGACATCACCCACTGCTAGCGACATAGAAGTACCTTTGCATTCTTTAAATTTTGAAAACATTTTAATGGCGTTGCAAAAGTGCCGCGTAGCAGCTGTGTCAATTACCCATCTGAGTCTATCGCTAGGATCCTGCACAGAATTCACTTCTACTTTAACAGAAGAGTGCACTTCAATTATATTATTTAAACTACAGTTAAGTTTAGGGCAGTTTACTTTTAAGTGTCCTTACTGTGTACAAAAATAACACGGTCCAATGACCTTCTTAACTGGTTTTCCAGTTTTGTTTACATTGTTATTTTTACACTTTACATTTGCATTATATTTACATTGAGATAAAAACATAGAAGAATTCAGACTTACATCTTGACTCTTCAGACTTACCCAGCTGAGTCTATCGCTAGGATCCTGCACAGAATTCGCTTCTACTTTAACAGAAGAGTGCACTTCAATTATATTATTTAAACTAGTCTTAAGTTTAGGGCAGTTTACTTTTAAGTGTCCTTACTGTTTACAAAAATAACACTGTCCAATGACCTTCTTAACTGGTTTTCCAGTTTTGTTTACATTGTTATTTTTAAACTTTACATTTGCATTATATTTACATTGAGATAAAAACACAGAAGAATTCAGACTTACATGATTTCGGTCGCTACGAAGTTGCCGGATCTGGCCTTCTTCTTCCGATAGCTCTCGTTGAATTTTCTCTAATTTAAAGTCCTTATTGCTCCAGCAATATATTTGCTGAATTATGCTTTGGAAGTCATCTGAGAGGTATCTAATGGCCTGAAATGCCACATAGGCATCTTACACTGGATTATTAATGGCTTTCAGCTTGGCAACCGCTTTCTTTAGTCTTGTACAGAAGTATCCACCAGTTCATCTGGCTCTGGACGCAAGTTGAAAAACTCGTCCAATATGTGTACCAGGTTGGCACGAGTCGGTGCCTTGAAGTGTGCTTTCAGCTTATCCCATGCGTCCGCCAGATCGTCTGTAATGTCATTCAGCTAGCTCTCTGTAATCAGATGACACATTCTGGAACAAGATAGCTAATGCATGGTCACGTCTGCGCACATGCTCCTCGTAATCACCTCATGATGTTCTTTCATGTACCGGTAACGCTGTTCTGTCCACGTATCCGAAGCAGCCTTCTCCTTTTTAGAACGAATGAAATTTCATTCCGCCACGTAATATAGTTATCTCGTGATAATGCATTTATTTTATTTGCCTCTATGGTAAGATAGTCTAGTTGAACTGAACTAAATTAAACTACAACTGTCCACTTTGTTTACACTTTTCTGTTATGTAAATGGCACCGTTCACGACCCCCATCTGATGGATTCACAGCAGTTTTTCTAGAGCACAGTCACTTTTCACCATTTGGAATGGGTTTAACAAGGTCCCATAACCCAGCTGGCAAAATTTAGAAACACTTGAATTTAAGTCAAATGAAAAACTTTGCAGCAGAAGAAATTTTAAGTAACTACTAATAGTAGTTGGCAGTGGAACAAACTGGCTGCATATAATATGCAGAGGTGACTAAATGTTTGTTGAAAAAAGCAATTCAAAAATTTTTTAAGGCTTTATTGTGATATGAATCCAATACTTCATACAAGTCACTCAATCTTGGATAATGAGATAGTAAAGTCACAATATTTACACATTGAGGAGTTACCTTACACCTTTCTGGTAGGTCGGACGGTCTGGGTTTCAACATTGAGCTCTCAAGCTCAAGCAAAAAGATTATTCAAATAGTTTTTGACTGGACACATTTTTAAAACAGCAAGATGACGAAAAACACAGGTAAGTAAAGAAACATTTTACCTTACCAAAACTTTATGCATTTCTAAACCCACCATCACACACTCACGTTTTTCAGAGTTCACTACACGGAAAAGCATGGTCTCTCAAACAGAGAACCATAAAGCACAAGATCATCTCTACAAAAGATCAAGTTACCGCATTCACGATCCACCGATCGATAGATTCGAAAATTATGTCGAACAAACTCTAACGTAAATTTTAACAGGTCTCTCGAGACCTCCACTGACTACGACCAGGGCAGTGTTAGAAATTAAATACCCATTTTTATTAAAGATATAAAAAAAGAATAATTCAGATTTTTGTATTAAAAATTGTTTTAAATTTTCTTAAAATATAAAATAAACTGAAAAAGAAACTCAAAAAATAAATAGAAAAAATTGCTAATTTGTTTTTACTTGGCAAAAAGGGCATAAAAAACCAACAAATTAAAAAAAAAAACTTCTATTTAACAATTTTCAATTATGGCCATCTTGTACAGTCATTGCCCCAATACCCCTTCATTTCATGCTTGAAAATTAATTTTCCTGAGTTAAAACAGCAAATAATATAAAAGCTTTAGTTGATGAAAACAAATTGCAAGAATGGAAAATACATGATAAATGCACATGTATAAATGCACATTTTAGTGACGTTTCCATATAATCCTTCTCATATTACTTACAAATATAAGAATTAAACACATTTAAAATTAAAATATTATAAGGGAATCTTGAGCAAAATTTAGTCACTTTTTGGGACCAATTTTGTCAAAGTATTTAATTTCATTTTAAAATCTATATATTCATCTTAAAAGTTTAAAAAAAAGGGGGGGGGGGGGGTGATTTGCATATTTGTCCGGAGATCGGCCGTCAATGCAAATATCGGAGCTTCACGAAGAAATGCAAAGTTGGCAGCTAGGGTTCTGTATTTGCAAGTCAATAATAAATTTTTGTTTTATAGTTGCTACTCTTTTTCTTGTCACTTTGACAAAATATAAAGCATACCCTTTAAACTCATCTACATCCTTTGAGTCCAACGGCCGTACCGTGCTAAAAACACCGGTTCTCGTTAGATCACCGAAGTCAAGCAGCATCGGGCGCGATTAGTACTTGGGTGGGTGACCACCTGGGAGCACCACGTGCTGTTGGCGCATTTCGGGCGCGGTAGCCCAGTGGTTTGCACGCTGAATTTGCACGCTGCCACAACTACCGCCGTGTTCATGCGGAGTACGATCACGTTAAACATGTGGGTCCGTAAGTCCTTCCGAGAGGTTGGTGGTAGGGGAAGGAGGGTACGGTCCTTTTGGATGCCTCCCCCACTGGGTTCCGGTCTAAATTGGGTGGCACTTCCCGGCCGTCCAAACAGTTACCTTACACCTTTCTGGTAGGTCGGACGGTCTGGGTCTCAACAACAACAACACCCTTTGGGTGAGCTAGACAGCCTGGGTAATAATAAAAAAAATATGAATCACATTAATTTCAGGGATTGATATAAAAAATGCATAGATGCCAACCTGCCAGAAAGAAAGATAGGAACATATTGCATGAGGAAAAATCGCGCGCTAATACCATTTTGCCCCATACTATTGCAAAATAGCCTTCTATTTCATTAATAAGACATTTGAAAAATAGTTTTTCTATATAATATACGAAATAATTACAAACATTTTAAACGATGCAAACAAGTTGTAACAGTGGAAAAATACTTTCAAAATAAAACAAAATATAGAGGATCACGCACAAATGCCGTTTATCATGATACTGCTGCAATATAGCCTTTCATGTCATTAAAAATACGCTTGAAAAATAGTTTTTCTGTATAATATAGTATATACGAAATAATTACAAATGTTGTAGACGATGCTAACAGATTGCAGAATTGGAAAAGTATTTTCACAATAAAACGAAATATAAAGAAGATCGCGGACAAATGCCGTTTATCACTGTACCCGGTACTTGTGCAATATAGCTCTTCATTTCTTTAATAATACGTCTGAAAAATAGTTTTCTTGTATATAACAAGGAATAATCATCAAAATTTTAGTCGATGCAAATGTGTTTCTCCCACATTAATTAGAAATGGACGCAATCACGTGGAAACGGATTTTTAGATGAAAATGCCGGAAAACCTCAATCTTAAAATTCCTGACTTTGTTTCTCATTTCGTGACCTACTTCCGATTTCATGACTTGTAGATACTCTTATCTTATGCAAATTTGCATACAATAAAATATAAATGTTATGGAAAAGAAAAATCGGACTACTGTGGATCCAAATCGGATTCCCTGAACAAGACTGAAAAACAGAACATTAAAATCTGAACGCGTGGCAGCTATAAAAATGTCATTTTCAATGTCTAATAACAAAATATTAGCTAACCAAATTTGCACGACGCTGGAACGATTTAATCTGGAATGCAGTGTGTTCTATAATAGTGAGCAATTAAAATGTAAAGAATGCAGGATCACAGGATCACTCCCTTTTCTTACAAGAGGGATACGTAGATCTACAAGGGAATAAAGGGGAGGGGAGCAATAGAAACTCGTTAAATACTCGGAATCTCAGACATCGGAATGTCTGAGGATAAAGCAAATAAATAAATTCTTCAGAAGTGCAATTTCAGGTCTTGAAGGGTGGGGGTGAGTTGAAGTGCAATAAAAATCCCAATGTTTCCTTCCCTGAATAGACAGAGGGGGATTTTACTGTCTATCTACCACCTGCAGATTTATCACTGTGGGCGTGCATGAAATGCCGCTTTTTTTTTCGACTGCTGTCCAGTCCTCTACCAGGGATCGTAATTTAGTCAAAGGGAAAGGGAAGACTGATATTTAACAATAGCATTGTTAGGCGTCAAATTTGACGACCAGATTGAAGAATCTAGTTGTCAAATTGAAATTTCTAGTTGCAAATTACGACTAACGACCGCTAATTTCGAACACTGGACCAGGGTCTACGATCAATAAGAATTAAAGTCGGTCTACATTGGTCTGCTGGAACTAAAAATGTGTCTAGCATATATATCCAGCGATGGGTGCATTCCGGAACACAACCGTTGCTGGCAGCGTCTTCTGGATATGCAAATCAGGATGTGTGCGCGGTGAGAAGGTGAATTGCATGATAAGCTTATTTGTTCACATCACGATTTGTTCATGAGAATGGAAAAACCATTAAATAAAATGAAATCACGTTCACAGGAAACGAGAATCTCGATGTAAACAAAACCTAGTTTCCAACAATTACAGTGTGATCTTGCTTTGGGTACAAAATGGTTTTCAAACCAGTCTGTGGTGATTTCTCTCATTATCCAAGCTTTTTTGTTGGCTTTGTAAAGAGCGGGGAACGTTTTGATTCCTTTGAAAGCACGCGACTTTGCACTTTTCCCAATAACCAGCAACTTGCATTTGTGCATGCCAGCTGCATTCGCACAAGCTAGCACTGTTAAGCGTTCTTTTGAGTCCTTAACTCCCATTGGCGTGTCATCGGCCTTCGCTGAAGTTTTTCTCAGAACGTATCTCCAGAACAATGCCGTCTCATCTGCATTGTATATCTGTTCAGCGGTCAATTTTTCTTTGGAAATCAGAAGATTGAATTCCTCAAAGAATTGTTCAGCCGCCTCGTGATCGGTTGAGGCACGCTCACTACAAACATGCAATTACCGAATTCCATGCCGCTTTTTGAATCGCTTCAACCAGCCAGTCGAATACTCACAAACATTGGTTAAGTTCATGTCTTTGTGAAAAATCCTCGCTTGCTGCATCAGCATTGGGCCTGTGAGTGAAACGTTTTCACTCTTTGTTGGCGAAACCACTCAATCATCACTTTATCCAAATCTTGATTTTTCATGGAATGCAATGTTTTTCGTTTCGCCATTTCCATTGGTGTGTCTCTATCTATGAACAATTCCAGAATTTCTTTCTTTTTTTTCTGTAGATCATATATAGTTGATTTCCTGACTCCGTATTCCTCGCACAGCTTGAGGACTGAAGTCCCACTCTGTATTTTTCTTAAAATTTCTACCTTGATATGAGAAATATGTTTCCGTTTCCTCTTAAGAGACGAATTTCCGGAAATTTCCGACATAGCTCAAAATTTTTACTGTAATCGTAAGAAAGAGAATAAAAATGAAACGATTTCAGGAGGAACCCAATGCCTAGCACCTGTGTGATGTCAGACCAGGCAGTCGCCAATCAGGAATAGCTCCGGTGCTCTTTTGTTCGAGAAAACAAAACAAGTCCATGGAAAAGGATTGGAAAGGAAAAAACATGGCATGGAATGGAATCGGAGATAAATTCATAGTGTCTGGATTTGTTTAAAAAAAAAAAAAAAAAAAAAAAAAATCGGTTCTTAGACGTCCAGATTTTGGGTGCTCTACAGTAATTTAATAGCTGCTATTAACATATAAACATTAGATGGGGCCTCAATTTTTTTATATCAATATAAAAATAGGTAAGGTTTAAAATGCATGAAAGTATATGTTTTTTAAAAATTTAATAAAATTTGTCTATTAATGCGATAGATTCCATTCAAAATTTGTTTGAAAGAGAATTTTTCTATCTTTCCAATGGTGTCAAAATGGAAACTGATAATATTTTAGGTCACTAATTAATCAATTTGTGTAAATATTGCCCAAAATCATTGTAAATCGAGTTAAACATAAAATAACTATAAAAGTAATTCAAAATTTAAAAAATGTCAAGAAGCACCTATTCGGGTCCTTAAGTGCCTGTGTATCTAATTTCATATTCCTACGGCACTTAAGATTTCCTGCTACAGACTGCATAAACACACAAACATCTTCTTTTATTAAGTAAGAAGATTTAATGCTTAAGTTTATGAAATCTATGACGCTGTGCTGTTTTTCAACAAAAAGTAAAGTAGATGCATATTATATCTTACATATTTTTTTTTATCGTTTTCAGACCTATAGGTTTTGAGGCTTTGTCACCACAGCATGATGATATGCAATCTACTAGCTTTACCTTAGAACCTAACATCGATGATACAAGTCAAGAAACTCCTAATAATAATACTCAGAATAGCAATGAGTCTGTAACACCTGTAATAGAAATGAAGGAAAATTCTTGTGAAATAACTTTAGGTTCTGAATTTACTTCACCTGGCTTTGGTCTTAAACCACCAATCGATGAAAAACTGGATTCAGATTCTCTATTCCTGCAAGGTAGCAATAGTATGGACTCGACAAAGAAACGTGATGTTAAAATGGATTCTAATGATGCAAAAGCTCAGCTGAGTGTAGAAACTTTGGGGTCAAGTCAAATCAAGAGACCAGCTTCTCCTGATACTTTGTGTCGAATAAAGCAACAGAAAACTGATGAAATAGCTGATGAATCAAAGTCAGATATGTTGCTTGATCAAAACCCATGTATATCAAAAACTGAGCAACCTCCTGGGAAAAAATTCAGTTTGAGCCTTTTTGAAGAATTGGTTAGTATGAAATTATTTTTTATTTGTTTGAATTTATTCTGTTTTTGCTTTTCCTAGACACAGAATATAAAGTATAGGGTAACATTGATATGGAACCAAATTCGAATTTTAAAAGAATTTACCATTTATTTCTGTGCATTAGTCAAGAATTTTTAGAATGTGTTTCATTGCTAAAGTAGGGGGCCTAATATGCAAGTTAAAAATAACTTTAAAAAATAGCACACAAAATGTCAATAATACAGACAGAAAAAACTTACATTTCAGCGATTGTACTTTTTTTCATTTCATTCATCCTGATACACTCACACACACAATCATCCATCGACATTCAAACATCTCACAATTCTTTAAAGAAAATCATTTAAATCCCATGAGGGTTCACTAAAAGCATTATATGTTTTCTATTTCTGATATGTTATTTTGTTACAAGGTTTCAAACTTAGATTCTATTTTCAAAAGACAATGTGCATCTCAGAAGTTGATTAGCAATAGTGAACAGGAGGCAAATCCTCTTAGTAACGTAAAATAACCAGATTTTTAAAATTTATTACATAATTTAAGGCGATATTGCTATGAAGTCTTTCTATATTATTTAGATTTATTGTTATTTAATCAACTATTAAGTTCAGCATAGTTACTCATTTAAATTGTTATTAAGACCAATAAAGAATATATTTTTTTATTCAATTGGCCAGTGATCCTTACTAAGTCATTTAATTTCAAATATCATACTCAATAAGTTCAAAAGAGATTTTTGAACATTAATCAAGCGACAAGGTTATTGATATTGATGCACAGGTGACGAAGCCATTCACTGAGCCTGTAGATAAGATAAACGTTGAGCACTGACCCTGAGTGTTTGCATTTTTGGTAATTCAACAGAACATTAAAAATCAGTAATTAAATGTAAATGTAGGAAAAATTAAACCTTTTCACCGATGACTATAGATGACTATATTTGTGGTGCTGCAGCTGCAGCACCCCAAAATCGCATCCTTTTGCTTTAATAGCTCAGAATAGAATGCTCTTCCAATGAGATTATTTCTTTCCAAGGACCTGCCAAGTTGGCAGGCTTTTCCATGCATAGCAGTGCAAGGCATAGCACGCCCTGTAAGAAAATATACACCGGAACTGTGCCAGGCAAGAGGTACAACGGGGATCTGTCAACCCTCCCTGGCGTGTGTAACCCAAGACCTAACTGCCTCTTTCTGTGATAACCTTAAACATCTGCTATGTCCAGGATCTTTCTCAGAGCTAAAAAGATGTTTTTAAAATCACTTGCTTAGTGAAAGTGCTATACAGAAAAACAAAGATTTCAGAGGCCACAAGTTCATTTCGTGAGAACTGAAAACAGATAATTAGCATTGGCCACTAATTGTGGGTAATTTAGAATAGTGAAATACTAGAAAAGGATGATAAATTAACTTTAATATGAGTTAAATCGCTGATAATGATAAATTAATTTTGAATTTTGAAGGAAAGGAGAAAATTTGGGGATTTTGGACTTTAATAATTTAGGAAATACTACATCTTTGAAATATTAACATAACATTCTAGGCAGTTCACAAGTGTTCAATGTTTTTATGAACATGTTTAGCAAAGCTTCGACTTTATGGCATTTGCAATTATTTTCTTCTTTTTTGGGGGGAGGGGGAGTTCTTTAGCACAATTTTGAAATAAATTTATCAAAAAATCACAAATTAAAAAAGTATTAATTATTGTAAAATATGTTCACTTTTCATATGTAATATTATGCAATAAATTTGTTTACAATATTTTGGTGGATCTAGTTTGCTCCATTCAAGAAAGACGATGCTTTGGGTAATAGTTTTGTATCAAGCATTGGTCAGAAATTCAGAGTGAAATTGGCTTTTATCATTTGCAAACAATGATGAAACAAGCTACTACATATATCCCGGAGAAGTGAATAAGAGATAACCTTACAAATTCACATCTTCCCTTTTTTAGAATATTGATGCTAGGGTTTGATGGACCAAATGGTAATCGTAAAGTATGGAATGTGATGAATTGCAATTTTTTTTTCTTCAATAATGAAATTTATGCATCACGGAAATTATCTAAAATCATATATAAGTGGAAACCCATTTTGGTCAGAATTGTATTACATTAAAAATATTTTGCAGAAATTGCAATTTCAATAAACAATTTTGACACCTGCTGTAAAATTGGATCTAAGTAAAAATTAGATATGTTTTAATTGTTTTGTTAACTTATCAGTGTTTTAGTGGAAGTGAATCAATTTATTTATGCCATGTTAAATTTTGTGTGGGATGTAGACAAGAATTGGAACAGACATATCGATATCTTAAATATGAAATGTAGTTTTATATGCACATTATGGATGTACTCTGGAATTATTTTCATTTTGTAACACTATATTGCCCACTCTTTTTAATATTTTGTGCTACTATTCTGCTATTTTTAAGAATTATGGGCTGTGGCAATCCTGCAACC
Source organism: Amaurobius ferox (assembly GCA_951213105.1). Lineage (NCBI taxonomy): Eukaryota > Metazoa > Arthropoda > Arachnida > Araneae > Amaurobiidae > Amaurobius > Amaurobius ferox. The sequence continues at coordinate 14,747,733 of OX578146.1, forward strand.
CATAGCAGATAAATGACAGCAACAAGTTTCGAACTTGAAAATGAAAAACAAAAAATGTTAAACTATGTTTAAATGTAATTTTTCTAATATTTTTTTCCCCACTTCTAGTCCAAGTGTGTCATTTCGTCTGATGAAGAAGCATCCTCTGCATTAGAAGCGATTAACATCTTAATGAAAGTTTTGCTTCGGTATAAATTACAACATGTCTCAATAGAATCAATGGAGGTATGTTTTACTTGTAAATATTATTTATAAATTATTTTCTGTAGAATTGACTTTGCACAAAAGTTGGTAAGTAATATATTTTGTTTATTTAATATTGTGTTAAGACTATTCATATTTGTGTGTAATGCCATGATTATTTTGTTACAACTTCTAACTATGATAAATAATTAATATTATATATAGTGACTGTTTTTCAGTTTTATAAGTTCATTATATGTAACTGTGTGCATATAATATTTTTTGAAATCTGTTTGCATTATTGAAATTTAAAATAGTTTGTGAAAAATTTCTTCTCACTTATAAGCAGTTGCTTCATAAAATATAGTTGAATTTGCAATCAAGTATAAGGGGGAAATGTGGTAAAAAATAAATTATGGCAGAATTTTAATATTTTTTAACTTATATCATAAACTACTAGCTGTGTTGCAATACCCTAACTTAAATACCTTTAATTTTTAAAGACACTTGTGTGTTAAGAAAATACCAAATGTCTGTTAAGAATGGTGCTAAACTGCTCCAATCTCGGCATAGAAAATTATTATTCTTAAACCAAACTCCTTTCAAAAATTACCAGAAGAAGCAAATAAAACCTGCATGAAATATTAAATACCAACCAAAAAAAAATTATTTTAAATCACAAAATTAAATGCAATGTATGTTTTTGTCTTGTAATGTAACAAAGCAAATTGTGAAGCCTACCTTTTCTGCGACCATAATTAGCCAAAATTTATCTTAATAATTCATTAATAATTATGATTAAAATGTAATTGTCACTGAGATTAGCAATTATATTTGTTGCAAATGATTAAATGGAGTAGAATTGTATGTGGCATAATTGGCAGTATGTGGCAGAATTGTATGTGGCATATAATTCTGTAATTGTTGATTGTAATTAGTTAATCTGATTGATCAAACTTTTAACATTGAATATTTTTTTTATTTTAATGTATTATAAAATACTTCAAGAAATAGAAAAGTTTCAAAAAATAGATTTATAAAGTATTGTGTGCATCTTTTATTGTACTTCGTGAGCAGTATAGAGGGTGGACTGTGACATTTGGGTGAAAAAATTGAAAGACACCTTGGTCTTGGTGCTGAGCCCATTGAATGCTATGTCTTAACATGGCTGTGTATTACACCCTAAATATGCATTTTCCCCTTTGTGTGGGTCGAAAGCCCATACCATCCGACTCGTCCGTAGACTTAGAGCAGCTGTTTGGATGGCCGGCCCTTTGTGTGGGTGTATAAGCTCTTTTGATGTGCCCTAAATAAGTTCTTTTGATATCCCCTAAATAAGCTCTCTTGATACACTCTAAATACGCTTTTTTTAATATACACTAAATAAAACCTTTTGATACACCCTAAATAAGGTCATTTAATACACTCTAAATGAACTCTTTTGATACACCATAAATAAACTCCTTTGATTTGCCCCAAATATGCCTTTCACCTACTGTGTGAGCATAATATACTTTAAATATTCTCTTTTGATCCTTGTATAAGTTCCTTTGATACACCCTAAATAAGAGTTACCTTACACCTTTCTGGTAGGTCGGACGGTCTGGGTCTCAACAACAACACCCTAAATAAGTGTGCAGGTCACATCAAATTGGTGAAGCTTAAAATCAGCAGCACATTTTATAAATGAAAATTCTTGTAAAATTTGATAATATTTTTGATACTAGTATCAGCTTGCAATGCAAATAAATCCCTAAGCAGATGATTTGCATCGAAATACCAAAAGTCTGCTTTAGAAATACCTGCCCTTCCTAGAGTGCTTCAAATCCATACTTCAAGAAAAAAACTTTTGACCCCTAAGAAACAAAGGAAAACTTGTTATATCACTGATCCCAAATGCTGCTAAAAATTTTTTGAAAATTTGAGGTTTTACATAAAAATTCATAATTGATAAACAGAATACTGCAAAAACATCATTTTTCAATTAGAGTAGTGTTGTTGTTGAGACCCAGACCGTCCGACCTACCAGAAAGGTGTAAGGTAACCGTTTGGACGGCCGGGAAGTGCCACCCAATTTGGACCGGAACCCAGCGGGGGAGGCATCCACAGGGACCGTACCCTCCTTCCCCTACCACCAACCTCTCGGAAGGACTTTCGGACCCACATGTTTAACGTGATCGTACTCCGCATGAACACAACGCCAGTTTTTGGCAGTGGCTGGAATCGAACCCGCGCCTACTGAGTGCAACTCCAGCGCGCTAACCAATGGGCTACCGCGCCCAAATTAATTAGAGTAGTGTGTAATATTCAAAGAAGGATCTGGTAAATTATGAAGATTGGATTGTCAATCAATTATTTTATATCATAATTTTAAAATCAGGTATGTCTTCAAAACACGAAAAGTGTATATGTATTTTTTTAATTTATGAAAATTTATATATTGATAGTACGAATTGTGTTTAAAGTTTGTTTGAAAACGAATTCTTCCATCCTTCTGATGCTGTTAAGATGGAAACTCTGTGATAATATTTTTGGTCACTAAGGTAACAATTTGTGTCAATTTGTGTGAAAATTTACCAAAATTGTGCTAAAACATAAAACAACTAAAAATTAAATTTCTGAAGCACAAAAGAAAATCTCTGAAGCACATTGTTCCGGATCATGAAGTTCCTTTATACCAAGTTTCATGGTTATACAATGCTTAGATTTACCTCTACAGATAGTCAGACAAACAGATAAACATCTTCCTTTATTATTATATATTTATCTTTTAAATTTAAAAATTCAGAAAATCGCAAACTTTATTGCAGTTCATGTGTAAATCAGATAGTCTGAGATATCATTCTCAAACCACCTACATTTGGAATGTGAACACGGGACAGATCGTCTGTAACAGCTGCAATGGATGATGTGACCGAAACTGTGGAAAATGGTTGTTTTCAGCTTAAAATGTTCAAAAATTTTGAACTAATTCAAATTTTAGAAACTCTGATGAGGTCTGTTATATCTGGAATTCAGCTAAATATGTAACGAATTTTCATAGCTTTTTGAAGCCTAAATTTTCCACTGCAGAAGACACACACAGACAGTCATCATTCTTTATTATGTAAGATTGAATTATGCCTAACTCTAACCCCATTTTCTGTTACCTAGATTCCATTTTATTCTGGTAAGTGTTTTGCTTAGATTGACACCCAACATCAAAAATTGCTCAAAGCTTCTCTTTTAGCCGATTCGTAATCATCATTTCATTAAAATGCTCGTAATTATGAACTCTGTTAACAATTTTTTTTTTTTTCCCCTCTGGTACTTTCCAGATGCATACTATTATTTTAATACCTTAAGCATTTTTCTAGATACAATATTCACAGAAGAGATCGTAGGAAATAAATAATATGCATGCATGGGTTTACATATTTTAATAAGAAAATTCATTTTTAGTGTTATCGTATTTAGGATATAGTACTCATTTTTTGTTATAAGTATGTATCTAAGATTGCATTTATAGTCCGAGTTTGATTTATTATTATAAAAAGAAATATTTTACTTTTTGATAAAATTATTTGTCACATGAAAATTATATTTGTGCTTAAACCATTTGAAAAAGTTTCTTTGAAGAAATTAAGACTTGGTATGAGAAGGTAAGTTTGTAAATATTTTTTTAATTCAAAAATTTTTCTTATTGAGTTTCTTAACATATTTGATATTTAAAAACATTTTGTATTGATTGGAAATAGAAAACTATATATGGAACAAATATGCTGATTAAAATTCATTAACTATGAAAGAGAATAAAATAGATAGTAATAAAATTAATTTCCTTAATTATAACTGTTTTGTATCAAATAATAATTATAGTTAATCAAATAGCTTTTTGTTCTCAAAACATTATTTTGTAATTTTTCATTATCCAAGCAGATTACTAGGCATTATGTATGTCATAATATTTTTTATTGTAATTAATCATTACATTCTAAGCATAATAATTTTTTTTTTATTACTTTGGACTGATCCAGAAAACATACTGGGGATTCTGTGTTTTATAATGTATTAGAAAATGTACCCAAAATTTATTCAAACCTCTAATTAAAATCACACCGAAACATATAGCGAATTCCTAAAATCCCAACAACATTTTTACAATAAATGTCACTGTTTCCCATAACAATCGGCAGGTTGTGACATCAGTTGCAATGTATTCTCCATAGCAACCAGTGAGCCGGAGAATGAAGATTTTCCCCATAGAAATTGAAAATCTCAATTTTTATGCTTTTATTTGAAAATTCACACAAAAAGAATAAATTAGTATAATTAATATATATATATATATATATATATATATATATATATATATAAAATTGGAATGCGAAGATATACACCGTATTATTGCCAAGTTTAAAATTGTGCTAATCTTTCATTTTCAGATGAGATGAAATAAGAATTATAGAAAGGACATTTTTTTATCTTTCCGATGATATCAAGATGGAAACTGTGTGATAATATATTTGATCATTACAGAACTGATTTGTATGAAAATTGCTCAGAATCATGCTTTATAAAATAATTACAAAAATTAATTTGAATTAAAAAAAACTCTATGAGGTCTATCGTACCAGGAGTTCAGATAACCTAGTATCAAATTTCACAGCTGTCCAAAGCTTAGATTTTCTGCTTTAGATGACACATACACAGACAGACAAACATCTTCTTTAACTATGTAAAATTTTACTCTAATTAGTTCCTATATGTACTAAATGGTCTAGATTATTTTATTTATTTTGAACTGATCTGCTGTTGCTGCTATAAATTTTGCAGACTTAATCTCTAGATAGTGCCATACATGAATACAATAAGTATACTGGTTATTCCCATTACATACCATAAATACAGCTTAACTTTCCTTAAAAGGTTCCATGGATGACAATCCTTTTTTCAGCAGTATGGTTCTTTCTATTCCTAAGATAATATCTTGTACAATCAATAGTATTAAAGCAAATTTCACATGGAATAATGGAAGTGCTCTGTTATAGTGGAATTTTGTGAAAATTGATTTGAACTTTTATCTATCAACACGTAAAAAGTATTTTCAAAATATCAATTTTTCTGAGAGTAAAAAGTTGCAGCAAGTGTGAAAGCCCCAGGCCGTCCGGCTCGTCCAGAGGACTTGGAGCAACAAAATGGACGACCGGAGTTGCAGCAAGTGTAAAAAAGTTTTGCTAAATTGCATGTAGCGAAATATACCGTACAGAACACTAATTGGTTTTCAAAGTATAAGCAACCTTCCAGTGCACCAACATTCAGTAGAAGAGTTGTTGTATCATCTATGTTACTATTTATTTAACAGCAGAAATTTTATCCCCAGTGATTGATTTCTACCATTATAAATTTTCTTTAAAATATAATAATATGCATCTTTTGCTGCAATCATAAATTCCTAAAATATAATGTATAGAGTCCACTTCAAAAAACACACTCCACAGAAAAAATACTGGTTGTATAAAGCATTATCTGGTTAGCTGGAGATTAATGGTTCATTTTGAGACAAAATTTCTTTTCAACAAAGCCAAAGCAACTTAGTCTAGATACAGTGCACAACCCTGTATGTTAGACATAGTAGACAGCCCTGTAGGATAGATATTGTGGATAACCTATCTCTGAATAATACCACATTTGAAATTTTCTGAATACCATGTATGGCAACAGTTTCAATTCATATAGAATTACACCATAGATAATCATTTGGGCAGCTAAAAATTGGTGTTTTGATTCCTGGCTAAAACAAAAAACATTTACTAATGTCAATATTAAATTTAGAGGAAGTACAATAATGTAATTTTACATTGGTTTTATTATTTCAAAAATTTCCATTATAATGCTTTTTGTTTTAACAAAATGACTATATTCTTATTTCTATTTTGTATCTGGATATGTTCAGTATAATACAGGCTACTTATATAACATGAATTGTCGTACTTTATACTAATTATAATAGTTTGCTTTTGCAAAACCTGTTCAGAAAACGTACTACTATTTGAAAACATAAGAAAGGTATTAAAATGTCTTGTAAATAGATATATCTTAGAAAACTATTGTCCCAAAGTATAATTTAATGCATTAACATTTAGTTAGGAAATCATAATCTGCTGGTCCACAAACCATTATATACTTTAAAGCATTTTGCTTCAAAGCTGTTGCAGATGTTTGTTTATTGGTGATAACCACCTGAGACCAGACCAATATTGTAGAAAATCCTGGAACTCTAAGCGAATAAATATCTGACAAAGAAAAATCAGTTAATTGATTCATTTTTAATTGTAACGGAATAATTTTTTTGAATGTTTGTAGAAACATAAGGACTTCAAACGAGACACTCCCCCTTATTGTCTCTAAAATATACTGTGTTACATAACGCAAGCAACTAGTTTATTTTTTTATGTGTGTATGAAGTATATTTAGGTGTTTGGAAATGTTTGAAGCTTTTGCTGCATAATTCTGTTTATTTTTTAATGAAGATTTAGAGCTAACATGGGCTAATTTACTATAAAAAAGTCATTCCATTCGGTACAATTTTAACTTATATATTTTATCTTTATCAAAGATTTGTTTATGTCTCTGGTTTCTGCTTCAAATGAATCGTTTTGCCATCTATCATTATATTTTTTTCTTCTCAATCAGAACTTGATGAAGTCACTTCAAAGTACATCTCCAGATAAAATTGAAGAACTTTCTTCCTTAATGAAGGATAGTAAAATGGTAGAGAATAAACAGAAAGAAGATTCTGAAGGCAGTTTTCCTTTGAAATCAGACATCTCTCTGCAAGACAATTCTGAAGAAAAAGTAAAGCAAGAACTGGCAAGTCACTTAAAAAGTAGTAATCAGGACAAATCTCTGCCTAATTTGTTAACAAGTACTGTATTAGATAGCTGTAGTACTACAGCTTCATTGTTAAGTACTGATGCTTCTGTGTCTGTATCCAGTGGTGGTATGAACAATACTAACTTTATAGCACCACAAACTTCTGCATCTGTTCCTGTGGATAATGTTGCTGAGGTTGCTAAAAATGTCCTTAACAATGTTCAAGACTGTAGAAGTAGCCAGCAACCATCTTCTTCTGTGGCTTCCCAAGCAACCACTCCAGTTGGTTTAAAGCCTCCCCCATTTTTTCAATGGCCTCAAACCAATGAGGCCATGCCAGCTCAAGTTTCATATGCTGCTGTTCCAGCAACTCAAAACATGATGTGGACAACTTCATACCAGCATGCTCCAGCACCATATGCTCAAATGCAATACTACCCAGTACATGGTTATGGTAGTGCATTTGCTGGAAATCAAGCCTATCAGAATCAGTACCCTGTCTTACACCAGAGCTCTACGCCAATGAAGATGGTCAGTGCTCCTCCATTGCCACCACCATCTCAGCCTGCACCACCACCATTACCACCACCAAATCCTCCATGTAACCCCCCTTTACCACTATTACCCAATCCTACAATGTTTCCATCTTCTGCTGCGTCACAATCTGTACCATTGCCAGGCAATCCTCCTCCATGTATGACTCAATTTTCCAAACCTCCTCCACCTCCACCTCCACCATTACCATGAGTATTATAAACCATGATTGTAATTGAGCAGTGTTGTACAAAGCTATGAAAAGGATTCACCTTTAATATTTTATGTCCTAATCATCCAAATCAGTAAGGAAAGTTAGGCACCTTGGGAAAGTTTTAATTTCAATATTTTTCTATTTTTCCTAATGCCTTCATTTGTTATATTTTTATAAACATATTTTGAACATCCCTGAAATGAAATTGTATTAAACAAAATTTTTAAAATAGAAATTTGAAAAGCAAATTAATTTATAAATGCTTGAAGTGTCCCAAGGTGCCAAACATGAGGTACTAATAAAAAATATTTGCTAAAACTGCTGAATAAGCTAAAGATAAAAATTTTGAACAATTAGTTGATTAAACAACAAAGTTTTATTCAAAAACCTTTCTTACTTTGAATAAGGTGGCTACTCTCTGTCTCGCTCTCTTTCTTTGTCCCAAAAAGGAGTCTTTTTTTTTTCCCTCTGTAAACAGTTGATATCGGTAATCAGCTATTTGCTGTACCAATGAGGATTTTAATTTTAGTTAATGAGAGCCTTGTGAGATGGTGAAATGACTGTATAAAATTTTCAGCTCATTTTCATTGAAAATTTAATTTTTCATAAATAAGTTTTATTATTTATATAAATGTTATATTATCTTTTTATCAAATATACAGAATAAAGATAATGTCCATTAAAAAAAAGATATTTTACACATAGCATTTCATTGTTAGATATTAAATTCATTTAAGTCAATGCCATATTTTCAATATACCTGCACTAATATTACTTGATAATTGTTTAATATTAAGTAAATACAGTCATCTCTTGGTGTACTACTACAATTTGCTCATTTAGGATTTTGCATTATATCAAGGGTGGCAGTCTGTTAACTATAGCATTACAGGCAACCCTTGAATAACACAGTTAATTGTTTCCATGTTATTCAGAAACGTTTTATACGAGACTTCAAAGTTATACAAATGTAATGATTGTGTTCCATATTATTGAAAATCGTGTTATTCAATACTCCAGATACATACATACATAAATGGACTTTCAGTTCTAAATGTTTATTTTAAAAGTAAAATAAGATTTTTAAGGAAAACATAATGTTTATTACCTACTTACATATTTACATAATGTTTCTTTAATTATTCTTCATCATTGTCATCATCCAAAAGCTGAATTCTCTTACTTTGAATGACTACAGGGTTCTCATCACTGGAAAAACTTTTATTTTTAAGATCATTGTTGCTAGAAAATGATGTTTCTTTATTTTCTAACTATACTCACAAACTTTTATATTATGTATATAATGTAATTAGGTATAAATTAAATACACACACAGTGATTTAAAGCAAATTTGCACTTAAACTTGCACTAAATAAATTTCTCTCTGTTCCTGCTGATAACCTGAATTCAAATGAGGTCACCTTTTATAACAGTAATAAATAATAACATTGCCTGCAGAGTACTTGTGTGTTGTTAACTGTACAAAATTTCAGTCAAATGCAAAAAATAATTCTTCTTAGAATTGTTAAAGAGGAAACTTTAAAAAACGTGGAATTGGAGTACTATGTTATTAAAAAATTGGTGCAATGTTCGACAGTATTATACAGAATTTTGCGTAATTGAAGTACTGTGTTATTTGAGGATTGTCTGTATATCAAAGGCGGACGTTAAGACTTTGAAAACTTGAAAATATATTACATAGAATGTAGCTACTATACAACATACAATAAATCTTACTTTTTTGCATTATCAGGCATATTTTCACTCTTTTTGTAATTTATCTTTATTTGCTAATAGTTCCGCAATGATCTTAATGGAGTGAAGAGTTCTACTTTTCACTGTAATGTCCGTCACTGCTTTGCTGACTAGTTTCAGGTAAAAGACAGGATATGCACAGAGTTTTGCCTTCTGTCCTAAGTTAAGCACAGCCTTTTTTTGGCAGTTTTTTTAATATTTGGAATAAGTTTTCAGCTAAAGCAAAATGAATAAGAGTAACTTAGACATGCAGCTGCAGGAGGAATTAAGAAATGACTAGATGCAGTTCTAAAGTCACTGAATAGATTCGTGCCTATTAGTAAGAGCGTTATGCATGGGTGTCACTTCCAGTCTTACTTTTGTTTAATAACACATATTGGCAGATGACGAACAGCAAACATGACGATATAACAAGGAAATATCATATGTTTAGCAACGAGTGCATCTTTTCTGGCCTTAACAGTGATGAAACACAAGTATAGCAGTTTATCGATGAACAATACATCAAGGTTTGACTGTATTACTCTAAATGACTTCACATATCAATATACTGTCTAAGAGTACCCAAATAGTATGTGTCACAAGGTGCTTACAGTCAATGTAATTATAAGAACAACCATGCTCAAGTATAGTTATAGAAAAGTTATTCAACTGTATATTTTTTAATTCCAAATATAATGATTAGGGCAGTAATTATTTCATGGCACAAATGTCTACGATTTTTTTTCTGCGAATTTTACAGGATGAAATTTTACAAATATCAAATTTATTCATGAATTTCAGATTTGTTCTCCTAATATTGCCTAATTTCTATAATAACTTTTAATTTTTCATTTCAAGGATTAAATTTCCGCAATTTTTTAATGTGAATTTTAGGGTATTTTTATAAATTTTGTTAATATCATATATATTAAATTCTTGAATCTTTCAGATGACAAAGATTTATTTGCTTTTTTTTGTTGTTGTTCATATAAAGCAAGCATAAAAGAATTTCATGTCAGCAAAGGCTTCATAGATCTCTAGAATATGAAAAGAAAATTATTTTCCTAGCTTACATAAAGTCGCCGTCCATTGTCTGGTACTACTGATAGTGTCAATGCCAAATGATCATTTTCTAAATTTAAAATGTGTCACAGGACAACAGACGCTGCATTACAGAAGATCTTTGTATGTACAATGTAGTGTATCAAAGCGCTGTCTATTTAAATGAAAACTTTGATCTCATGTAATGGCATTGATAACATTGCCACAATTTGAATAGTTTATAAATGCATATTAGTTTTAAAAATTGTAATATAATGCTTATGGTTTGCATAGTAATTATTTTTATTACTGCTACATAACTGGTAGACTTTTGTTAGTGTATATCCTTGGCCATGAAATTTCATGATTTATTTCACAAGTTTTGCGTATTTCTTTTTTCATGATAAAATTGCTGCCCTAATAATGATTAGTTTTCCTAATTACTAAATTATAACTCAATAGCTATTATCTTCAGACTAAAATAATATGTCTAACCTAAACTCTAAAAAATTACTTGAATTTAGAAAAGCAAGCAAAACTGACATTCCTTTCTCCATTGATCCAGTGCCTTTAAAATGCATCATCAGATAAAAAAAATTGTCCTCCACCCTAACCTAAAAGTGATTTGTGTTAATCTTAAATGAAGTTTTTGTGTGTTTGTTTTTTTAAATGTGCCCCAATGTGCTACCCCACTTTTACACTTTATTTTATTTTAAGCAGGGTTAGATTTAACATAAAGCTGAGTACTAGAGTAGCAACTATTCAAGGGTATCAAAGTTTTTACTTTTTATGATTAAGCAAATAGATCAGCAAATAGTTTTAAAGATGTTTTGTAATTGGGGTTACTTTCATGTCTATTTTCCTCATATAATATACCAGGAAGAGCATATAACCATTGTTAATTTTGAGCCCAAAGTCTTACTTTTATTTATTTTCTTAAAATCCTTAAAGATACTTTGAATGTCATAATATACTTTTAATAAACATAATATTTAAAGAAAGATAATGCCATCTATTGACACCTAGGGAAAATAAAGTTCGTTTCTGAACACAGTGGCCATGTAATATCGTTTAAAAGTCAACAAAAGCACTAAATTTTGATACAGTTATTATGGTCCATATGTCATTATACTACATGTTGAGTTCAACATCCTTTCACTATTAGTATGGATTATGTGTGTGTCAGTAAAAAAACGATAACATAGCAAAAATGTTCCCTGCAGATCAAATGGGATGGGAGATCAACTTGAAACATTATCCCAATGCCAAGAGTCTGAAGGGCATGAGTTCTGAGATCATAGAGAAAATATGAAGATTTTAATTTTAATACACACACATCTGAAAAAGTGTAAAAAAAAAAAAAAATCTCTTCCAAGTCTTTCAATAGTTGTATGGCCCTCACATTCATAATGAAATTCCCTTTCTTTGATATTAATTAACTGCCTTCAGCAAGCCGCTCAGTTGCTTCTTTTAAAAAACATAGTCAGTCTCAGCCAACAAATACATGTAGACAGCTGACATACATGTTCGCTTCTGACTGCATCCTCATAGCGCCCCAAGTGTTGAAGACCCAGACCGTCCGACTCGTCCAGAGGACTTAGAGTAACCAGTTGGACGGCCGGAGCGCCCCAAGTGTGTAATCCTCTTTCTAAATGAATCCTTTAAAAATCCTCTTTCATTAATCTAACAAAATAAATAAGAAATATTCCCCATTAGAAGATCCAAACTCACGTAATTATTATCATAATAAAAATCCTAATACATGGTTATTGTTAGAATTGCAGGATTTTTGCACAGATTACCTTTCATGGGAAATATGCTGACATGTCCAATTAGAAGCAATAAAATTTTTATTTTATTACATACTTTATTTATATTTAAAAATCTGCAACGAAGTCACGTCATTGAGACAAACAGGAAATAGAAACTTAACTTTCGGTGAATTGCATGTATAGAAGTTTGGAATAGCAGTTCGAAATTCCCCTAGTAACGGATGAACACATCATAGCTTCATACACTGATACCTTTTAAAAATTGCAATGCATTTTGCTGTTATTAAAATATGAAAATCAGACTGTGAGAGTTTTTTTTATTCAATTTCAAAATTTTAAAATCGATGACGTCTTCCAATCCCCAAACCATGATATTTTCCCCCCTTTCTTTATTAAATTGCTAAAAAGCAACTAATCTTCCTACAGCCTTAGTTCAAGTCTCACTTTAAAGATTATTCTTCATATTTTATGATGATATTAAGATTAAAACTGTGAGAATTTTTTTATTACTATGAAAGGGTCAGTCTAAAATCACTCAAAATTCTTTCTAACAAATATCAGGGATTGACTTAAAGTATCTATACCAAATTTCATGTCTATACATTGCTCAGATATTTTGTTGTAGCAGATACTCAGGCAGACATTTTTATATTACTGACTCGAATTGCTAAAATGGTTGATCTGCCACTGATGATTAGAATGTGAAATATTTAGAGTTAATCTATTTTCTTTTTTGAACATTGTACCATATGCTATCACCTAGTTTTGTGTTTGTCCAGTTTCCACCTCCAGTGGAGGTGCATATAAATATTTCTTCTGTACTTTGTTTTAGACATCTTATAAGTTTATGACTTTCATTGTGTAGGTCCTATATGACTTAATCACCATTGTTAAAACTTGTGCTATTTGAAATACAATAATATATTCTTATGATGTGTATGGTGTTTTTACTGATTCAATAAAAAATTATTTAAAGTGTACAGAATGATTATGCAAATGTACCAAATCTTAATGCAATGTAAAATGAACTATGGCAAAATAAAAATTATCTCTTTATTGGTTAGAAATAAAGATTGCCTCTTTATTTAAAGACAAAGTTTGATTTTGTGTTTTTACTTACAAATATACTTATTTACTACGCTTCACAGACTTCTATCCAAGGATATGCTCGATTCTTCATAAAGATCCTCTGCGAACTGTATTGCCATTGTATAATGAAACAAGGTATAATTTATATCTTGTTTCAAAAATCATTTTTCATTCACACAACACAGATTGCAAAATATGAAATATTTAATCGAAGTATATGATTTTTTTTTTTAACCTTCAAGTAAGTTAAATAAAAAAGTTTTAAAGTGGGGATATGGTGTATCTCCAGAAAAAAAGGCCTGCTTTCTGTTAATAATCAAATCAGTATGTATATGTTATAAATAAAAAATTCATTCATACATAATCTTTTAAAAAATTGTTTTCTACTCATATGATTGAAAGCTTCTATCAATCAATAAATGATAAATTCTTTATATGAAAATCTATTATATTGTAGAAAATACTATGATTATGTTCCAAACATATTTTATAAATTATTTTAAGCTTTTCATGTGCTTCCATAAAAACTTAAAAAAATGTTGGTTTAGAATATGATCTAAAAGATTGATAAGACATATAATATTTTGTGTTATGTGTCAAATCAGTATTGTGTATAATTTAAAAGTATCAACATTTTAGTTTACAGTTTACAAATTTATAAAACTGCCTTTATCATAAGCCATTCGATATAACATTCACTAAATTATTCTGTTAATATTGTTATGTTAATCAATCTATAACTAATATATAATATAAAATGTATTTGAATGGTCTTATAACATGTATTAAACTATTCTGATATCTTGGCAAGAATTAAACTATGTACATAATCATAAATGAAATAAAGAATAAACATTTTAACATCAGTTTAGGGGGATAAAATTGTGTTTTGTACTATCATTTGTTTCTGTCTACATTTTGTTATGTCACAAAATTGTTTTGTATTTAAAATATATCAAAATGAATTTAATAAAGCAGTTATCTTTATACATTTTTTATTTATTAACTTGAACTAATTACCTGGTGTTGCTCAGGTACTAAATAGGCGCCTGTTGCTTAAATAATGCATATAACACCACTCAATTTCCAAATCACATGTTTTGAGCCAAAATCATGTCCACGCTCCAGTTTTTTCAAGCACAACCATGTCAATAATACCGCATGGGTGTAATATACCTTAAATAAGCATGCTACAATTTTCCATGCACAGAAAAGAAAATTATTCCTTTACCCTAATAGAAAAATTCAAAAAATTAATTGCTATCGCAGTGAGTTTTTTTATCCAATATATATATATATATATATATTATAATGTTCAGAGCTCGCATAATATTAAAATAATTTTATATTCCAAAACATGAAAAGGTTAAATTCGTAAAATTAGTAAATCACAAAATTTATAATAATGTCTAGACTGAAAATCTGAGATGTCATTCACACATCACCTATAAAAGAAAAGTGGTGGCATTTGGTTAGAATCAGCTTAATTAAGTAGATTTGACAAAATAGCAAAAAATGGCCTATCCTATCTCACCGAGCCGTGTCGTACTCGGATATGAACTACCTCTGTACCAAATTTTGATGCAGATTTTTCACTTCCGGCAACACACAGAAACATAGTAGACATATTTTACACAGAAGCATAGTAGACATATTTTTTTTTATTATATAAACATCCTATCACATGTAGCAATTTCTTCCAGCAATCTTTCAGCAACACCATACATTTCAATAGGAAGAAAACTTACTTCCGAATTGCCGCAATATTTTTGTGCAAAGCAAGAAAAATTGATTAACTGAGTGCTGTCCAATCAGAGGACTACAAAATTTGACCTCACACCACCTTCAATAATGGATGCAGGTTTACGGTAAACAATCAATATGGAATGACAATTCACAAGCTTTTATCGAAATACATGAATATATAGTATATTAAAGATCATAAGTATACTGTAAATACATTTTGAAATGATTCATGGAGGGAAATTTGTAATATTTTAGCATTTATATATGGCCTAATGCTACATGAGTATAAACCATGTAACTGAATGGTTACCAGGGTTGGCTAAGTCATTTAAAATTGTATTTGGAGTTACATTAATAAACAAATGATTATACAGTACATTACTATTCCTGTATCTTCCATCACATTTCGATGTTAGAATGGATAAACATTCTAGTTTTAAATGTGCAGTTTGAGTATGATGCATGCATTCACATCATGCAAAGTCCATCATTAAATAACTTATATAAAGTTATTTTAATATGTTTAATTTAAAAAATATGTTTAACTTATAAAGCAAAACTAAAGATCAGGAACCCAACCAGATGAAGGGGGAAATCCAAATCTTTGTACAGAAATTAAGTACACTCCCCTCTGAAAAAAAAGCACAAAATGCACATTCTCAGATCACGAGCAAACAAATATATTTTATTGGATGAAACTTGCTATATACTTTGAGTACAATATGCAAATATAGAAACATGTGCATAATAGCAATTAGTTCTGTGCCAAATATGTAAAAAAACATCTTGGTAAAAGCAGGTGCTTCTTTCTGTGCATCCTTACTTCTACTACGGACATTAGGGTGAAAATATGAAATAGCCATTTCATTTGATGTGTCCCAAAGAAGGCCTTTAGATGATGGTCAGCGATGGCAAGCTGTGGGCAGGTTAGAATCTGGCCAATCTATTGGAGAAGTTGCTAAATTCTTCAGAGTCCATCATTTTGTGATTTCACTCTTGCTTATGGACCCAATTCCAAAACAGCAGAACAATAAGCAGAAGGCCAGGCTCAGGTCGCCCTCGCATTGCAACATCTTCTGATGACTGCTACTTAGTGTTATTGGTCAGACGCAACAGCACTCGCTTTACATTTTAACCTCGTTGCAGCTACATGTATTCATTACTACTGTGAGGAAGTTGCAAGCACATGACTTTTATATGCAGAGGCCAACCATTTGTGTTCCATTGTTTGCAAGGCACAGAGCAGACCGTCTCCATTGGTGTCAGGAACATGTCAGTTGGACTATAGATGATTGGAACAATGTCCTACTCACCGATGAGTCCAGATTTGCTTTGCAGTCAGATAATTGATGGATTTTTGTGTGGAAAGAGGCTGATACACAGAATCAAATGATTAACATCGTCCAGTGCCACTCATTTTCTGGTGGTGGTATCCTTGTATGGACTGGGATTTCCTTCGGCGGATGTACTGACCTCCATTTCTTCCTCAATGGCACTGTGACTGGCCAAAGATATCGCGATGAAATCCTTGATCCATGTGTTTGCCCTTAATAGGTTCAGAGTTTGTTCTTATATACGACAATGCCCGGCCAAATAGAGCTCATATTATCATCAGCAGTTAACTAATGACAGAGTGAATCCAGTTAATGGAGTGGCCAACGTATTCCCCCAGACCTAAACCCAATAGAGCAAGTATAGGATGCTCTCTCAGGAGAGCTGTAGCTTCCCGACAAACACTACTCAAGAGCTCCAATGTACTCTCATACAAGACGGGCGATTACTGCCTTCCGATCTCATTGAGCACTTAATTGGTGGTATTTATCGTCGGTGGCATAATGTTTTTTTTATTTTATAAAAATTGCGAATATTAAAAGTTTTTTAAATGCTCGAATTGAAAAAGAAAAATGTAGTAAAAAAATAATCAAAATTTTTATATAAATTTTAATATTTTAATCATGGCAAATGATATCATCACTGATATTTTATAAATTATGGAATGGAAATTAGTAATGTTTTCTATTTAGATTGTGTGTGTGCATTGTAATATAATTCAAGGAAATTCTGTGTGTGGCTGGAGTGGTGTAATTAGTACTAAACTAAAATACCTGACTCTAAATTAAAATTCTGTAGAATCGTTTTATTTTTGCTTTTTGTGTTTAGAAAAATTCCTGGGAGGAAGAAAAACGCTTCTCAAATGGAAAATAATACCACCTAAATAAATGAAAGTAACAAATGTAAAATAGACATTTTTACGTTGCAGTTACTTTCACTGAAAGTAATGATTTAAAAGTAACTGTTACTTTTACTCATTACTACCTAACCATAATGGTTACCGGTGTTCTAATATTCTTATTTTCAAGAATATATTTGTAAAAGCGATAGACAAGACTAAAGATGGTTTTTAATCGAAAATAATCTGAAGTATTTGTTTCAAGTTTTATCTGAAGAAAGAAAATAATATTTATTGTATATTTTAAATGCGTAATCATCTATATAAATAAAGTTGAAAGTCTGTCTGTCTGTATTTATGTGTGTGTTTGTCTCATCATCATGGGTGAATGGCTTCCCCGAATTTCATGAAATTTTGTAGATATCCTTGTAATAGCCCCATTTAAAATTTAGCCTGTATTCTAGGATCAGGGGTTGTCAAGATATTAAAACAACCCACAATTAAACCTTAAATAGAAATAACATGCATATGATATTTGTTCTGCAAATTTATTTGAAGAATATTATATCATTGCTTATCAATGGGATTAAATCAAATGTGTTTATATGGCAAATGATTTTTATTATATTTTTTTTCGATTTAAATAATGTATATAAATATAAATTACTAGCCGCCTTTGGCGACCAGCCTGTTCGCTACCCTTGAAAATTCTGACCGTGGCAAACTCGCTGGCGCGACCTACCAGAAAGGTGTAAGGTAACTGTTTGGACGGCCAGGAAGTGCCACTCAATTTAGACCGGAACCCAGTGGGGTAGGCATCCACAGGGACCGTACCCTCCTTCCCCTACCACCAACCATTCGGAAGGACTTACAGTCCCACATATTTAACGTGATCGTACTCCGCGTGAACACGGCTGCAGATTTGACAGTGGCGAGAATCGAACCAGGGCCTACCGAGTGCAATTCCCGCGCACCTACCACTGAGCTACCGCGCCCTCCGCGACAATCTCCATAACTTTCTTTTTATTCACCTAATTTAGACCGGAACCCAGTAGGAGAGGCATCCACAGGGACCGTACCCTCCTTCCTCTACCACCAACCTCTCGGAAGGACTTACGGACCCACATGTTTAACATGATCGTACTCCACGTGAACACAGCAGCAGTTTAGGCAGTGGCGGGAATCGAACCCGAGCTTACCGAGTGCAATTCCCGCGCACTAACCACTGGGCTACCGCACCCTCTATGACAATCTCCATAACTTTCTTTTTATTCACCCAATTTAGACCGGGACCCAGTGGGGGAGGCATCCACAGGGACCGTACCCTCCTTCCCCTATCATCAACCTCTCGTATGGACTTACGGATCTACATGTTTAACGTGATCTTACTCCGCGTGAACATGGCTGCAGTTTTGGCAGTGGCAGGAATCGAACCCTGGCCTACCGAGTGCAATTCCCGCGTGCTAACCACTGGGCTACCGCACACTCAACCCCGTGGAGTTAACAAAGTTTGGTTGAGTTTAATGACGTTAAAACTAATAATGAAATTTTAAGGCACCGTGACAATCTCCATAATTTTCTTTTTATTTATTTTTTTATTTCTTCAGTGTTTAAGCTTTTTATTAATATCATTTAAAATATCCTCATTCCATAGTTCCATATATCTATTTAAAATATCCATAAATTAAAATATCCTTTTAAAATATCCATGTCGTTCTATCATTTAAAATATAAATATAATAATTTCACCCGATGTATACAATACACCACCACAATTCAATCCACCATAACTCAATCATTTAAATTTTATAATGATCATATGATAATTTCTTAATTTTATCATTTAAAATATCACTGTAACGTAACCCGATGCAACGGCGAGACGTCCCCCCCATTTCTGGGCGGGGCTGTAGTAGAAGAATCGGAGCTTGGCCGAGAATCTCCGAGAAATATAAAATCATGCCGTCTTTAAAATTGCGATCCTGCAGGCAATTTTCATTATTTCTGGAACAGATTAGACTTGTAAGAATGCCAGATCTTTGTCCTTTCTAAAAATGTAAATTATTAGTCGAAATTATGAGTAGTTTTTACGATGGGAGGATTTAAAAACGAAAGTTGGTTTTTTTTAACCGAAAGTCACTTTTGTTTTAAAATCTTTAAAAAATATTAAAATTTGTCCCTGAGATTTGAAAGTTATATATTTTTACTGGCAATTGACTGCTCTTTCCGGTGGTGTGATTTGTTTTTTTCAACGACTTCCGGATTGTGGAGAAAAAAGGGCAAGAAACTGTCGAAATCGCATAAAACATTAAATAACAAAAAAAATAATTAAAATTTTAAAAATCGGTTTTCACGTGTCCCCCCCCCCCCCCCCCCCCCGGGTCTCCGATTGCCAAATTTCGTAGCTCTCTGACTCGCGATCGCTGAACGTATAGTGTATAAGACACACACAGACAGACAGACACACACACAGACATTGCCTTTTATTATATAGGTAGAAATGAACGGTAATGCATTTTTGACGGGATTATCTCAATTACGATTTAAATATAGGAGAATTATTGACATTTTCAATTTCTTTTGTCATCTTTTTATTTTGGCAAAGATTTTTTAAACTCATAGCCAATTGTTGAAACAAAATAAAAATGGTACGACCATTTTACCGCTTTCATTTTAACATAATAACTTTCATCCAATTTCATATATATATATATTTTTAATTTGTTTACAAACGAGACCAGCATAGTGTCCCGAAACGTATCCTCTAGAATCGTGGGTATATACACAGGATACAAGAACGAGTCCAAGCTTCTGGATAACTTTCTTTTATTCACAAGCACAAAGTAAACAGGAACAATATACAATCAAACAATACTTAAATGATCCACTAATTTCACAGAATAAGCGATATTATTCTCAAAACGTTGACGAAAGTAATTTAACAAAACAACGGGTACTATTCTCAAAACATTGGCAAAAATCACAGTCCATTGTAGTTCGTGTCACGTCCATTTGTCAACTCCCAAATAAACTCCAACGGGGGGATAAGTCCTTTTCATAGTTTATAGAAACTTTTGAAAATCTCTATATCTTAAAGAATAATCGTTCTATCGAAAAGTTTCTGAAACGTTGCGGAAGTCGCCAAATCTGGAAACCCTTCTTCTAACTTGGTTATTCTGGAAACCCTGGGCTGACGTCATGCACTATTTTCTTCTGGCTGTCGAGACAGACGAAAGGGGAGGCGCCAAACGAAACATTGCGCTTTCGCAGCACTGCCCCTTCCTTAAAACTGCCCGTCCCGGGTAATATTAATCTACCGTGGTCTAAAAATTGAGCCAATCTGTCGATATGGGCGGCTTTTGGCTTGGTTGAACACTATTTCCGGATTTGACAAACGACACTACTTATTCTTTTCATGATGGCGTAGGATCCTCCCCCGTTGTACCGTAGTTTTGGCGAAAATCCTGGTCGTCGCCGAGGGTGGAACAGCCACACTTTGTCGCCTTCCGGGAATCGTACTCTATTAGCCTTAGCATCATACCGGGTCTTCATTATATCGATACAATGTTGAACCTCTGACGAGCGAAACGATGAACCTCCTCCAACTGTGCCTGCAAATTTTACACAGATTCATCAGGTGACAAAGGAGCATCACATGGTCTTCCAAACATTAGGTCACATGGTAGTCGTAGGTCCCGGCCAAAGAGCATTTTTGATGAAGAATGACCGGTCGATTCATGGACAGCACTTCGATAGGCCAGCAGAAGCAACGGTAGGTGACGATCCCAATCTCGCTGGTTTTTGGATACGAATATAAAGAGGTGATTAAGTATCGTTCTGTTTAGTCTCTCTACCATGCCATCCGATTGAGGATGAAGAGGAGTAGTTCGAGTTTTGTCCATATCGAGTAGTTTGCACAGTCCCGTGAATATGCCAGAGCTAAAATTCGTTCCCTGGTCAAAATGGATGACAGGGGGAACCGCGTAACTACATATCCAGTTCCTAGTTAGAACTTCACTGATAGTTGTAGGCTCTTGGTCAGGGATTGCGTAAGCTTCTGGCCACTTTGTTGAAGACCCAGACCGTCCGACTCGTCCTGAGGACTAAGAGCAGCTATTTGGACGGCCGGTTCTCTGGCCACTTTGTGAAGTAGTCCATTGCTACTAGGGTGTATTCGTTATTGTCTAAAGTTCGTGGCAGTGGCCCCAAAACGTCTATTGCAATTTTCTCGAAAGGAGCTCCGACAATGGAACACTGAAGAGGCCCGCAAGTTTCCTTCTTCGGTCCCTTACGAGCGCCGGATTTTGTGCATTTTTTGCAGTAGCGCTCAACCTCGGATCTCGCATTACACCAGAAGAAGCGTTCACGGACTTTTTCGGCATAACTATTCCTTCCTCAAGTGCAGAGAATCCCACAGTGCCCGGTACCATTTTGTTTCAGGTGAGAAGTAGTAAATTTCTTGCCAAGTTGGCTTCTCACTAGCTCATGCTTTGCATATCAAGATTGACTTGATATATCTGTCTTCTCTTTCAGCTCGAGAAAGTTCTCCATCACTCCAGAGATCTGGTGTGGGATTTTAACTATTGTCGGCGATAACTTGCCGAATGGTCTCTGAAATTTGGCTTCTAAATTTTATTTCAGCACGAGAGCAATGGCACAATTCAAAGGACAATGTCTCCTTGAGAGCGCATTAGCATTTCCATGAGACAATCGCTTTTGCTGTCGAATCTCCATGTCGTATTCTTGAAATCGTTGGATCCATCTGCGACCTGCCCTTCTGGGTTCTTTCAACCCCGGCCGTTCATTCAACTGTTCCGTACTCAGAGTGAACTGGACGGTTTGAGTTCTCAGGGTTCTTGAAACTTCTTCCCGGCCGTTCATTCAACTGCTCCATACTCTCGAGTGAGCTGAACTGTCTGGGTTCTTGAAACTCCTTCCTGGCCGTTCATTGAACTGCTCCATACTCGAGTGAGCTGGGCGGTCTGGGTTCTCAGAGTTCTTGAAACTGAGAAGCCAGTTCAGAGTAGCGTGATCAGTCCGCAGTAGGATTTTTTTTCGTAGAGATAGTGATGGAAATGATCTACGGAATTAACAATTGCCAACAGTTCTTTCCCTGTTACGCAGTAATTTCTTTCAGGCTCCGACAAGCACTTGCTAAAGGATGCGATGACACGTTCCTGCCCCCCTATTTCCTGTGAGAGAACTACCCCTATTCTTTCTTTGCTAGCATCGATATTTAATATAAAGCTCTCTATTGGTTGAGAATATGACAGACTGGGAACTGAAACCAGCATTTTCTTAAGCCGTTTGAAGGCGTCTTCACATTCCGTCATCCATTCAAATTTCTTATTCTACTTATGACACCATTTATTACGACGTATCCTCCGGAATCGTGGGGGGTGCGCTCAGGATACGAAAATTTAGACCAATTTCTGAAATCTCTCATATCTCGTAGAATACTGGTTATTTCGAGGTGTTTCTCGAACCTTCGGAATGTCGCCAAATTGGCGGTAAATCGCAAAATCTGGAAATCTTTTGAACTTCAGCATATGGCAACCCTAGATTCACGTTATAGAAAAGGACGCCTGTACGGGTGTTTTCTCCGTCTGGTCTTCGAAAGAAGTGAAAGTGAGAGGGGAAAAAGAGGCCCTAAAGCGTTTTACAAGTTCATAACAATACATATCGTTGAAGAAAAAAAACATCACACGATCAAAATATAGTTGAAAATAAAAGAAGCGCTGCAATTTTAAAGTCTGTTTTAAGAGATAGAGAAATAAAACATTTCCTTCCATTAGAAACTATCTGCTTCAGCGTAAAAGCGATTTGTTAAATTCGCATTTTTAGATCTAGTCGGGGGGAGCGTACCTTTTTATAGTGTCAAAAGCCGTTTCCAGAAATCGTATATAAACTATCGATAAACAATAAAAAAATTCCTGATGGACTATTTTAATAATGCTGCCATCCAATCAAATAATTTTTAAAGAAAAGAACAGCCAAGCCAGATGAAAATTAAAAGGTATGAAGTGAAATATGTGGACAAAATAATATAAGATTATATTAAGATTTTTAAAATGCATTTATAAAGCAAGATTTTTAAAATGGGCAATTCTGAGATATTCAAAATGCTGGAAATATAATGTATTGAAAAATTGCGATAAGTTTGCGAATTCTTCACAGAAAATAACAAATATAGTATTAAATGAAAGATAATAAAAATGGAAATAAAAAGAATTACAAATTGGCTAATTTAAATTACTAAAACCTAAAATAAAATAACGAAATATGTAATACTTTTGTAACTAAAGAATACTAAAACCTAAATAATTGAAAAATAGATAAACAAAATTAAAGGAAACAATAATACGTCAATAAGCCTCCTGAACCTGTTTAGTCAAATAAATAACACTCTAAAACTATTAATTAAATATTAACAGCAACCCAACACAACTAGTATCAGTGGACTAGTTGCACTCTTATTAGAACTTATGAGCACAAAATAGTATTAGTTGGACTTACAACAAGAAACACTGATATCCTGCCAGGCTAACCTGAGGTACCTGAACTTTGTACGACATTGCACTGGCATCAAGAAACTTGCAATCTCCCTTGTATTAAGTAACAAGTTTTCTTTTTATTAATAAAATTATTAGTTAATGGTTATGTGGTGCTGATGAACTTTAACAAGAATGAAACCTGTCAATTGATGCTGGTTGTTGGAATGGGAACATGGTAACAAACTTTAGAATGCCTTCAAATTTCTATACTAAGCTCAAAATCTTCAAGCCATCATATTAGCATCTGGGATATGTTTGCAACCCCGTGTTTAAAATAAATATTGTATAAATATAAAAACAGAGTTTAAGAAAACAGAATAGGTGAACCCATTGAGGCCTCGATGCCTATATCTCAAATCAAGGCCTGAATGGTAGGCTTTATTAAGATTTTGCAGAAGATTGTCTGTAATGTTTTAGTACTTCATTCTAACCATTTTTGACCAACTCTCCTGAAGTGTTATGAAAGTGTGAAAGAATTATTTTGGAACTGTATTTTGCACATTTTTTTTATTTAATAATTGTTTTCAAATGATATTTTAACAGCATTTATATAATTATATTTTAAACGAGTAAAGAAAAAGTGACTTCTTAATATTTTCAGTATATTTTGATTTATTGAAATGTATGTAATTCCTATGGCATGTAATATATGAATTAAACTTAATATATTACTATTTCTAAAGGATTTAGATATTAAATGAAGTGTACAACTTCAACTGAAAATCATTTATTAACTTAAATATTTTGTTTATAATAGTGTTACACTGAAAATTAAACAAATCAGTATGAAAATTTAATACAGTATCCCATATTAAATATCTCTTGTAATAAAAGTATTGATAAAATTGTCTATATTATTTCACAGTTTAGCTGGCATATTTGTACACAATAATATTTACGCAGCTGACCAATACCACACTTTTATATATCTTAAAGATTTACACAGTTTCATAAGCTTTATTTTTGTGTGCATGTTTTTACAATTCTCTGAATCTCCCCATTACTAGTTATTTTATTTTTTTAGGAATATGTAAAATTGAAAAAAATAAAAAGTTGTAAAGCGTGATTTCAAAAAACTCCGGATAAAAAAGCGCAAGTTAAGCTTTGAGGTGTATTATATATGATCCAGGCTTCAAGCTTACACAGTTTTGCAACTGCTATTCAACAATTGACTCGCTAGTACACGGGCTAGTATTTCCGGCCACACGTTCAATTGCCACAAGCCTTTGGCTGTGTGGTCTGGGCCTTCAACGGGCTAGTATTTAAGTTTTTAGAAAATAATACACAAAATATTTTTGTATGGAAATAAATCGTTTTATTGCTTTTTGAATATTCTCCTTTAGCATTAATACATTTATTTTTATTAGAATAAACTAATTTTTAAAGCAGTTATGCCATTCAGAAGTGGATATAGCAGAAATGCGTGATTTATAAACTTCAACTACTTCTGGACTTTTAAATCGTTAACCACGCACTTCATTTTGATTGTTGGGAACAAGTAAAAAAATATTGGGTGCTAAATCGGACAAATAAGGTCAATGACTCATCAAATCAATTTTTCATGCTTCAGATAGTTGATAGTGTGATATGCAGTGTGTGAGCTTGCATTGTCATGGTGAAAAATGATACGACGTTTCGTATTATTTTTTCTGATTTGAGCAACTATTTCTCGCGAACAAATAAATAAATGGTCGTATACCAATCAGCATTTACTGTTCTGCGATCCTCCAAAGCAACGGTTGCAACATGGCCGAATTTACCAAAACATGAAGCAATAATTTTCTTTGAAACACTTCGTGCACTAACAACTTTTGTAGGATTTAGTTCATTTTGAAACATTTAGATAGGAGATTGTTGTTTTGTTTCGGGTTTATAGGTATAAATCCACGTTTCGTCATTTGTTACAATGTCAAAGACATGTTTTGAGGCACCGGAGTTGAATCTTTTGAGATTGAGGTTAATTGTGTGGAATCCAACGCGTACATACCTATTTGACTTTTACATTATCATGTAAAATTAAATGCACTCGGCACCTTGAAATGTTCAAAAGTGCCTGGAGTTCATCATATGTGACATGACGATCTAAAGTGATCACTTGTTGCACAGCATCAATGTTTTCTTGCGTCACAGCAGTTCTTGCTCGAACTTCACGAAATTCATCACTGAAACTCCTACGTCCAAGATGGAATTCTATAAATCGGTTGTAAATTGTTGCTTTGGATGGTGCTTCGTCACCAAAAGTAGAATTCATTCAATCGACTCACTGCGTGTCATGTCGAAATTCATAATAAATCACAGCTCAAAAATCCTTCAATCCATGGACTTCAATCCATGTTTTGTTACTACCTTATTAACTTCAAAACGCCGCCGTAAAAAGAATTTTATAGTATTTTCCGTTCTTTAACAGCCAATGTTCACGTGAAAGTTCAATTTTTGAAAAATCGTCTGCAACGAAAAAATGTTATTTTTCTTATTGCCATATTTAAAAAACTTTAGTAACTACTGGCTCTCGTATTGTAAACATTGGGGTTTGAATTCCATTATTAATAAAATGGAAATATATTTTGGAATAACATTTTTAAAAAACACTTGTTTAGGCATTTGAAATGATTTGGGTTCATTTGAAATACATTTGGAGAGCATAAATTAGATTTTGATATAGTTGCAGCCAAAAAAATTTTTTTCAAACTAAGTATTTTTTTCATTGCCGAGTCAGATCGACTGGTAAAATTTTTAGTTAAATGCAAATCCTGATGATCAAGGTTCTATTTATAATTTAAAAATAGAAAACAATTAAAGTGTGTCAAAAACACGCAAATTGATATTAAAAATTAAATTAATTAAACTTTCTTTATTTGTATACAGCATATATTAAAACGTAGGAGTCAACTGATTTTAAGTTAAGGGCAAAAAAATATATATATATATTTTTCAGGCCAAACAATAAGTACAATCTCACTTATTCAAGCAAGTATGAATTTACCAAACATGATGCTGAACTTACTTCAGTAAGTGATGTTGCTCTTCTCGCTTATTCTGAAGAAGACTGCTGTTTTTTACCTTCAAAACTGATTGACTCCTAAATTTTATTGTATACTGTTTTTATACAAAAGATTTTATATTAATTTAATCAAAATGTGATTGTATTTTTGTTAAAAATTCTATCCAACGTCATTTCATTTTTGACATAACTTTTATCTATTTACTTTTCCCCATTAAATGGGGGTGAGGTGCAAAAAATATATTATCTATAGATATACCCAATAGTACAAATCCGGCCCTCCTTTTGCATCACTTTAATGCAAAAGGGATGATTGTAATAAAGAATTCAAATATTAACTTTGTACTGTAAATATTGTTACAACGTATGCTCTGAAATCTTGGATATACTCTCAGGGTACAAAAATGAGTCAGACTTTTTTGGATAACTAACGCTTTTATTTAAAAGCACCAATAAGTGTAAACAAGAACAATTTACCGCTAATATCGCTATAGCTATCTTACGCGATCACAATATAATTGGCAGGCAATAAAATACTCAACTTGCCGAATCTGTTTTCAAAACACTGACGTATCTCTCAATTCAATTTGACTTATATTTCCATCAAGTCCAAATAAATGATAACTTCCTTATATACTCTCCATCGAGGGCGATATCGTTGAAACTAGTGGATATTTCTAGAAATTTCTAAATTCGGAAACTCTCCAAGTTGAAGTCATTTCGCCAAATCTGGCACAAGGTCACGAAAAAAGTCACCAAATTCAGGCAACCCTACTTTCAAGTAATAGAGATGGTTCTCTGTTTTCTGCTCGTGTGGCATCAAAGTGTCTCACATTTTACATTTTCGTAATGATGGGCAAGCCCTTATTGCTATTCATTAGAAATTATAAGTATTTTAAATGATAAAGTATATATAATATTTGTCCAATGTAGGAATGCCTGTAAGAATTAACCATACTGCAAAAGTACGTAATAAAAACACTTATTTCTACATTATTAATACTTTAATAAAAATGCATGCCATGTCAGTAGCTGAAGGAAGATCTACTTACTCCTCGAGCAAAAGCATCCTAGTTCCAGTACCTCTTAGATTGGAGGTAAGTGGTTATATTTCTTAACGTCCACGCTGTGATATATAAGATGTTTTTGATTACGTCACTCACTAGAAATATCCTTGAGATTTTCTGTGCTATACAAAAGTCAGTTGTTTTCTTTTTATGTAACACAAAGCTGTTCGAGCCAAGAAACCTCTCAAACAGAGATTTCCTACAGTCGTAAACATAGAACTGTAACCAAACAGTTCAATCTGGCTTTCAGATTCACGGGAGCCGGATATGAATGGAGAGTTCTTGCTCTGCATATGCATACATACCGGTAATAGTTCCGAATCTACTCAAAGTGTACGTTCCTCCAAAGTCGTTTTACCATGCATAAAAAATAAATCAGTAAAGCGTTAAAATTATCCGAGCCAATCCAATCTGAGATCTGCAACTTTTTTTATTAAAGTCAGTTGTCTTTACAGACAACTGAATTTCTCATTCCTACTGTACAGTTAGTTGGGTGCACCGAGTTGTAAAGCTCACTCCTATCCTAATGGCTCACACTCTTTCCTTCAGATCCATAGAAGTCATAGGTTTGAATTCTAGATCTTAAAAAAAAATTAGAGATTTCTTAACTGAAAAGGAAAAGTTAATGGTTTCTGTTTTTCGGGAAACTGCTTTCTGTACCTAGAAACATGAATATATTTTCTAGAGTCGCAAACACAGATATTATACTCACGGGGAACTTTCTGCAGGCTCAATGCTCAATTTGTAACCGAACGGCTCATTTTCTGACATTTAAGGGATGAGCGTCAGTAAATCTTCTGCCCTATCCGCGCTTTGTTAACTTTCGCGGCACACATTTTTCGCCGAAATTCTGCTCAAACAGTTGCGAAATATTTTCTAAAAGATAAAATGCAATTCTTAGATTATATTAAAACTAAATTTAATACCCAATAAAAATAGAATATATTTTTTATTTTGATCCAAAATATTTTTGGTGCTGCCATCTGTTGTCGTAATTTAATTCATACCGACTATTTTTATTTTTTAATGAACATTGTTAAATATTTATTCCTTCTAATACAGTATTAAATACAACAACAGATCATATATACTAATGCCACAATCACGGAAAGGTAATTTCTCATTTTATAAATTTGATAAGGGGATCTGAATGTACATCACTGAGGACTGCAGTTTTGTCTTCAAGTTCCTTTATCATCAAGTTCAAGTCCAATTACGTTTCCGTGATTGTGACATTATTATATATGATCTCTTGTTGTATTTGCATATTAGAAGGAATAGACATTTAAAAATGTTCATTAAAAAATAAAAATAGTCGATATGAATTAAATTACGACAACAGATGGCAGCACCAAAAATATTTTGAATTAAATCAAAAAAAATATATTCTATGTTTTATTGGGCATTAGATATAGTTTTATTATAATCAAAGCATTGCATTTTATCTATCAGAAAATATTTCGCAACTGTTTGAGCAGAATTTCGGCGAAAAATGTGTGCCGCGAAAGTTAACAAAGCACCGATAGGGCAGAAGATTTACTGACGCTCACCCTTAAATCCGTAAGAGCCAGGCAGGGAGAACCCTGTTTATGCATGAATGTTTTGTAGTCCTTTGGCATCCAATTTAAATTGTGGGTGAAGAGAACAAACAGTATAGTTTTGAAATAAACAAATCCAGTCCAATCTGAGAGCTGCGAGTATGAACCAAAGAAAGTTTTCTTGTTAAATTCGAATACTGCCGTTCTAGCAAAAGGGCTTTAAGCAAACATGTAAATAACACAATAATGCAGCATACAGCTGTATCGAGGATGCGCTGAATCCCCTTCGTCAGTGCAAGAGAACCGACAAACCTGAAATCCAAAAGAGGAATAATCCGATTTTTAACATCACATTAAATTACAAATCCAGGGCGCTTTCGGGCGTCACTATGTCCATCATCAGTGGCAACGTTGCCACTGATGAAGGACAACATTGCCACTGATGAAAGACGTGGTAACATCCCAAAGTGATCTGCCATTGTAATTTTATGTACGTGATGGTGTTACTATTAAAGACTTTTTAATTTACCAAAATTTGTTTGTCTTTATTATTTCGTTTAAAAAAAAAACGATAAAATAATTTGAAGGAAACATAAAACCAGGGATCAAAATTAACAAATAAGAATTTCATGCTGTACGTTTTATTAATGTTACAAATAAAATTAAATATAGAAAGTGAATTACAATGAATATAAATTAATAATATTTTGTTATTACAGTGGTACTCTGGTTTTACACTTCTCTGCGAAAGCAATTAAATAATCTTATATGAGAGAAAACACAATACACGGGAAACTCTATTTTAACTAGCATGTAAAAATCAAGGAAAGTAAAATTTAAGATTCACATAGAAAAATTTTAAACACATTAAAAAAAGCCAGAGTACCTATAATTTTGTCATTCTCTAAATCAAATGTGCTATTAAGTTTTAAAATGACTCTTACTAGTCTTCACACTATAAACACATTCAAATAAAGAAATCTTACTGAACCAGAAAATTAACACAAAACTAAAGTCGAACCAAAAGTATCATTAGACTCAGAACAATGTCTAGTACAAATAAATATGCATCTAATTTTCATAAGGTGTCATCCTCATATTTAGTTGCTCATTATTTCCAAAAATTCAAATAGCAACACTTTTTTTTTTTTTTTTGTCATCATAAGATTTCTTATGTCAACAATGTGCTAAATATAAATTTGTGTGAGATTCCGACCCAAAATAAGGGATATACACGGAAAAAACCCTTTGGGGTCCGTCACCGTATTTAAGGTAGTAAAATGAAGGTCACGCATACTCTACAACAGGGGTGTCGGACTCAATCTTGTAAAGTGCCAATTTTTCTTTCAAAGTATGTCAGCGGGCTGGGATTCTATTAAACACTAATTTTATATTTAAAAAAAAAAAATCAAATACTTAGCGGAGCATCTCATCTATAGTGGCTCTTATAACCACTATAGTACCTCAGCGCCTGAGTGGATGTGCTAGTCACGTGGCTAGAGTGAACGAGACAGCATTACGAGCGTAATAATTGGCCGCTCGTACATCGGTGCTCGTATAGCATCTGATAAAAAAAATTCCTAGTGGTGACATAGAAAAAAGAATCACAGGGGGGAAACTATCAAAGGCTTACTGAATTTGAAAAGAATACGTACTTGTGACAAATATCAGGGCGTGTTCGACAGGTATCTCTAATCTGTATCTATGTGTTCAATGCATAGAAAAATTATTCATGAAATTCGAGTATTACTAATTGAAGTCGTATCTTTGACACGCCTGCTTTACAGTTATGCCAATATTCATTGATATGGCGTATTCTTTACAACAAAAGAAAATCTGATGTGGCCAGCGCATGACTTTCCCTGCAGACCACCTTCTCTTTATTTCTTCAATAAATCATTAAATTGAGTTTCATTGCACACAATAGCAGCCATAGTTATTTTAAATGACACAGAATTTGCACTTTTAATTCAATTTTCGTTTTCGTTGGGTAATTTGCACTTTTAATTCAATTTTCGTTTTCGTTGGGTAACTGGACGCATATTCAAAAGTGGCGCAGCAAAAATGCGAAAAAACTAAGCTATCTCGAGAACGGCTAGTCATAGAATGATGGAGTTGATCTTATTCTTTTCGTTGTCAAGAATTACGTGTAAAATATGCTTGTTATGGATATATTTGAGCATACGTAGTCTTTTATTTTTAGATTTAACGATTTTTGCGGACCATTTCGCAAAGAGAGGCAGGTTACTTTTTTTATAATCGTACCAAAATCTAATCAGCACCAGGTTAACCTACACGTGATTTATCTTCCAAATTTTGTTAAATTTGGTCTAATAGTTTTTTTAGCTAGAGTGAATACAGGCAATTTTCGCCGGCCATTTCGCAAAAAAAGGCAGGTTCTTTTATCTCGAATCGTACCAAAATCTAATCAGCACCTAAGTCACCCACAAGGGACTTACCTACGAAATTTTATAAAATTCGGTTCATTAGTTTTTCAGTTAGAGTGGATACACAATCTACACAGACATAAGCCACGCTAAATATAGTTTTTCGTGTTCTATAGGTCCCAAAACGTGTAGAACCGTCGAAAACACCAGTTGCGATTTTTGGCAGGATTCCAATACTTTCGCCATGTATTGCAGGGAAAGTAAAACTTATCAATAAACTTGTAGGGTCCAGAACTCGTTAATTTAGAGGCAGCGTAAGTGACATTTTTAACCATAAATATGTTAATATTAAATTACGTTTTTTGAAGTCACAAAATTTAGTGCCCTTGGAGCCGTTAATAAATTTTCCTCGTAAGGTAGGGGTAAAAATCGTTGTCATTTTATTCGAATCATTCCAAAAAAAAATTTTAATTTTTTACTTGACTGATTTAATTAAAAATTTATAATATAATATTTTTTTACTTTCCCTGCAATACATGGTAATGTATAGGGAAAGTATTGGAATCATGCCGAAAATCGCAACTCGAGTTTTCGACGGATCTACACGTTTCGGGACTTCTAGAATATGAAAAAACAATTTTTAGCGTGACGTCTGTGTGTGTGTCTATCTGTGCAATGTATGTATTCACTCTAACTCAAAAACTAATGGACCGAATTTCATAAAATTTGGTAGGTAAGTCACTTGGGTGTGACCCTTTTTAGTACGATTCGGGATAAAAGAACCCGCCTTTTTTTTTCAAAATGGCTCGCAAAAATTGCCTGTATCCACTCTAGCCAAAAAACTAATGGACCGAATTTCACAAAATTCGGTAGATAAGTCGCTTGTAAATTACCCTGGTGCTGATTAGATTTTGGTATGATTCGGAAAAAAATAACCTGCCCTTTTTGCGAAATTGCCCTCAAAAATCTAAAATAAAAAACTACGTATGCTCAAATATATCCGTTAAATGCTTGATTTACACGTAATTTTTAACGATGAAAAGAATAAGACCAACCCCATTACACTAGGGCTAGCCATTGCCATTCTCGAGATATTTTAGTTTTTTCGTATTTTCTCTACCCCATCTTTGAAAATAAGTCCAGTTGCCAAATGAGAACGAAACTTGAATGAAAAGGGAATTAAATTTAATTAAAATAAAGAGAACGTGAATATAAGTCAGCAAGGAAAGAAAGTCATGTGCTGTCCACGTCAGATTTTTTATATTGGCTTTTATTTACACTTTACGCTTTTATTAACACTTACTGCCGTAAAAATGACTTTATCAAAATGAAATTTTAGTATGTTTTTCAGACGGTCTGTGGGACCTATGGGAATATAAATAAATAATATCACCCAAATAGTTTTTTTTTTAACCCGGGTTGAAAAAATGAAATACATTGAACCCTATGGGACCTAATTTTTCAAACATTTTTTAGGCAAATTTAAAATTCACAAATTGCTTCGAAATTTTTAGGAAATATTCACATTATCCCGTAAAATATATAAAAATAATTTCAGTAAAATATGTTAGGTAGTTTTTTAATTAAAAATTATTTAATATAGGGAGAAAATCAAATTCAATTAAATTCTGACGTTTGGAATATCTACCAGAAAGAAAAAAGAGATATATTATATAATAAATATCTTTCCAAGCGCTTGATTATTTTGTATATGAGAGAGGCTTCACATTTTAAAATAAATTTGGTAGATAACAATTTTTCAATTTTTTTTTAATTTTATCTAACTCTTCATTATATACTTATTTGATGGCATTTTTAATGCACTTTCCTACGTCCTAGAGAGTTAAAATTTGGTACACAGCTTAAATTTGTTGAACATTTAATTCTACAAAAATTTTGTGGATCTTTAAATATAGATCCTACATTTTTTTCGAAATGGCCTGCAAATAATCCCCGTTCACTTCTATAAATCATTGTTGTAATATTGTTAAAAATTCTGATGTGGGCAGCACATGTCTTTCCCTGCAGACTCATATTCACGATCTCTTTCTTCAATAATAATTTGAGTTTATCTGCACAAAATAACAGCCATAAGTATTTTAAATGACATTGAATTTGCACGTTAAACTTGAATTTGATTCTCATTTAATAGCTGGACTTATTGTCATAGGTGACGTAACGAAAACGCGAAAAAACTAGAATATCTCAAGAACGGCGAGTCCTAGAGTAATGAGGTTAGTCTCATTCTTTTTGGTATCAAAAATCACGTATAAAATAGGAATTTAATTGATATAATTGAGCACACGTAGTCTTTTATTTTTATATTTAACGATTTTTGCGGGCCATTTAGCAAAAACAGCCCGTTCCTTTTTCCCGAATGGTACTAGAATAACCTACAAGTGATTTATATAACAAATTTTGTTAAATTTGGTATGTAAATCACT
The DNA here is from genome assembly GCA_951213105.1 of Amaurobius ferox. Taxonomy (NCBI): domain Eukaryota; kingdom Metazoa; phylum Arthropoda; class Arachnida; order Araneae; family Amaurobiidae; genus Amaurobius; species Amaurobius ferox. The sequence continues at coordinate 14,782,065 of OX578146.1, forward strand.
TGTAGGTTCTTGAAATATTATACACCAAATTTTGTTAAATTTGTTCCATTAGTTTTTAGCTAGAGTGGATAAAGGCAATTTCTGCCGGCCATTTCGCAAAGAAGGCAGATTCTTTTATTACGAATCGTACTATAATCTAATGAACATCAGGGTTTCCCACAAAAAACATACCTACCAAATTTTATGAAATTCGGTCCATCAGTTTTTCAGTTAGAGTGGATGCAATATCCTCACAGAAATACACACAGATACACCCTTACACACACAGACGTCTTCCTAAAAATAGTTTTTACGTATTCCAGAAGTCCCAAAACGTGTAGATCCTTCGAAAATTCGAGTTCCGATCTTCGGCACGATTCCAATAGTTTGAATATATACACACACACACACATATATTATCTGTGTATCTAAATTCCGTGCCTACACAATTACAATAGTTGTGATTTTAAATGATACCTAAACTTTTATTATTTCTTCAACGAAGCCTAATTTTAACTTATGCAGAATGCAAATATCTCAAACGATTGTAATGTGAGTTACATAAAAATTGCTGAATTTTTTTCACACAAATTTATTTAACTCTGGAATACAAGTTATATGGATGAAATATTCATTGATTTTGCATAGAGAATCAGATGATTTGTATTTCGATACAGTTTTAAATATTTAAGTATAATAAATTACTGTAGTACTGTGATAATGTAAAAGATATCACCACTGAATGTATCACATTTTAGAAATTTTTAAATGAAATTGCATTTCAGTTGGAAAGTGTTTCATAATCAATGCTTATGCATGATTGATCTTTCTTGTTCTTTTAGCACACGACACAAATGCGTATCGCATTATAACGTTAAACGACATAACACATAACTTTTCATCTTTTTTTTCGTTCTTACAATTTGTGTTAATTTATTAACTAAGAGACAAAACTTCACATACTTGCTAGATATATATAAAGAAGCTCTATTATTTAATTTGATACAACTTAACTATAATCGTTAATATATACCGGGTGATTGAAAATTCAGGAAAAACTTTAAAAATTAATAATTCATGAACTAATAAAGATAGATGTCGTTTGACCAGAAAAAATGGAAATGAAGCCGGATTTTTTGTCAAGAAAAAAGAAATTATTGTTAGTATAATTTACATTTCTACCAACAGATAGCGCTGTATTACACATTTGGGGAGGATCGTTTCCACATGCATGGCCACCCAGATCTCCCGATCTGACACCCTGTGACTTTTGGCTGTGGGGTACCTGAAGTCAAAAGTGTACCGCGACCAACCAGCATTATTGGCAATACTCAAAGATGCCATCCGGCAACACGTTGAAGTCCCAGACCACTTGGCTGACCCAAGGGTTTACAGCAGCAGTTTGAGTGGCCGATCCGGCAACACGTGTCGGCCATACCGAAAGAAAAGTTTTTCCTGACTTTTGAATCACCCGGTATATATGAAACATTACAATTCAATAAGCCGAAAGTTTGCCGTTCCTGTCAATAACTTCTTGGGGATGTTGCGGCGGACATCAGTATCCAAATTTCGCATTCCATTCTGCAATCGTCCCAAACTTCTTCTTCGTCTTTATCTTTAGATTTTGATAAATTTATATAACACCAAGCTTGTTCTCATTCCATTCCTATTGAAGCATTCCATCTATGAAAATATACTACCCTACATCTTCTTAAAAATGCAATTATAAACATTAAATTTACGAAGCCTAGTTATTCTTTTAAAAAAACTCCTTTCTGCTATTAAAGAACTACAACAACATTTTGTCATGACTTATGTAAATAAAGCATGTAATAATTATGCCATTATTTGTAAAAAATATTATGTTTCTCTGTTACAGACTTGTTTAAAAAATAATCATATTTTAAACCCATTAATAATCAGTCTCTTAAAATCAAAACTAAAATTATATACATAATTAAATATTAATTGTAAATTTTATAAATTTCCATATGTTACTTTGGTTCCTAAATTCCATAAATCACCTCTCAGTTTTAGAACGGTAACGTGTGGACATAATACCTTTACCACTACTGCTAGTAAGTACTTGCTAAATTGTTTAAATAGAATTAATGACTCTCTTAAATTTAAGGCTTCAGGATATTTCATTTTGAACAATAGTTTTGATTTAGTTAATCACCTTAGCAAAGCTTCCAATTATTCTTGGTTTTCATACCTTTGATTTTAAAGACCTATTTAATAAAATAGATATTAAAGATTTATATTAAGTTATTATCTCTCTTTATAATGACTCTATCTCTTCCAATCATGCTCTATTTAAAGTTAATGATTTTCCTATGCTACTGCACTTCGTGTTATACAACAATTATCTTATCCAAGGTGATAACATATACAGTGCAACTTGGATATTTCGAAGCTGAAGGGGCCACTAAAAAAATTCGAATTATCCAAAACTTTGATTTAAAAAAGTTACATCTTTAACTTTAGTTTCAGATCCACTGAATGCTTGAAAAGGTTATTCTGTCAATAAGTAAATATTGAGAAATATCGCGGTATGAAAGACTTAAACACTGTATGTATGTAAACAAAATTAGATTTACGCAAGCTACATACATGTACGTATTACATTCAATACAGAAAATTATAGTTTTAGAAAAAATTGTGCAATGTCTGATTGTTTTGTAGAGTTCAGTCGTTTAAGGTTAGCAAACTCATCAAGCATGTTTAGTGAACGGAAAACAGCTTCACTAACGTTTGTTTGTCCTTCAATGTACCGACGAAATTCGCCTAGATGAAAAAGCGCCTCCGACGATGTAGGGATTGGTGTCTCTTTTTCTTCCTCCTGTATATCATCCTCGATATCGTACTCCGCTGCACTCGTCTTATTTAACACTTCTGATAAAATGTCTTGATCTGACAGCTCTCCACAAACTTCCACGTTTTCGTCCAAATTGACGTATTCTTCGAATGTCACGCCCATATTGTAACCCCATGCGTTCGGTGGGGGAGGGGACATTTTCTTCTATGAACTCAACTGGATCAGTCTTATTGGTAAATCTTGCCTTTCAAAAACAATTTGCTATTGTTGTTTCCATTACTTGAGACCATGCATTGTGACACAATCGTGCTGCATCAAGGACACGTATTACTCTTTTTTTTTTTTTTTTTTTTGTCCTTGAAATAATCTGTCAAAAGGTTTCGAACGAAAAGGCATCTGTAAAAATGCTTGAGATTTTTTATGATACCCTGGTCCATCGGTTGCACAAGTGAAGTCATATTTGGTGGGGGAAAAGTAACCTTTACGTTGTCCATATGTGGAATATAGTTATGCGCAGTGCAATTGTCAATAAACAAGATAATTTTTCTGTGCTTTTGTCGATACGTTTTATCAAGTTTCAGCAGCCAATCTTTAAAAATGTCTGCAGTCATCCAAGCTTTTTTATTTGATCTATACTCTAGTGGTTTTGATTTGACATTTTTTAAACATCTTGGATTAGCAGATTTGCCTATCATGAGCAAGGGCAGCTTTTCACTGCCCCAACCAATAAAGTGACTCGTTCTTTATTCTTTTTCCCCCACTGCAACGCTCTCTCTTAAACGCTAATGTCTTGTCTGGAGCACATTTGAAACACAACCTAGTTTCGTCAACGTTGAAAATGTCTTTAGCCGGTGTTCTCTCAATCATTTGTAAAACATCGTCTTTCCAAACACTTGCGGCTTCTTGATTCACGCTTCCACTTTCATCACACATACGCCTAAAGGAGATTCCATTTCTTTACTTAAATCCATCCAACCAACCAGTGCTAGTCTTGAAATCACTTTTTCCGAAACCGGCAGGAAATTCTTCCGCTTTTGCTCGAATAAGAGGGCCACTCAGAGAAATGTTTTTGTCCCGTGCTTGTTTAAACCACTTCAACACGCACTCGTCGACTTCAGGATTGTCCGGGACTTCAGGATTGTCCGGTTCTCTAGCTCTTTTGCGAACCTTTCCATTTCCACGCGTAGCAGTAGCGTTACTCAGAATTTTGTCCTTATTTTTCAAATCAGTAGACAAAGTGTTCGGCGCTATCCCGTACTCGTTGGCATTTCCTCTTCACACCCTTCAGAAAATGTTAAATTCTTGTATTGAACGCGTGGTTTACTCAAAGACATCGTGAATGCTCACTAGCGGGACTCTCACAACACTACAGACACACTGACAGTAGGAAGCTCAAATGACGTCTGAAGCCGGTTAAACCAACACGCTCTGTAGGTTGAACGCTCGAACCTGTCGAACAGGTAGCGGGAAGGGGGGGGGGGTTCAGCTGTCACGTGTCGAACAGGTGGGGGTATTCCGGCGATGATTTCTTAACGATTAAAGGCCGAAAAGTTGTTATGGTTCGAAAGTTTTTATAAAAAACTTCCAAGTAAGGAAGTTGAACTTCGAATTATCCACGATTTTTTAACATTAATTTAATACAAAGTTCAAGGGACCAGGAAAAATCTTCGAATTAACGACGATTTCGAATTAGAGACGTTCTTTTTATCCAAGTTGCACTGTATTTACAAACATCTGGTGTACCTCAAGGGAGTTGCAGTAGCAGTATTCTGGCTAACTTATATCTTTATTATTATGAACGTCATTTTTTCTCCAATTCTTATATTATATATCGATATGTTGACGACTTAATTTGCATTATCATTGATGATTCATATCCAATTAATATTGATTTTTACCTTTCTAACCTAGAATTAATTCCTAATGAGCCTAGTGTTAGTCAAACTGTCAATTATTTAGATTTAAATTTAGATACACTCCATAATCATGTTATTACCAATCTATTTGATTAAAAAGTTTCTGAGAATTTCACCATCAATAAACTGCTATCATATCGTTCTTGTAATTCTGTTCAACTGTTTAGAAACATCATTTTAAACCAGCTTTTCGAATACATAGACTTTCTGATCCTAAGTATCATTATCTTTACATCAATAATCTTAAACGCATTTGTCAAAATTACCACTATCCGGAATTTGTTGTAAATAATATTATTAATAATTTCAAATACACCACTTAGTAAGTTTACAATTGCATTATTTATCCTTACATGGGTAACACATTTTTATGGATTTCTCCCATTCTTTTAACCTGACTTTCGATTTGTCCTGAGTCCTATACTGATTCCTATTTTTAAAGACTTACTGTTAAAACTTTACCGTTCAAGTTCACTCAGTTCCTTCCGATTTCCGTCACTTCCATTCACTTTGACCGGGATTTTTGTGTAATGTGGCTTTACGTTCAGTTGGCAAGCACACGTGGCTACAGCACATGTAAGTTTATATTTTTGTATTTTAATTCTTATGAATCATATTATTATTTTTCTTTCCAGTAGACAGTTCCAATAGGGTCTACATTTAAATAATATCGCCATTGTCAGAAACTGGCTATTCTTTCGGTTTTAATTCGGTTTGTATGGCTGTCCCGAAGAGTGTTGTTGTTGAGACCCAGACCGTCCGACCTACCAGAAAGGTGTAAGGTAACTGTATGGACGGCCGGGAAGTGCCACCCAATTTAGACCGGAACCCAGTGGGGGAGGCATCCACAGGGACCGTACCCTCCTTCCCCTACCACCAACCTCTCGGAAGGACTTACGGACCCACATGTTTAACGTGATCGTACTCCGCATGAACACGGCGGCATTTGTGGCAGCGGGCAAATCTAGCGCGCAAACCACGGGGATACCGCACCCGAGATGGCCAACAGCACGCGGCGTTCCGAGGTGGTCACCCACCAAGTACTAACCGCGCCCGATGCTGCTTCACTTCGGTGATCTAACGAGAACCGGTGTTTTCAGCACGGTACGGCCGTTGGCCCGTCCCGAAGAGTGTGTAATTCCGAAATAACCACCATTTTTTATGTAGTTTCAACTAATTGTTCTCCATGTCTTGATCTTTTAGCTTGAGCTAATTGTTATTGCCTTTTCATAAATTTAGCAACCAAGACTAAGGATAAAAATAGTAGGTAACTTACCGCTATAATGGAAAAAAGGGATGAGGGGAATAATGGTTTTTGCATACTATTATTCCCCTCATCCCTTTTTTCCATTATAGCGGTAAGTTACCTACTATTTTTATCCTTAGTCTTGGTCTGTAGTTACTTACTTGTAACTGATATGTTAGAGATGGGACTTTTGTACTTACGGTAGTAGTTTCTGCATAGTTTTCGATTAATATCAATTATATATATATATATATATATATATATATATATATATATATATATATATATATATATATATATATATATAATTGATATTAATCGACGTACCCCGTAAAATAATCCGATAGTAATGAAACTTTACATGCAAACACCTTTCGACCGAATATGCAAATGATCAAAAATCCGCAGCCAATGAAGGAATAGTCGAAACTACAGCGCATTGAAACTGAGTACCGTGGTGGTATATATAAGGAGCAAACCTCGCTTTCAGGAACAAAACGTGCAGTGGATTTCGATTGCGTTTACTTCCCTGGAATGCAACAATACCCCGCCGGCGAATACGAGCATATGAAGGCGTTTGAAAGAAGGCTTGCGGTCGGGCTGCATGAGGCTGGATGGGCGTATCTACGAATCGCTCGACATTTGGGTAGGAGCTATGCAGCAATTAGACGATATTAGCAGGAATGGATCCGGAATGGCAGGTTTCAGCGGGCAGCGGATGGCCTAGAGCAGTGTTCTTCAACCTGTGTTCCGCGGAACCCTAGGGTTCCACTCAAACGCTTTAGGGGTTCCGCGAGTCGATACTACAATTCGAATGTTCGACATATGTATTATAATACAAATACTTTATATAGAATATTTATCTTCTTGTTTGAATTAATGCAAATTTATATCTTATAACAAACGCAGGGACGCACCTTGTTCATAACATGTAATACGTAATATGGCACATCCCCCCTAAAATTAAATCTGGGTTTGCTACTGAACGAAGGGTTCCATAAAAAAAATATCTCAAAAAAGGGTTCTGCGGGATGACAAAGGTTGAAGAACACTGGCCTAGAGCAACAACAGAACGGGAAGATAGAGCGATTGTCAGAGCAGCTGTGACAGCACGAGATTCTTCGTTATCAACCATCCAACGTGTGACAAACACGGAAGTGACCACCCGGACCATTAATAGAAGACTACGGGAGCGGAATCTGTACTCGCGGCGCCCATTACGCCGCCTACTACTGACTACTATGCACCGTCAACAGCGATTACAATGGTGCCGGGCCCGATCAACGTAGAATTGTTCGGATTGGGAACGAATTGTCTTCAGTGATGAGCCCTGTTTTGAACTGAGTCCCGACGACCAGCGCAGACGTGTCTGGAGACAGCCAGGATCCTGCTCTTACTGTCACACGACCCGACAATGCAGGGAGTTGGGGTCTGGGGTGCCATTTCGTTTGATAGCCGGACCCCTTGGATAGTCCTCCGTAGCACCATCACAGCACAACTGTGCGTTGCCAACATTCTACGACCCGTTGTATTGCCATTCCTTTCGCGACACCCCAGGATAACTTTTCAGCAAGATAATGCTGTTTCCATTAAGTTGCTTTCCATTATGAACCCTATGGAGAATTACTGGAATTGTTCAGCCAATGAATCTCAACACTTCTTACAGCCAACGCTATTTCTCTAATGTAGGTCTCAATGCTTCATGCACGTTATCAGAGCCAGTTTAACCCATGTCAGAGCACTAGGCAAAAATAAATTCTATCCCCCTCCCATAAAACTTTTATAGGGAAAAATGGTACATTGGTCATGGTAAATGAGCCCCAGAGCTTCGCGGGCCCCAGCATTTACCTAGTTTGTCTATGGTCAAAAACGGTACGACGTCATTGATAGGATCAGGGACCAGTTTATACCAAGGTATTTAAAGCCTCATCTGCCCCTTGTCCTATAGAGCCCTCCCCCCTCCCCCCTCCTTACATAAAAAAAAGTAATCGAAACATGTTCAAACTGTTCTATGTTTTACTGCCTGCCCATAAATAGATGATAAGCATTATTCGCGTCCAAAACTGCCGTTAGGAAAATTAAAATATTTTTAAATTTATACAAATATTGATGGTGTAAGAGACACGGACCCTTCAATAGTTAGTGGGCCCCAGTATTTGCTTACTTTATGGTCAAAAACAGTCTTGCATGCCATTGATACGATCAGGAATTAATTTATGGGTATTTAAACCTCCATCTGCCCTTGCTATATGGGACCAAAAAAAAATCGAAGCCCTTTCAAATTGTTCCACGCTTTGCTGCTTTCCCATAGGGAGATAACACGCATTATTCGGGTCCAAAAGTGCCTCAAGGTAAAAATTTACATTAGAAAGTTAAAATTAAACTAATATTGAAGGATTAAGAGAAATGGGTCTTTTAATAATTGTAGGTTCCCAGCATTAGCTTACTTTGTCCATGCAAATCACTTTGTACATAAATCTTACTTTGTCCATTATTGTGTCCTGTTGGAAAAATCGGCCTTCTTTTAAGTGGGTTCTGGAGATCTTGAAACGTACTTTAAATCTCTCAAAATATTGAATTCTAAAATTTTCGGAAATACATTATTTTCTAGTATGCCAGTGTAAAAATATAATAACTGGTATAATTACAAAAATCCAAGCTGCTGCTCGGCTGATAAACACTTACAGAACTGCTTTGATGAAAGCACCCTGATGAGTCTGACATATGCTCACTTTCATCAAAGAAATTCTGTGAGTGCTTAACTGGTATTGTGTTCCGTGATGCAATATGCAAATTTCAGTTTGGAAACTAATTGAGCAAGCACTTTTTATTCTTACTCACAATGGGAGCGGGTCATCCCAAATTGTTTGCTTTACAAAAATATTATTCTCGTCAAATTTGATTTTTTATTTCGACTTTAATATCATTTATTGCCAATGATAAAATATCATCAAAATGTACATATTTTACGTCTTATTCTTTTCATAAGAAATACAGCACAAAAATCGTTGTACAAATACTTCTTACATTCACTGTACAAGATAATAATTGTAATACTTCGAAGCGCACAACATCTCTCAAAAGCGCAAATAGCCTTAGGAAAAAATATCAATTGCTGATTCAGTCATACTTAAAGGGAACAGGGAAAATGTATTTTTCTATTTCTAAATATTCCATATTTACTCATGAAACGAACATAATTGCCTTTCGGTAGTTTTTACTGTTTGAATAATGATGTAGTTGTAAAGTTATGAAGCAATACGCTAGAACTTCTTGAAATAAGGTGAAACAAGGATGCAGTCTAATGAAAACATGGATGCAAATAATACATTTGATTAAAAACAGTTTAATGAAAAAAAAATGTTTGTAATATTGGAAAACGATTAATTGTTTTTACAGAGAAATGTTAAGAATAATGTGTAAAATATGAAACATAAGTGTTTAGGTATAAATATTTATAGAAACTAAATATCAAAGTTTGAATTCTGAAGAATAAATCGAAATAAATAATGTATATATTCATTTCCCCCCACCACCACCATCACCACCGTACATTTGAGATCGGACTAATTCGTGACCCAAAAGTACAAATCAATCCTAAAATTAAAGGATAGGTTGTTTGTAGATTTGCGTGTTGCATTTGTTTATATTTAAATTGAACCGCTGTTTTTTTTTTTTTTTTGAGGGGGGGGGGAATCTTTTAAAGCATTTTGCTTATATTACAGTTACTCATTTTTATCTATTTATACGCGCATAATGTGTATGGTGAGTTAGCTAGAATGTTGGCAAAAAAAAAAAAAAAAAAAAATCGTTTGAATATCAGTTCAAAATACGTTCCAACTGTGTTAAAATATAAGTAGCGTTGCATCTACTCCATACAAAACGATCTTGACTGGACTATAGAAACTACGAGTGCTTTTTACTCAGTTTTAATATTTATATTCACATAATTCGTACGATGACTAGAATATTGCTGTAGTAACACGTTCGCCTATGTATATCAATTTAGAATACTTTCTATTGTGTCAAGATATGTGTATTTGAATTTTAAAAATCAACTGATTTGAGTTTAAGCTATTGGTTTAGTTTCATCTATCGATGTCTAAAGAAAAATAAGGTCTGCTTCATGCAAGTGTACTGACATTTTAAAGTCAGCAAGGCGCACCTAATTTGGATCTTGCTAGTGTCATGCATACTGTCATATCACTGTCGAATTCGACCTTCTATCACTAGGTTATATTGTGACTGGAATAATATTGCGGAGACACGTCAAATCGAATTTAATAATTCTGTCTTATCTTGGCTGTTAAAAATTGCTTATAGCCTTCATGAAAGTGTGTTAGGATCTGCTTGGGCGTATATTCTCATCGATCCTCATTCTTATGTTCATTATTGTGAATTTACCACATCCTCTCTCTCGGTATAATTTCTGAAACAAAAGAAATGTCCATGCTCTGAAAAATATTTCATTTTCTGTGATTTGAGTTTGATTAACAAGTTTTTGGAAAGCAAGTTTAAAAATGAGCGATACATTTCTGGAAGTTAGCCAGAGAAGAAGGAAGACGGTTGGAAGATCCAATATTATATTTCCATCAGATGGCCATCCCCGAGTTTCTGCCATAACGCAAAATAATGTCTTTTGCACACTTTTTGCAGCCGCAATGTTCATGGGCTTTCCAGTAGCTCCTTCCTTTTTGTATTCGAAGAAAAGGATATTGAGTAAACGGGTTATATTTTGGTGTGTTTTGATGACATTTCTTAGAGCAGCTTGTCTGACTTTGAATTTCATGTATGTGCGTTTCCTTCTGCCTACTCTTGCTCAGCTAGTTACAATCTATGTCTATCTTGTTTTAGGGTACTTAATTTTACTGGTTTTTGTTATAAATCGACATAAACTTACGGATACAATAATTAAAATTTGTAATCTGACAGCAAGTCTTGGCTTTAAAACACATTTTGAAAAGACACATGTCAATTTTCATCTCTTACTAATTCCTGTGGCTATTTTACCTTTAACTTGCATTCAAACATATTTCTTCTGCTTTGAAACGTATCACTTATTTTATAAAAATATTTATAGTCCATTTCCAGAAGATAGCATCTATCATCAGATATATTTGGGGATAGTTATATTTGCATGCGTTGTTTCGTATGATGATAGTGCAGCAATATGTTACATTCTATTGCTGATTTGCAAATATACATATTTCTTCTCCGGCGAATTATTTCTTTTGTATCGGAAGAACCTTAAGAGAGATTTGGGTGCAGGAATTTGCACACCTCATTCCATATCCAAACAATTAGTTCTTCTGAGAAGCATCACTCAAATTATCAAGGCCATTGATTCTTATTTAAACATTTGCTCTTTCTTCATCTATGGAACGGCAGTTTCTAGCTTTTTCTTCACAATGTGTCTTCTTTTGACAGAGAATCAAAGTTTCCGAATTGTGATAGCGGACATATTTGTCGGATGGACATTTACGTGTGCTTGTGTTACCTACATAACTCTGACATACAGTGGAGCTCGCGTCACGGAAAAGAATTATGCATTGAAAAGCGAACTTGTTGAGTTATCAGACATTGTACTAAAACATACATCGGACGTTCAATCGATCATTCTGTGGAATCTGCTTTTCGATAACATAAGCATGACACACAGTTTTATGACTTGCATGGGTTTGTTTAATATACAAAAAGGTTTAATTCTTACAATTGCTGGAATGATGGCTTCATATGGATTACTGATACATCAATTGGGTGCCGCTCGATAAGCTTGTGTTCTAAAATAAATGTATTTCTAACTGAGAGTCCCCAGTGACCGTTTTGCTTAATACAGGATTGCTACGCTTCTAGAAAAGTACTCGATTTTTATTTTCAAGGGCTCTTGAAAATCTTTGATGCTTGTTATCCGCTCATTTCAAACTTTTATTTTCTTGGTGCCACTTTACTTCAAACTCTGGTCGTCCGAGCAGGATTGCCCAACAATCTTTCAGCAATCACTGGCATCGTCTTCTAAGCTTGCAAAATGCACGGCTAAAGCTATCTTCGCTATAGTTTCGGAGGAATGGTGTGCCATGCTGGGTTGCCTTACAAGCCATGTTGCCTATCTTGCAAGACATGTTGCCTGCCTTACAAGCCATGTTGCCTGCCTTGAAAGACATGTTGCCTGCCTTACAAGCCATTCTGCCTGCCTTACAAGACATGTTGCCGGCCTTACAAGCCATGTTGCCTGCCTTGAAAGACATGTTGCCTGCCTTATAAGACATGTTGCCTGTCTTACAAGACATGTTGCCTGCCTTGAAAGACATGTTGCCTGCCTTATAAGACATGCTGCCTGTCTTACAAGACATGTTGCCTGCCATACAAGACATGTTGCCTGCCTTACAAGCCATTTTGCCTGCCTTACAAGCCATTTTGCCTGCCTTACAAGCCATGTTGCATGCCTTACAAACCATGTTGCCTGTCTTACAAGACATGTTGCCTGCCTTACAAGACATGTTGCCTGCCTTACAAGACATATCTTAAGCAGGTTTATATTATTTACTATAGGTGAAAACTTTCGATGAAACATTCAGAAGCTACTTGATAAACTAAATTCCGTTTGCATTTGTTAATCAAAAGTGAATTAGCGGATTCATTTCAAAAGTGCGTAAACTGGGGTAGTTAGTAAGAAATATGGAATTTGAAAAGTACTTGATTTTTTTTCTAAAAATATTACTATCCCTTTTAATAGAATGTTACTATCGCGTTGCACCTGTACTAATGGGTCTTTCTGCCCACTCTTAAGGCGACATTCCTGCGATGGGAATATTACCATCTATAAAGTCGTGATTAGAAAGTAACCAAACCACATAATCTTCAATTAAATACACATCAGACTACTTAAATCAATTTATTACTGAATTTCGCAAAAATTACCATTAAAACGTTAAGATTAAGCATATTTTTATTATTAATCATTATATTTGATTACCCTTGATAATGCTCAATACTCGTCTTGTATATTAATAAAAACATTTAAGCCATGTATGATGTTGGGGCTATACAAAAGAAACTGCTAAAAAAGAAAAATAGGAATTATCGTTAACCTTTTATTAGATAGACTTGCATCTTTGTTAATTGAAAACGGTTAAAATTATATTAGACTTCTTCATTGAAAATTTTGAAAAACATCCTCCTATTAATATTCTACTATTTTGTCGAAAACTAGAAGTTTGTTTCATGTACAGTTCGTGCTATAGAAGCAATATAAACACTTCGTAGAGCTATATATGGCGCATAAGGGTTGCCCAAAAAATGTTGGTGTCAATGAACAAAAATATTTATCTTGATTAGTAGTAGGTCAGCTTTGTTCAAAACACTGACTTCCTAAGGTGAGTCGCTTATACGAGAGCATACTGACAAATTCTGTGGATTTTCCGACAGAAAGCGTTAAACTGTGAGTTGGATCGATCCGACGCACACAGTGTCTATTAAACGCAGGGCCTGACTTACAGATGATTGGGCCCAGGGCCTAGTTTGTCATATGGTGATCTTGTCGCCGATCGCCGTTATAGTGCATATAACCATATATGAACATTACCGGCGAATTCCGGATTCATTTGGTGTCCCTAAAATGGTGGTAACGCCTGAGCAGAAATCAGACCCTGATTAAAAGCAGTGGTTGAAAGAACTACTTTATTATTGTAGTGATCTACAACTACAACTACATTATGACAAATGTAGTTAACTACAACTATTTTTTTTAAAAATTAGTGATTACAAATTACTTTTAAAATGTAGTCGCTACATAACTACTTTTATAAGACGAATTTTGCCACAGCTTCGATTTTCACAAAAATTGAGGATATGGTATACTGTAGTAATTTAACATACTGATTCTGAATTATTAAAATTGACTGATCAACTTACCAATATTTACGCTTTTACCCTTTTCTCAAAACAGTAAAATGAAATAAAAGTGTAAACTTTAAAATCAAAGACAACCAAAAATAGGTTTAAAAGTCCTTTAATAAAATCTCTTTTCCTCGACGTACAAAAATTACACGGCCAAAGCGCTTTCGAGCATCACGATATTCTTCATCAGTGGCAATTACACGGTCAAAACGCTTTCGGGCATCCCAATGTCCTTCAACAGTGGCGAAGCCACTGGTGAAGGGTATTGTGATGCCCGAAAGCGCTTTGGCCGTGTAATTTTTGTACGTCTGGGAAATGAGATTTTATTAAAGGACTTTTAAACCTATTTTTGGTTGTTTTTGATTTTAAAGTTTAATTAAAGTTAACGTGTATCCATTTTATTTATTAAAAATATAAAATAAAAGTAAAAACTATTTATTTAAAAACATGTTTGTTCATTTTTAGTAGAATTTGCATCTCTAAATTGCAAGCAGATAAGCAGGATCTTTTGGGATATAACATATATGAATATATCCATATAAAAAATCAACTTCATGAGGCAATGACCTTCCTAACCCTACAGCCATTCATCGTACATCTTTGCGCAGAACACTGAATTTCATACAAATGAAGAAAGGGTGATCACATGATATGTAGAATGGCACCTTGTTTGTTTACTGCAGTAACGTAAAAGTAGCGTCCAAACTCGATACAAACTAGTGATTTATTGTATCGCGCTGCTCGCTATACTACTTATTTTTAAAAGTAGCGCGTTACACTACAAACTACGAGAAAAGTAGTGACTACTGCACTTTCGCTACTTCCGACCACTGATTAAAGGAAGATTTCATGTAAAATGCTCTACAATTTTGTGACAGGCCATCCTTCTAGAATATGCGGTTCGTGAGATAGATCTTCCACAAATATACGAACTGACCAACCTAGACAGAAAAGGACTCTACAAATTCAGTAAGGTTAATCTAATAGGGAAGACTTTAAAGAGTGCGATTTACACAACAATTAAGATGTGGAATATATCTAGACAAAATAAAAAACGTAACTGGAGAGTGGCTCCAGACTTTCTCATACCAGAATCCATTTTCTTTTATCAAATTTTGCAAGAAAAAATTTGAAAATCAGTATCATGAGTCCAAATAATTACAAGTATAGTGTGTTACCTTTCACTTTGAAAGGTTTGAAAAAATCTTTTGATTGATACTATATTTGACAATGTATCCCCGAGGGTAGCTTGCCCCCCAAGGGGGTCTAATGACGTCACGAATGAAAAAAATTGTATCGCTGCTAGTTTTCACAACAGTGATTGAAACTATCTAGCGCGTTCCATTCATGAAAAAAGATACTTTGAGTAATACTTTTGTATTTGAACGCCAATAGTCATTTATCTGCTGTAAGAATAACTTATTTCGCCGTCCATAACGTTTGGCAAGATTTGGGCGACGAATTTGGCGAAATGTCGCCAACTTGGTGACATTTTTAATTGTTGCCAAATTAACAAAAATCTCGCCAAATGGATAAAAAGGACGCTAAATCAATGAAAAGACGACTCATTGAAGAAAATTCAATATGTTGGAAGGAATATAAGTATCTACTCTAAGAATAACATTTTTTTTAACTGTAAAAGTAGTAAATTCATTGCATTATATAAGGAAAGTCATGTGTTGCCCACATCAGATTTTTTATATAATGAACTGATATTTGACTGTATGAAGAGTGCTTTTGTTGTGAAAATTGAGCCTAAGAAGTGGCAATGATCACATCATACACGATCATATGTGATACATCACATCAGCCGAGGTAATTGAGGGTTCTGTTAAGCTTAAGGAGACACTCTATACTTAAAATCATGAAAATATCAATTTTTCTTCTAGTCGTAAAGTCTGGTCATTTCGGAACAATTTGGTACCATTAGTATTTCTGAATGTTAATTATTTCTGGAGAGAGAAATTTATCTCCTCATTCCAAATTATGTGACACGTAATAGCTGAATTGGGACTTGTCCTAGTCCAGTCCTACGTGCTCAGCTATGATCCCAATGGATCCCTATTATCATGCTAACTTTACTTTTCTATGGTTTTCCAAACCTTTTAATTTGATCGGAGATTAAAGCGCTCCAAATTGTGTCCCTTGAGATCTTAAATAAAAGTAATACCAATCATAAATACATACTTGGAACGCGTTTTTAACACTTTACAACAAAGTTGAAAAGTGTTTATGAATTTGTTCATTCTGTCTGTCTGTCTGTCCGTTAGCACGATAACTGCCGTAAAAATGACTTAATCAAAATGAAATTTTAGTATGTTGTTCAGACGGTCTGTAGGACCTATGGGAATATAAATGAATAATATCACCCAATTAGTTTTGGATTGAACCCGGGTTGAAAAAATGAAATACATTGAGCCCTATGGGACCTAATTTTTCAAACATTTTTTAAGCGGATTTAAAATTCACAAATTGCTTCGAAAATTTTAGGTAATATTCAAATTGTTCCATAAAATATATATAAAAAAAAAGTCAGTGAAATATATTCAGTAGTTTTTTAAATAAAAATTAAAATAATAATAACACCTCTTGTATGAAGCGATCACGTGACCATGATATGAAACGATCACGTGACTCATTTCGAAATTATATATGGCATCCATCTTGTCTCAAAATCGTGATTTTTAAAGTTCTTTTTAATTCATATTGAGTGTTGTATCCGTCCTAAAACTACTTTATATTTTTGCTTAAATTCTATGCTTCTACATACTGAAACAACGCAATTACAATATATTTGAGTTTAAATGCTCATCCAAATTTGGTTATTTCTACAACGAAGCTTATTTTTCACCTATGTAAAATGTAAACAGCAAAATATGTAGAATGAGTTGTATTACAATTGCTGTATTTCTTAAACACAAAATCATTTAGTTCATGGAGTCTGCATAAATGATATGAATGAAATATTCACTGATTTTAAAAAGAGAAAGACGATTTTTTTCGATGAAGTTTTACGCATAGAGTTTAATTACTTGTAGCTCCATGGTCTTAATTTTTAAATAAAATAAATTATTATAGTATTGTAATGAATGACATGAATGGGAAATTATTTATGAATCAAATGCTGCTTTTATAAAGAGAGCCAGACGTGTTATTTTTTCTATGACGTCATTTGAATGAATTTCAGTTATTTTCGATGAAGTTTTTAAATATAATAAATTATCGTAGTATTATGATAATTCTAAAATTATTACCGAGGAATGTATCACATTTTAGAGAAGTTTAAACCAGGCAATTTATATTTCAATGTCGTCATTTGAATGTAGTTCATTTTTTTTCGATGAAGGTTTTTTTCAAATATAATAAATTAATGTAGTATTGTGATAAGTTTTAAAATATTACCGAGGAATGTATTGCATTTTAGACATTTTTAAATGAAATTGCATTGAAGTTGGAAAGTGTTTCATAATCAATGCTTTAAGCATGATTAATCTTTCTTGTTTCCCTTTAACGCAGACTGTTGAATTGAAGCGTATGATAATTGATTAATCCTTATGAAATTTTGAATGCTTAGTAATAATTGCATTGTCCAATAATTATACTAGATTTATGTGTAACATATAAAATAAAAATATTAAAAACAATAAAGTTGTTAAAAATTGTGAAAAAAAATTAAAATTTAAAAGTATATATTAATTTACCCCATTAAAAATTAAAATCATTAAATAAATTCTAGTATGCAAGTATATTTTGAATGTTGTCATTAATAAAACCCTAAACTATTTTTATTATATCCATTTCAATTGAAGTTATCATGCGCTCCACAACATATCATTTTTTCGACAGAAAGATATTATATAAAAAAATAATTATAATTTACATCAACGTATTTGATGCATAGTATCATCGGTATCAACGTATTTGATGTATAGTATCTTCGGTATCAACGTATTTGATGTATAGTATCTTGGGTATCAACGTACTTGATGTATAGTATCTGACTCTTCGGTATATTTTTAAATAATTTTTCACATACTACCGAACAGACGCAAGGTTGGAATTATACAAAGTGACGTCAATTCTCGGTAGCGGATAGAGATGTATTTCTTTGTCACGGAGTTGAGTCTCTTCTATTGTGGACGCAGAACCATAGGCGTCGACTTGAAACATTATTGGGGTCTCCGGAAATTTTAAATCGAATGACCCATGCATTTTTTAAAGGATTTAAGTCTCATTTAAATTTTATTCAGTCAATGGCACAATAAGACATCTGAAATGCTAAAATAGAGGAAATTATAATTATTAAGTAGAGAAAAATATTATTTTGTTCTTCAGATAATTATTTATTTCATTTATTTTGCGTTGGTAGGCGCAACACTATTATAATACAATATACAGGTATTATGTAAATTTTCAGCTCAATTACCTTTATAAAAATAACTAGATGTGTAAGATTTATTTCTAAGTCTTTTTACCAATGTTAAAAAAGTCAATACATTTCTTTTTAAATCACCTCTGAGTTAAAATATTGTATTCAGAATACAACAAACAGCCTGAGGGGCAAATTTCTATATACGCGACTTTATATATAGTAAACAGGGAATAAATAATGAAGAGAAGAATTCTGTCGGCGATTTCCCCAAACGCTGGCAGAATTTGATATTCGCACGTTCTTTTTTAAACATCATTTCCGTTTTTGACGAACGCGAACGACTACAGTTCACTGACATGCATTTTCTGGAAAAACTGCTTCTTCCTTTGCACATCTCGCGTCACGTGAGCCTCTACGCCACGGTAAAACAGCTCCCCTCTCCTCCAATCAGGGTTGGAGATATCAGTACATCAGTCTCCGAAGGTTTTGATCCTACCTTGTAGAATTATTCACTAAAACAACTGGTGAGACCCAAGGACTTGATGATGGTTTACTCACTTCGCTTTCCTGCATATCTCTTTAAAAGCATGTTTACTTCTTCTTAGAGAGTGGAAGTCTTTGGATAGCTTGTTTAATCGGGCTCTGGTTACCAGGGTCGAGTGAGTCCGGTTTGTCTCATGTCTTTTGAAGCAGTCTAGAAAATTTTACTAAATTCAGAAATGACTCTTTGACACGCCTCCTGCGCTACACGATTTATATCAGCACAATCTCTGAACTTTTTGATCTTACCTTGTAGAACGATTCACTAAAACAACTGGTGAGACCCAAGGACTTGATGATGGTTCTCTCACGTCGCTTTCCTGCATATCTCTTTAAAAGCATGTTTACTTCTTAGCGAGTGGAAGTCTTCGGACAGATTGTTTAATCGGGCTCTGGTTACCTGGATCGAGTGAGTCCGGTTTGTCTCATGTCTTTTGAAGCAGTCGAGAAAATTTTACTAAATTCAGAAATGACGCTTTGACACGCCTCCTGCGCTACACGATTTAGACTGCCCAGATTGAGATGATATTTAAATAGTCGGGACTGCTGTTTCTGTTTTCAAACAGCCACGCATTACACTGATTGCCGTTGAGCATAAAGCTAATTGCTCTCCATTATGGATTATTTTGGGCCTGTCGCTAATATTTGCGATTCAGACAGGTACGTAGACCCTTTAAACATCCAGGAGAGCCTCAACTACAAGAATTCATTCTTTTTAATACTCCGGAGATGGAAAATCTGCTGTAGCCATTCCAGTTTTGGGGGACTTTCCGGATTCCTTTCAGAAAACACTCGCTACATGCAGGAAATAAAACATATACTGCAGTAACTATGCTACACTCTTGGATATCTCCCGTTTCTTTTCCAAAGGAATCCCGTTCGTTGATTTTAAAGTATTTTTTCATACTCCGGAGATAGAAAGTCTGCTGCAGCCATTTAAGTTTTGGGCACTTTCCGGTTTCTTTTCATAAAACACTCGCTACATGCAGGAAATAAAACATATTCTGAAGTAACTGCTACACTCTGGGATGTCTCCCATTTCTTTTCCAAAGGAATCCCGACGTTTGATTTTAAAGTATTTTTTCATACTCCGGAGATAGAAAATCTGCTGCAGCCATTTAAGTTTTGGAGACTTTCCGGATTCTTTTCATAAAACACTCGCTACATGCAGGAAATAAAACATATTCTGAAGTAACTATGCTACACTCTGGGTTGTCTCCCGTTTCTTTTCCAAAGGAATCCCGTTCGTTGATTTTAAAGTATTTTTTCATACTCCGGAGATAGAAAATCTGCTGCAACCATTTAAGTTTTGGGGACTTTCCGCATTCCTTTCACAAAACACTCGCTACATGCAAGAAATAAAACATATACTGCAGTAACTATGCTACACTCTTGGATGTCTCCCGTTTCTTTTCCAAAGGAATCCCGTTCATTGATTTTAAAGTATGTTTTCATACTCCGGAGATAGAGAATCTGCTGCAGCCATTTAAGTTTTGGGGACTTTCCGCATTCCTTTCACAAAACACTCGCTACATGCAGGAAATAAAACATATTCTGCACTAACTATGCTGCACTCTGGGATGTCTTCCGTTTCTTTTCCAAAGGAATCCCTTTGGTGGGTATTCTAAATTCGTTGTTTTTAAAATCCTTGTTTTCTTAAGTCTAGTCTGAGAATGCACGGATCATAAATGTCTCCATAATAAGCAATATGTTGATAAAGACTCGCCCCGACAGAAATGGTAATTTTATTTTTCCAAGCCCATTCGCTGTTTCACCAATAACTGAGCGCAGAGAGATGGAGCATGACGTATGCAGAAGTTGATCGTTAACACGGCAAGCTACGTCACATTTAATGATAGTCACATTCGCACTCGCATCTAGAATCATTTGGTATTCGATGTTGGTTATACGACCCATGACGCAAAGTTGATTATCTCCTCCGTGCAACGATTAAATCTGGCAGGTCTGTAATGGGGTATTTTAGAAGGGAATGCCCCTTTATTCTCTCGTTTAAATAGTGGACACTTTCTTATATGACATCTTTCTCTGTAGGTTCAGCACACCAATCTTTTCGCAAACGAGCCAGATGACCGTTTGAATTTCTCTTTACTTGCTTCTGAAGCATGTCTTTTTTTTTCCTTCATGATGCGCAGCATATCATATTCTGAAGTGCTATCAGTCCCAGCCGCGCCATGTATGATGGATCTATTAAGGCTGTGAGATGTCTGTCCAGATGCTTCAAACTTGTTCGCTAGTAGTGGCTGCTCGTAAGGGGAAGCAAGTGACGCAGGATGAGCGCTTCTTCACTTATTCGGCGAATTTTTGGGACTAGTCAAACGAGAATGAAAAATTCGCCAAATAATAACACATTCAGCCGATAACTGTAAGTGAAGCAACTCTTATCCTGCGTCACCTGCTTCATCTCACGAGCAGCCACTGCTCGCTGGGGTCATTGCAGCTCTCAGATCATTGCATTCGGCCATAAGGCTGAATTCCTGGGGCACGAATAATCTTTATCAACTGGGCTGCAAGGCTTTCACGAACATCCATGGGGCAATCTGCAAAAGATGATTGGAAAGGTTTTTCAATATCAGACGCCAGCTTCTGTAGAATATCTCCAGACTTGCCGGCGAGATTTTAATTTAACTCTGCTCGTCTATTTCATATTATTCTCCCCATAAGATTTCATATTATTCTCCCCCAAGTAAAGGGCTTCAAAGTTCAAACGTTTTTCTACGGGGGGGGGGGGGGGGGGGGTCTATAAAACTTTAGCCCCAGAACCTCAAAGAGAGACAGCGAATTAACAAGCTTTTCAAATCTTTCACTCTATTGTTTGCCTCCGTCAATGTGCTTTCTGTAACTTCCTTATTTCTACTTTCTTGCGCTTCGGAATTTGAAATTTCGGCTAAATTTAGATCATTTTGAATGGCTATCGCATTTTCTTCCGTTGAACCCATTATTATTCCGTTTCCATATTCACTACTGAAGGTTTAACTTCCATCACCCTATTTCGTTCATTCCGATTTTTAAGTTCAGAATTATTTTGAGATACGCTCTTAATTTCAGCATCTAATTCCCTCGTAGGCGTACATTTAAAATTTTGATTATTACTCTGTATTTCAACACTTTTTCGATTACTTTCAGTTGTTTCCGCCACACCTCCAGACTTTATCACTTTAGAATTTACAAAATCAACACCAGTTTGTAAATCTGCTTTTTGGTCCTTAGCTAACTATTTCTACTTTTTCTTGCCCAGTTTTTGAGTTTTTGATTTCAAATTTTACTGGCGTTAATTTAAAATTTAGTTCAATATTTGCTTTCTTTAAAATGTCTACTCCTAGGACCACTGGAAATTGTAATTTTCTAAGTACTAATAGTGGCATTGTGATCTTTTCGGTTTGATTTTCAATCGTTCCTCAGTAGGATCCTATAACTTTAGCTACATCACCTTGACCTGTAATCACTTTTAGATCATTAACTTTGTATAATCTTTGTATCAGGCACATTTCCTTAAAATATTCATCTGATACGAAAGATCGTTCACTTCCTGTGTCTATTAGTACCTCTACTGCAATTCCATCTAATTTAATCACTATCTGCGGTAGCGTTGCATTCCTTAGCTGCACTGTGTTGAAATTTATGTTTGGGATTTTATTCTTGTTATAAAGCACATTGTCCCGCTTCAGGGGTTTTTGTTTTAACTGATAGGTACCCTTTTCATTGAAATAGTTTTGTCCTTGACTTTTAGGTCTGTAATTTTGTGCACTGGTTTGTTTAAATTCTGCCTTTCTGTAATTTTGATTGTGATACTGATTATTATATTGAGAGTTTGGGTGTGTGTGTCTGTCATCATATCTTTTTGCTTTGGCGAAAAATTCCTCAACTGTTCCCGGCATCCTATCCTCAAAAAAATCTTGACACCTAGGCAACAACCTATCAAAAATCAACTTCTTCATGTCTACTTCCGAACCTAGTTCTAATCTTTTTCCTAATTCTACCTTCCTTAACAAAAATTTTGTTACCGATTCATATTCAGTCTGCCGTTTTCCGTGCAGTCCTGCTTCTAACCGAACCTTATCCTTGTCATCTGGAAATGCCTGCTTAACCTTTTCTTTAAACTCCGAAATATTAGTTACATCATCTTCACCTAACACTTCCCACCAATACTTTGCTCTACCTATCAAAGTATTCTGTGCCACTACTACCTTTTGTGCTTCATTTAATACACTTCCCTCAAAATACCTTTATAGATCCTTAATAAACTTTCCGCTATAGACGTTAATCCATCAAACGAAAATTTCGGCGAATTTGCCATTGAAGTAGCTCGTGCTAACATAATTCCATACTCTTCTATAGAATTATTTGTAGTTACTACAGAGTTTAGTGCTAACTGATCCACAGTATTTCCTTGCGACATATTCAATTTTATTTTACTTTCTTCTAACTTAAATTCGGCCATATTTAACAGCGACAATCTTGCTGAAACTATCACTTTAAACTACCATGATTGAAAACTATCATACAAAATTCTGTAAAAATATCACTACCCTACATACTATTACATGTACAATATTACTACAAAATATAACTGTACAATCTTATTACATAACATTACTGCACAATATTACTACACCGTATTAGTAGACAATACACAATATTACTACAAAATATTATTATACAATATCACTGCAAAACCTTATGTAAACATAATAATTATCGCTATACCTCTTTTAGGTTCAGTCGTCTTTGTAAAAATGCGCTTTACTTCGAAACTCTTAAAAAGCAACCTAATTTCGACATTTGACCTTTTTAACCTAACCTACGGGTGTATTTAGTTCAGTGTCATTTGTAAAGACGCTTAATCGCGGAATTCTTAAAAAATACTCTAATTTCGACAGCTTTTTGACCTTTTAGACCTAACCTACGTGGTTTAATTAGTTTGGACGGCATTTGTAAAGGCCGCTACCAAGTTAATCTGTTCCGTGGCCATTTGTAAAGGTTTCTACTCTGGGAATGTCATTGTAAAGTAACCTTTACGTTTCTATTCCTAAAATCATGCCTTTGATTCACCAGTGTACTTACTTCAATCTTAAATCTACTGACTAGAGTTTCATGAATGATCTACCACATTAACAAACACATACTTTATTCCAGCTAACTTCACTGACAACTCAAAATTACAATTGCATACACAGAATATTTACAAGCTAGCACTATCATATCTACACAGAGACTACACCTTAACATTTCTTACTGAACTGAACTAGAACTACTAATCAACTATTAAATCATAGATATCTATACTCACAATCTTGTAGAGACCATCACTTCGCTGCGTATTTAATGAACATACCACCATCACACCCACACACTCTCGTATAAAGATAACAGCCGAAGCTGACGACGGCGATTTACACTTGCATCTCGCACGGATACCAATATGAATACGGACTCGAATTTCTTCTGCCTAACGTTTGCCTCCTTTATAATCCTGGCCAGTCGGGAGTAATGTGTTTCTCGAAATCAGAGTTGAGGCGTTTCGTACATAAATTAACATAATTAAAATAAAATTAGCATACAATAATAATGAATAATAGAATCCCCACAAACATTCTTGGCCATATGCTACTAAAAATAAAACCGTGAGGCGCTCATAAAAGAATTGTATTTGGACATTAACATAATTTTAAGGAACAATTGAAGTTGTTGTTACATAAGGCTTTATTGGAAATCAGTCTATTACATAATTGGCATCTCACAATAATACAAAGGTAGGAAACAATTAAATAAACCAACTAAATACAAAACAAGATTATTACAAATTAAACAAACAAAACCCAATTTGAAAAGGCCGAAGAAGAGGTCGCAGCCTCAGGGACAGTTTATATAATTTCTAGCTTCCCAATACAGTCTACAAACATCACCTTGCTGGAATCTTTATCTAAACCCGGGCACACTGAAAGGTGACTTGAGTTCATACATCAGCACTACAAATGGGGCACACATTCGTTGGAAGAATTCCTATCTTATTAAGGTGTTCGACTGGACAATCATCACCCGTTTTCAATCTAAAATTGGTCACTGCCTCCCTGCGAGGTGGGTTGCTAAACGCCTTCTAGCTATCTTAGGTATTCTCCCATACTTTGCCTCTTGATTTAACTGCCAGGTCTATTTTACAATTCTTCATAATTTTGCTATAAACTAGTTTTTTTGTATGACTCTGGTGGAACAGGTTTTGAGGGAAGATAAACTAGGGTATCCTTTTTTTTGCCGAAACGTCAGCTGACTCATTACCGTCGATCCCGACATGTGATGGTATCCACTGAAACACAATAGATTTGTTTCTACTTCTAAGAAAATCCAGAATTTTCTTTATTTCAGTTATTGTCGATAAGATTAATTTTCGAGACTGCTTGAATGGTTCCTCTGGAGTTCACCAGTATGACAACTTTCGAAAAAGAATAAATTCTATACTTAAGGTTATTAACTGCCAAAAAGATGGCATAGATTTCTGCATCAAAATTAGACTTACATTGATCGACAGGGGCATATTGAGAAGGCATCGTGCAGTATACTCCAGTTATGGCAGCATTATTGATCTGTAACCCGTCTATATATATTCTAGTCCACTCAGGTTCTGGGTACTTTTCGTTAATCATTCATAACGCAGTTACTGTCAAGATCGTATCTGGGATGTCTCTTTTCCCAGCATCGTTTACTGTCACTTATTATATCTATATACTTAAAGTGATTGATCAATCTTTTTATACTGTCCATGGGTATATTTGCATCTAGGTCATTTAGTATCATTTGACACGCCTCAATAAGAGAAATTTGCGTTTTCAGCGAAATTTGCGCAGCTCGGTTGACGACGGTCTCGAATCCAACCAGCTTGCTGTAGGGTCTTCAGTTTAATGTATGTGCCTACGGCTTGTTTCACTGTCTATGTGAGGATAGGAGAGTTCAGTGTGTATAGTTGCATTGCAACAATAGGAGCGGCTATTTTGAGCTTAAAGGCCTTATTTTGAGCTCTTTTTAAAATATATATCCACGCGCGGCAGTGATCAATATTTCACTTCCGTATTTAATGAGTGACTTCACATACGTGTTGTATGTGAAGCTATTAAAGTTGTTTGGGTGCATCCCCATTTGGCATCGGCTAATCTTTTTAAGATTGATAACCCATTTTCAACTCTTTCTTTGATTGCATTCACATGTCCTTCAAAGTTCAGTTTATTGTCCAGCACCACATTCAAGTATCTGGTGTTAGAACTCTTAAGGGGCACATCATTTTCAATCTTTTGTTCAAATTCTGGGTTTACATGTTACAGAGAGAACTGGTATGCAGTTTTTAATTTGTTTATTATCGTGTTGTTTTCAGCTGCCCATTTTGAAGGGCAATCAATAGCGTTTAAGCGACTAAGAGTATCTCGTCTGAGTGAACTCACGATTTCAACCTCTTGCTCGTCTGAGAGACCTTCGTGATCAACTTCTCGCTCCTTCCCTCCTTCTTCCTTCCTTCTCCTCTGTCTAGTGTCGACTCCTTTATACAGTCTCTAGTCTGTAGGTAGCGCTGTTCTTTAGTGGCGTCCTCTACCGTCTTGGTTGCCACATTCGGGCATTCTGACAATTCTTTCGTCCCCGAAAGTTTTGTGGAACCTAAAATTAGAACAAAACTAAACGAAACACGAACAAAAATGGTGTCTTCTCTACCCGGACCACGGCTTCATGTGATCAGCTGCAGTTGACGTTATATTGGGTCCGTCATGGCTGCCAATTTTCTCCACATTATAACGCTCATTTGATTTTACTGATCTAACTCGATAAGGCCCCAAAAATGTTGGTCGTAGCTTCAGATCCGTGCCAAATTTAGTTCTTTAGATCGCAACCATATCACCTATCCTATGTATTTGCGCTTTTTTTTCTTTTTCGGTTGAATTGCCGACGGTTTTCTTCTTGCAATTTCAAGATATTGTTCTTGGCGTCGTCTCGCATTTTCTGTCTGTCTTTTGCCATATAGTTTAGATATTTTTCCTCAAGAAGTTCTACTATATTCATGTATTCTTTGTTTCTTATCTTTACACTCGTCATTAATTCAAAAGGTGTATACTTCGTACTTCTTGTAGTGGAGCTATTAACAATGCGCCGAACATCAGCTACGTATCTACATATCACTTTGACAGATCTTCTATTGAAAGTTTTGAAAGCACAGTAATAATAGTACTGTGTAATCGTTCAATTTGTCCATTCCCTCTTGGTATTCTTGTGGTTATTTTAACTTGTTCTATTGCTTGTTCGCGGCGATAATCTTCAAACTCGCTCCACGTAAAAGCTGTTCCCTTGTCTGAAATCACTCTTGAAGGACTGCCTAATACATTTTGTTGTAATTTTAACTTCTCAATTGCGTCTCGTGACAATGTAGATTTTACTGGTTAGAACCAGATAAATTTAGTAAATGCATCTATCACCGTGAATATATATTTGTATTGTTTGTTCGTGGCCGGAAGTGGTCCTACGAAATCAATGTCGTAGGTGCTTAGTGGAACATTTTCCTTTGGTATTGGGTGTAAGAGCCCTTCGCCTTTCCCACGCTTCTTATTACAAAGAATGCACTTTACGCAGTTAGATATAACACTTTCTATTTGCTTTCTTGCGTTTGGAATATAAAAGCTTTACTTCAAAACGCTTTCAGTTGTTGCTACGGCAAACTGACCTTTTTTGTGTACTTCTCAGATCATTTCTGGTTGCATCGCTTGAGGTATTACTAACATTTCTCTTTCATCTACATATTTGTATAAAACATCATTTTTAATTAGGTATTTTTTTTCTTCTTTACCGATTAAAATTTTTATCATTTTTACGTGTTCATCCTCTTGTGCTGCATAGATTTTCGCGGTTACTTCACCGTTAGAACTATTAACTATCAAAACAGCATTTCGACTTAGTGCATCCACATGCTTCATCAGTTTGCCGGATCTATGAATAACTTCATAATGAAATTCTTCCAGAAATAATGCCCATCTGGTGACTTTTAGAGTAAGATCTTTCTTATCGATTATTTTTTTAATGCTTCGCAATCGGTCACAATTTTTAATTTCGAACCCAACGAGTGATTCCTAAACTTCTTCAAAGATTCGATTATTGCGGGTACTTCCAACTCGTAGCTACAATATTTTTCCTGTTGTGATGTTGTTTTTTTACTCATGAAATAAATTGGATAGAATTTTCCGTCGTCTGACGTTTGTTGATGTTGTTGTTGAGACCCAGACCGTCCGACCTACCAGAAAGGTGTAAGGTAACTGTATGGACGGCCGGGAAGTGCCACCCAATTTAGACCGGAACCCAGTGGGGAAGGCATCCACAGGGACCGTACCCTCCTTCCCCTACCACCAACCTCTCGGAAGGACTTACGGACCCACATGTTTAACGTGATCGTACTCCGCATGAACACGGCGGCATTTGTGGTACCGTGCAAATCTAGCGCGCAAACCACGGGGATACCGCACCCGAGATGGCCAACAGCACGCGGTGTTCCGAGGTGGTCACCCACCAAGTACTAACCGCGCCCGATGCTGCTTGACTTCGGTGATCTAACGAGAACCGGTGTTTTCAGCACGGTACGGCCGTTGGCCTGTCGTCTGACGTTTGTAAAAGAACTGCTCCAAATCCATATATACTTGCGTCTGTGTGTAGTTCTAATGTCGATCCTTGTTTAAAAATGTGTAGAATTGGATTTTAAGCTAATATTTCTTTCAACGTATTAAAACCTTGTTTCTCTTCTGTACCGAAACAAAATTCCGTTTCACTTCTAAGCAAATCGCTTAACGGTTTTGCTATTCTGGCATACTGTGGTATAAATTTTCTAAAATATCCTGATAATCCTAGAAAACTTTGTACTTGCTTCGTCGTTGTCGGCTGAGGAAATTTTTTCCTTGCTAAAGTTTTAGTTGGAGAGGGTCGGATCGTTCCATTCTCAATCAAGTAACCTAGAAATTCAATTTTTCATTTTTAAAAACTGACATTTTTTTAATTAAGTTCTAGTCCATAATCTGATGCTACTTTCAGAATTCGTCTCAGTTTCTTTATTCCTTCTGTTTCGTTTCGTGGTGGAATAATCATGCCATCCATACAAATAGAGTGTTATCTCTCAAGAGATCTCTAAATACTGTGTAGATATATCTTTTGAATACACTCTGACTATTAGATAAGCCAAAAGGAAGTTTCAGAAATTCGTATTGTCTTTCATGCGTAACAAAAGCTGTATATTTGGTACTTTTCTCATTCACGTCTACATGAAAAAGTCAATCACGTCTACATGAATAAGTCCGTTCTTTAGATCAAGTGAAGTTAATACTTTCGCATGTTCTAAGCGATCTAAAGCGTCTTCTATTAGTGGCAACGGAAAACGATCTTTTTATTTAGTTAACAATAGTCAATGCATAATCTAAAGGATTCGTCTTTTTTCTTGTATAACACTACTGGAGCTGCGTAATCTGAACAACTGGGCTTAATAATACCACTATCTAGCCATTCCTGTATTTGTCTTTCAACAACTTTTTGTTCCGCGATCGGCATTCTACGTGAACGCTGATTAACAGATATCTCGTTAGTTAAAATAATGTTCAATTTTAATTCAGTGTTTTTAGTTTTCTGGGGTTTTCTATACTCTTTTACCATATCCATCACTTCCCGTTTATGAGCTTTATTTAAAATATGGGTTAAGTCCACATCACTTTCTACATTTATTTTTGAAAACAAACTTACAAACTCATCATTTTCCCTTGCTAGTTCATAAGCCTTTTCTTTCCGAAATCCGCTACTTAAGTTTCCCTTGAAGTTATTTCTACATTCATCCTTAAGAGTTTCAGCGCGTAAACAGAATGAATTCGGAATGTTTAAGTTGTTTCTGATTCTTTCTCTTAATTTTTCTGCTGATATTTCACTACTTTGATCAATCAGTATTTTTGTTTTATGAAAAATTCGTGCGTAATTCACTTGAATATCGCGTTTTTCCAAATTTTCTATGCCATTTCCAGTTAGAGAAAAATTAAGTTTATTTATTGCATCAATACCAATAATAACTTGATCATACAAAATTTTCAGAACATAAATATTTGTAAGAATTGCACATTTATCAATGATTATTTCTGCAGGAAAAAAACCTAGAGGAAATATTTTGTCTCCTCTAATGCCGATTAGAGTTACATCGTCAACAGTTAATGTAGGTAATCCAATCTTCACATACAATTCCCATTTTATCATTATAACATCACTTCCAATATCAATTAAAGAATCTGTTTTTTTCCCAATATTTCAACACTTTTTCGCACTTTTCTCGGAAAATTAAGGGTATTACGAATTAGAGTTCTGTTTACTTCTTTTCGATCACAAGCGACTTTATGCCCGAAATTTTTACATTTGAAACACCGGATTATTTCTTTTTTACTCTAACAGTCAATTGATTTATAACCTACTTCATTGCAATTGAAACACTTGATGAAGGCGATGTTTTCATGACCACATACATACGCTCGTATCTTAGTTTTGTCATAATCTTTGCTAAAGCGTTTTTTGTACTTTTCATCCGATATTTTCGAACACGTTTTCAACTGCTATCGTGCCGCTTCGTATTCATCTAATTTATTTACCAATTCATCAATTTGCTTTATCTTAGGTAATCAATAAAATGTTCACGTATTTCAGTAGGCAATTTTCATTTCATTTGGTCTACGATCATATACACTCTTTGAGATCGTGGTAACTGGATACCTCCTATCCATTATTTGGAGTAATTTCTTAAGTCAAACGCAAAATCACTCCATATCGCAGAATCGACTTTCCTATGCGATATGAAATTTTGACGGAACTGTTCCGCATTTAGTTTGAACCTTTTCAGTAACAATTTCTTTACATAATTATAGTCATTTGACTTCTCATCTGGCTCTCGTGTAATTAAATTATCCAACTCTAATGGGAGTAAACCCAGCAAATAAGTAACCCACTCTGGTTTTGGTATTTCGACTCGATTTATTTGCCTTTCAAACAGAGCTAAGTAAACATTTATATCACTGTTTGTTTCGAAACGGTTAATCAATTTAAGTAAATCGTTGGATTTCCATGTACCGGCTAACTCTGAATCATATTTCCTTTTGTTTGCCGCTTCAATTTCAATTTCCCCCCTCTAATTCTCGTTCGCGCTCAGCAATTTTTTCTTCCTGTTCTCGTTCAGCTGTAACAAAATTCAAAACATTTTTCGTGAATTCCTCGTCAGAACTTGCAGAACTGAATACTAATTGCGATAATTGCGAAATCTTTGGATTTGCTGGTGTAGTAAGGCCTAACTCATCCACCAAAGTTACTAAATTTGCTTTTTGTGCCCTCGCAAGATATGCCATAGTTTTAGAAAAAAATTCTGTACTCACCTTCGGAAGTTGCAGTTCGTCGGAGTATCGTTTTGAAGTAATAATTCGGCACTCACTACTTTCTCGAAACCAAAATTAGAGTCCCACTTGAAACTATCACCATCTTGGTCCATTTGAAACTATTTTCAAATCTCGGTCAACTTGATTTGATTCCAGTCTAGTTGATTTGCTGGATCCCTGTCTGGTTGGCTTGATGATCCCGGTCTAGTTGGTTTTCGGATCCCGGTCGAGCCCCCATAATGTGAGTTTTTCAGGTGAGAAGTTGATAAAAGACGACTCCACTCTGCACAACCACATACCTTTACTTAAGACATTCGGTTAGACATACTGTTTAAGCTATTTACAAGTTGCAGATATCGAACGTCACTAGCAATCGACTTTGCATGCTCCTTTTCCGCATCTGTACTTCGTCTTTACCGTCTCACTCTCTTCTCCATTTCTCTCTTGATTCCGTCTCACTTTCGTCTAAGCAATCAATAGCGACTAAGAACATCTCGTCCAAGTGAACTCTCGTTTCCAACCTCTTTCTCTTCTGAGAGACCTCTGTGATCAACGTCTCGCTCCTTCCTCCCTTCCTCCAAGGCTTTTTCTTTTCGGGGCACCTGTGAGAAAACTTACGTATCTCCACATCGGAAATATAAGTTCTTAGAATAGTTTTGTAATTGAAATTTGATGTGAAGCATTCCTTTTCTGGGTGGATGCTTGAAAAGATTGACAGTCATGATGGCTTAGACTGTGATCAAAAATTCCTTGAAGATGGACCACCAATGTTGAGAGGTAGACAAACTAAATTTGAAAAGGAGAGTAAACAGAGAGAAAACAGGTTCTCTGAAAGAAGATGGGATCCAAGTGAATGTCGCGGGACTTATCGTAGTCAGTTTCAATTCAGTGGTCACGAGGTCAAAGGGTGAGACGATAAATGTAAACAACATTATCGTCTCAAGGTCAAAAACTTTGAGTTACATAGTAGTTGGCAGTGCAGGCAAGTCAGGCAGCCCAGCTCTTTTAGTTCTGGGCTCGTAAGTTCTTCTTGGATCAGAGATGATGTGCCTGGGTCTGCGTTTTCTGCTAGCTGGTTAAGATTGTAGTTGAGATCAGTATCTGCCATACAAGGTTTTTCAAAGTTTTTAATGTAGAAATTTTGGGTGATTAATCTAATATGCTCTTCAATGCCAGAGACTTTAAGATCATTATGTATGACCTCGTTTTGGATAAACCAAGTTCTTCCTTCCTTTTCCTCCGTCTAGCGTCGAATCCTTTATATAGTCTCTCGTCTGTAGGTGGCGCTGTCCTCTAGTGACGTCCTCTACCGTCCTGGTTGCCACAATTCCACACACACACGCACGTACGTACGTTTACAAATTTCTAATCAACATACGTACGTACGTACGTATGTATGTACGTGCCAAAGCTACAAAGGGCTATTTTTCCTAATAGTTTCTATTTTTATTAATAGTTCCTAATAGTTTCTATTTTTAAGTCCATGCAATGCATGGTAATGTATTGGAAAAGTATCGAAAATAGTAAGGTGAGTTTTCGACGGATCTACACGTTTTGGGACAATTAGAACACGATAAAACTACTTTTAGCGTGACGTTTGTGTGTGTGTCTGTCTGTGTAATGTATGTATCCACTCTAACTCAAAAACTAATTGACCAAATTCTATAAAATTTTATAGGTAAGTCATTTGTGGATGCCCCTGGTGCTGATTAGGTTTTGGTATGGTTCGGAATAAAAGAACACGCCTTTTTTTTGTACGTACGTA
The DNA here is from genome assembly GCA_951213105.1 of Amaurobius ferox. Classification (NCBI taxonomy): domain Eukaryota; kingdom Metazoa; phylum Arthropoda; class Arachnida; order Araneae; family Amaurobiidae; genus Amaurobius; species Amaurobius ferox. The sequence continues at coordinate 14,815,019 of OX578146.1, forward strand.
CGTACGTATGTATGTATGTTGATGACTAGAAATTTGCACTTTTTTCCATTTGATTGATGATTCTCTATTTAATACTTCTTTTTATTATGAAGGCATATTTTAAGGTTAGGGTTTTTTGAGTTGCAACTTCTCTCTATTCTATCATTGGATTTTCTAACCATTATATATATATCAAAACCCCTATAGTTTAGCGATTTTTTTAATAAAATTTCCTATTTACTTTTAAAATTACTCACCAAATCAGACTCAGACAATAAACACTATATTTACCAGAATAAAAATCTGATTTGGACAGCACATGACTTTCTCTACAGACTAAAATTAATGTTCTCTTTATTTCTTTAATAATCCTTTACATCGAGTGTACTTGCTAAAATAAACACGCATGGTTATTTCATAATATGGCACCAAATTTGCTCTTTTGATTGAATTTTTGTTATCATTTGGTAACTGGACGAATTTTCAATGGTGGCCTAGTAAAAATGCGAAAACAATTAAAATATCTCGAAAACGGTTAGTCCTAAAGGGGTGGAATTGGGCTTATTCTTTTCATTGTAAAAAATTCCGTATAAAACAAGTACTTAAGTGATAAATTTGAGCAAACGTAGTTTTTATTTTAGATTTTGACGATTTCTGCTGGCCATTTTGCAAATAAAAAGCAGGTTATTTTTCTCCGAATCGTACCAAACTCTAAACAGCATCCTGGCAACCCATAAGTGACTTACCTACCAAATTTTGTGAAAGTTAATTTAGATTTTTAGCTAGAGTGGATACATACGATTTGTGCGAATCATTTCACACAAAAAGGCGTGTTCCGAACCGTACCAAAACCTAATTAGCACCAGGGGCATCCACAGGTGACTTACCTATAAAATTTTATAGAATTTGGTCAATTAGTTTTTGAGTTAGAGTGGAGACATAGCATTACACAGACAGACACGCACACAAACGTCACGCTAAAAGTAGTTTTATCGTGCTCTAATAGTCCCAAAACGTGTAGATCCGTCGAAAACTCACCTTGCTACTTTCGATACTTTTCCTATACATTACCATGCATTGCATGGAAAGTGAAAATAGAAACTATTGGGAAAAATGGCCCTTCTTTGTAGCTTAGGCACGTCTATCAAAGAACTGCCGTAGCACGGATAGAAATAGCGCGTGCATTTTTCATTCCGTTCCGTATCCAATGGAATATCTGATGGATCTTCCGTATCCTATCTTCCGTATCCAATGGAATCTCGTGAGTAGATTGGGAGAGATTAGTCTCTTCCTAAAAACGCGACTGGCGCTCAGAGGACAGAAGAAAGGCGCTGACATTAAGCTGTGCGCCAGATGGAGCAAATATACTTTATGCATTTTACATAAAATATACTTTATACACAGAAAATATTTTATACATGTATTTTAGAAAACTGTCGCAATCTTTGCAACGTTTCGATCTATGGAGATGATCGTGATGTTGTGATCAAGAAATGAATGCACTAAGAACTATTGATTTTACCATCCATATGTTGCCGCTATCGAAGCTTTAAGCTACATTTCAAAGAACATCTTAATTAACACCTTCCTTAATGCTATCCCGACGTATCGTATCCCGACGTTTTTTTTTACAACATTACCAATCTCTACAATAAATAAAACAACGGTTTGTAAAAAAATAACGTACAGAACTTCATTGAAGAAAGCAGGTATATGTCTATTAGGTGACGACAAATGTTTCTAGGGCGTTATAAGTCCCCTTTTAAGGCCACAAGAACAGTATGCACCCTGAACAACCGCTGTAAACGAACTGCGACGAAGCAAGCAAAGAGTAATTCAAACACAGCTAAAGCACCCAAGGCGAAAATTTGGTAGCGTGTGGTATCAGCCATTGAACAATAACAACTATTAACATATCAACACGATCCAATAAAGCCTTTGACCACAACGACGGGGGAAGCTGGTTCTGAAAGTGAAATCTTAATCATTGATAGAAAATTTAAAATAAAACAGAGAAAAAATATATGAACCGTTAAATTAATGGTAAAAAAAATGAAAGAGTTTAGAGGGAGGATACAATAATTAAACCCTTGTAAAGGAAGTAAGATAAAAAAAAAATGGCGGGGGAATGAGGCAGTAAATAAGAAAAAAATAGCAAAAGGTCTCGAAAGTTAATTTCATCAATCAAACTACCATAAAATTAACAGTGGTTGAGACTATGTCAAAAAAAGTATATAACAGATAAAGAAGGAAAAATAATGGTTTCAGAAACTGAGATAACTTCGTCTACCAAAAACAATATCAATCGATTAATCCATTCAAAAATATTAGTGAATGAGACTGGAATGGATATATATACGACCGACCTTATATATACGACGGGCTACCAAATCTTCATCGAATATTTGGAAGGAGTGAAAGGAAGGCGATGTAAATAATTTTTTAATCTCTTCGCAGTTTGTACTAGTTAATCACACATGTTTACTATAATTATACCAATACGCGCATTATTTCAAAATTCACATATCCAATTTAGCACACATAGATGATATTTTTCTTTCTTTTGTATTTAGAATAATGTACAATTTTTATAAACTTTAGTACTAAAAACAAATACTTTTTCTTTTTAAAAACTTTACAAGAAGAAATCAGATACGCGTATAATAACATGATGTTTACACTTCGAGTATAATATACTCAATACTTTTATTTTTACCAAGCGTTAGGTTTTTTAATTGAATCTTTTAGATTTCTGTAATCCCATACATAGATCATTTCTTATAAATTGCTATTAAATAGTTTATTCTGCAACTTTTAGTATATCCAGGTTTAATGTACACCATAAATGCATACTCTATGTTCAATTACTGCTTTTAAATGTTAACGTTAACGCGTAAATTTACATAAAAACAAAGAAAGACGCATTATAGGTAACATCAATATTTATCAACAAGAGTACATATAAATGAGAAATACAATATTCTTATAATTTAGAACATTCGTAGTTGTCTAATTTCTTGCCCAAAGATCATATTCAGCATCCCCATTTTTAAAATTTGCTCAAAGGTACAACCAGACCCTCATTGTAAAAATACCTCAATCGAGGTATTTTGCCTTGATAAAGACAGGCTCCCGTCTGGTGTTGAAAACTCAGACCGTCCGACTCGTCCTGGGACATGAGCAGCAAATTGGACGGCCGGGCCTCCATCTGGTGTGGAAGACTTTCTTCAAGCAGTCAAGTAACAGTCCAGCTTTTAAAATAAGTATCTGGACTGTTACTTATCTGAAGGTTCAACCAGACCCCCATTGTAAAAATTCCTCAATCGAGGTATTTATCTTGATAAAGGTATCCTCCGTCTGCTGTGGAAGATTTTCTTCAAGCGGATAAGTAACAGTCCGGCTTCTAAAATGAGTAGCTGGACTGTTACTTGTCTGCTTGAAGAGAATCTTCCAATGCATTGGATTTCCCCATTTTTATCCGGCTGCGCAAGTTTCAACTGTAACACACTGCACACCACTCGATCTGACCAAAGTCCGCCATTTTATTCTCATAACGACATTTAATAATAGTGAAAGAACTTCACATCGAAAAATCCTAATATATCGAGACTAAAATTGTCTTTAAGTGAAATCGTGATACTTGATATCATGTTTAACTCATCCTTTGTACTTATTTGGAATTTCTGACCTAGGAAACTCAATTTTCATTCTTTTAGATGTGGGTATCTCAGATTCAGTTTTGTATTTTACAAGCATGTAACGTTTTAAAGTAGAAGCGCGATTAAATTTTTAAAATATTCAGCACATTGGCACTTAGGAGCATCAGCAGAGGAATCTTCATCTAGAGTATTCGTATGCACTTTAGCGTGTGTTAACAAGTTACTCTTCCTATTAAAAATTTTACCACACACATCACGTGGAAGGATTGATCTAGGCTGCTCACCTAGATTAATCTTTCGATGTCTAGTCAGGCTCTGCTTCTGAACAAAAGCTCTGTTACAAGTAGGACATACCTGTGAAAGATAAAATTTCGTATTTTTAGTTTATGCAAAGTATTAAATTACTTTAAGGGCTTTATTGATAGCAGTACATTTTTCAAGAATTAAAAAAGGTATTCCTAGATTCCTCATACCATCTCAATAGAGACGAACCCCAAAAACATTATAGCACACTAAGTACTAGACCATTCATATACAGGTTGTTCGTAAACTGTTGCGACAAAATAAGAGGGGTGATAGTACCCATCAAGACGAACGATATTTACTATGGAACCTAGGGTCGCATTCCACTCTGAGTGTCAGAAAACCGTAAAGTTAAAGTTGAACTTCCAACAGTGAAAATAAGGAGAATTAACGTAATCATAAGTTGCACAATCCCATTTATTTACACCAGAGAAAAACTCAAAGTAGATGCTCAAAGTGACGGCCAAGGATGGCGTTGCACAATTCACACTGCCGAACGAACGGCTGGCGCACCCTCTCGAAGATACCTGGTGTCGTGTTTATCCTGTCAGCTGCAACGATTCTCGCGACGAGATTTCTACTGAGTCCACAGGCGCTCGTGCACCAATTATTTTATGTGCCCCTAGAAGAAGTCCGGTGAGCGTGGAGGTCAAGCCACAGGTCCACTATGTCCAATTCACCGTCCGGGATATGTGGCATTGAAGAAGTGTCGGACCGCACTGAAAAAGTGTGCTGGGGCTTCATCATGCATCAACCACATGGCTCGCTGTGTAGTGAGCCGAACAGCTTGCAATAAACCGGGCAGCACTTGCTCCAGGAAGATACGGTACGCTGCGCAGGTCAAACTTTCGGGCAATAGGTAAGGGCCAACCAGGTAATCACCTAGGATATCTGGCCAGATGTTCACGGCAAGTTTTTGCTGGTGTTTACGAGAGGCAGTGACATGGGTAGTGACGTGGGGATTGCTTTCAGCCCAGATTTGTGCATTGCGAGTGTTGAAAATGCCTTCTCGGGTAAACGAGGCCTCACGAACTAGATCCACATGAACTAGAAAAACATGCACTAGATCCACAAGAATGATATTGTCAGATTTTTCACATAATATTGCATATGGAAAAACAATTTTTTTTTTGCCGCCGTGGTGGTGTAGTGGATAGCCTGTTTGGCTGTTGTCTAGAGGGCTTGGGTTCGAATCCCGAATAAGGCATGGGGGCTTGTGTGGCTACTGTAACTGGATTTCGATCTGTTGTTGCCACGTTAATTGAATTAAAAAAAATCACTGAATAACAATAAAGCAGGAAATTGCGGATTGTTAGCTATCATCTGGAGCATCCACCTCACAAATTCTAGCCGGCGGGGATAGTCATCTACGTTTAAAGATTGAACCTTTTGCACGTAGAAGGGGTACATGCGTGCCTCATGTACAACATTCCACACCGTATTGTTATGTTACCTTACACCTCTCTGGTAGGTCGGATGGTCTGGGTCTCAATAACAACACCGTATTGTGATACGCACCAATATCGGCTGCAACCGCTCGCGTGCTTGTGGAAGGAACTGCTGCAAATCTCTCCAAGATACACTTTCCCATTTCTGGCGTCTGCACACTTCGCGTATGTCTCGTATCGCTCTTGGAGATAGCGAACGAGTAGGTTTCCCGCAGTCGTCTATCAACACTGGCGAAGGTAGGATGGCTTGGCATACGACGCATCGGAAATCGTTCCTGGTACAATTTTTGTGCTTCGTGTCCGTTCCCATTTGCTCGACCGTACATTAGATGCATATCTGCCAATTTCTCGTACGTGTAATCCGCCATGGCCCTCCCGAAGTCGTTTCGAACGTTGTTATCCCATTATTAATCTGAAGCCTTGAGGATGTGCCACTTTTAAAGATCAACATTTGCTTTGACTGGCTGTCTACTGAACCTTGATCAGCCAATCAGCTGCAACTGTTGCTGCTGCTTCTTGTCGCTGGAAATTTGCATACAGTATACATGCTTGACGGTGATGTTCTGGAGATGTGATACTTCTCCGGCATGACAGCTTTGTCGTCCGAAGTGAGTGGTGACTTGTGCTTGTTGGACGTGTTTCGAAGTTACTCTTTTCTGATACTCCGAGTGGAATGCCACCCTAGGTTTCATAGTAAATATTGTTCGTCTTGATGGGTACTATCACCCCTCTTATTTTGTCAAAACAGTTTACGAACACCCTGTATATACTAACATATAATTTCACAACTCCTACTCATACTTTAGAATACATTTCCGAATCATACATAAATGCTAAAGTATGTTTCCAACATATGCCAATTCAGTACTATACCTTTTATTTACTACTATAACACCTATTCATTAGTCATTTTATCTTATATACGGAGGATATATTTTAATTTAGGTTATTGCATTCTATCATTAAACTACAAAGTTTTGTAATATCCTCATTCAAAACATCCTTAGCGGAAGTATTTATTACTAAACTTAGGATTGTAACTTACGCACATTAAAAGATATGCACTCCTTATTACTTTATTAGCATCTTCATATACTTTAAACTAGCGACTCAAATTATGCCCAATGTTAAAATACTTCACACACAGGTATATACATATATAAATGATTCTGTACATAGTCATATCCTCAAATGATAATATAGATTTATTTTTCATTGCATAATGCTTTTCATAAAGTTAAGATACTTTACAAAAAATAAATTTCCATATTTTAGTGTAAACAGTGTATAAATTACAGTACGTTTCTGTACACATAACAATACATTTCTTAATACTTAAGCGAAACACCCTTCAACTCGTAGCCCAATAGAATAGTATACAGTGTTTCTTTTAGGACTTTTTGGATGAGGGCGAATGAAATTTGGGGGGGTAAGTTTTCTATTTGCCCTATATAAATATATCGTGCTATGTCACATAAATTGAAATTAGGTTAACATAAAATGTCTCCGGGGGGGGGGGGGCGTCCCCACCCGGAAGTATGCCTGAAAGAAACACTGGTAGTATATATATTCCCTCGAAACGATAGAAACACAAAGTTAAAGAATATTTTTAGTTACTAGAATCACATTAAAGAATTAATTACTAAAGAATCACATTAAATTCATAAAAAATTCCTAATTGCATAAATTAAGCTATCACATGTTATAAAAATTATAAGTTTAAAGAAATTGCAGAATAAGATCACCTTAAAACAAGTACTTGCATGTCCACTCATGTCTGCAGGTGCAACATCAGGCATATTGCTATCAGTAATTGAAGATGTAGCATCACTAATATTACTACTCAAAGGAGAAGACCTGATTATCCAAGAATACGAGAGAGCTATCTGAGCACTTCGGAACACTACGGAATCTGTACACAGAATGACCAAAATCCATTCTGAAGGCTACACTCATCCGCAATAACAGCGCCATCTAGTGGCCATTGTGCTAAACTACAGAGGCAAGGCGCCTTCTAGTGAAAACCAGACCACTGATAAAATCAGTAATCTTCTCAAGAAGGTCATATTAAAGTCACCTTTAAAACTTTGTATAAATTAGAATCTTTGCGTAAACTGACCCTAATGCATTAAAATATACTATACCCAATCACTTCAAATAGTATAATTTCATCTAAACATCTTTTAAATAATTCACATTTATATATTAAATGGATCCTCGTAAAGAAAAAAATCCCTCAAAACCACTAAGAATTACCTTTCCAAGTAAGCATTTACCTCCCTCTACCAATTCCCTTATAGGCAGAAAGCCCCTCAAGATCCATTAAAAAATCTCTCTACATCTAAAAATACTTCTCCATGAAAGAAAATTTCCCTTAAATACTCACTTTATATCTATAAAGAAAATCTGTTTCTAGTGGTCTCTTAAAATCATGTATCATTAGGGAAAAGAACCCTATGCACCTACTAAAAATACTTCGTTATGGGAGAAAATAATTTTAAATACATTTAAACGCGTCTTCATAGTCATAAATACTTACACTAAATCTATGAAAGAAAATCCCTTTCTAGGGAAAAATGTCTTAGAATCTTTCATCATTGAGGAAGAAACCCCTTAAGATTCATAAAAAAAAATCCCTTTACATCTGCTAAAGATACTTCAACTTAGGTAAAAATCCTTTTAAAAGTATCTTCATATTCATAAATACTGGTATTAAACCTATGGAAGAAAATCCTTTTCTAGAGGAAAAATGTTTTAGAATCCTTCATCATAAGAGAAAAAATCCCCTTGCACCTATTAAACAAATTAACCTCTCATATAAATCATCCTTTAAAATCATCTACCCAGACTCTGTTATAAACAGACACGCACGAAAACACTGAATTTAACCCCCGCAAAATACCTCACCCGCGGGGTAACCTCTTTCCGGCAATCCTTTAAACATCATACCAATATATACTTTGCACACACTAAAAATCGACCTAACTCCTAGAAACCACCATAGCACCTACATCGCCATGTTAATACATACCTTCAATCGTCAAAGTTCCAAGTCAAGTCATCGAATACGAAAGAGCACTTTACAGGGATGCAAAACATTAAAAGTGCTTAAAAATCAATGAATTCATCTAGAAAAGAGTTAAAACTCTCAAAATACTCAGACATCCTCTATATATGCTATATAATCATTTACATCCTTAAAATAGGCAGGAGCTTAATATACGATAATAATCGGTTCACCGGTAGTAGCGGATTAGATCGCCTCTGCCCCGCCTTCGGCGGCCATTTTGGATTTTCGTAATCTTGGACGGGGGTATTTTTGTAAACTAGAAAATTTTTTGGCGTTTCCATTTTGCAAAAACTATTTTCGTGATCTTCTAAGAAAATTTTTTCTTTTGCAAAATTAAGAAAAAATGACTTTTAAATTTTTATTTTTCCTTTTTGTAAAAGTATTCTCCTAAAAGATCATAAGGAGTATTTTCTAGAAATGATAAAAAATAAATGATTATTTTTTACAGACACTTCTTTTCAGATGGCAACGCCGCCACCTTGAGTCGAACCAGCTAATATCGTCTACTAAGCTTCTTCCTCTTTTAAAAGTGTAAATGAAAAAAAAAGCATGTATCTACGAGTATTTGAGGTTTTTAACTCTTTCCTAGGTGAATTTATTGACTTTTAAACACTTTTAATGTTTACTAGACTTAAACTACATGAAATGTGTTTTTTCGCTCAGGCTTTCTCACCTAGAGGAAGTTCCCCTGAGTGTTCCCGGAGTCGTAAGGCTCTGGACTTCTGCTTCCCAAACTTAACCCAGGGGGTGTGATTTGCGTGGTTCTGAGGTCTTCGTTTCTTTCCTTGACGTTGAGTCCCTTCTTGGCCTTTCAATTGGTCATTATTCCACCTGTCCTCTCGTGGACCTCAACTCTACTGAGTAGTCCGAGGCCGGCACCCAGTGGTGTGGAATTAAACCTGTAAACCGAGAGTTAGGTTGGGTCAGTGGCGTACGCAAGGGGGAGGGGGTTACGGGGTTCCCCCCTCCCTTGAGCCAAAATTTAGTGCCAGGATTTAAGTTACTTTCAAGATTATTTTTTTAGTAATTTTGAAAACTGCAGGTAAAGCTCCAAAAGAAAAAATTGTTGTCATTTTTCCATGCGCTGGCTCACCTACCCAAGTTGACAATGGAACCTCCAGTTTCTGTGATTGACAGAGCTCTTTTGGAAGACCTCAAAAGTTGGAGGGTGAGGGGTGGGAGGCAACCGGATTCCGGTTACTGGAGGAATGTAGCAATAAAGAATCTGTGAGAGCAGTTGGTGTACGTGCTCATTTCACGTGCAGTTTTTGTTACAAAATTTCTGTAAATTCCACGAAATTCTTCAGTACAAAACGGATTGTCCTCTCCTCGAAACCAGTATCGTCTGACGTAGTAAGCATCAAATCCAGCTATAAGAAAAAAGAAACTTTAGTTGTTTCATTTTGTTCTTTTGTTATTCAGTTCTGACTTTGACCCCGCAAGCTGGTGCTTTTTATTCAAGCTTCGAATTTTCGTCAGTTAATCACAAATTGTGCTCGTTGAATCAGTGGCGTTGATATTTGAATTCTATTTTTAAAGTATAATCTAAAGTTACTGTATACTGCTCGGTATGTCTAAACGATCACGTACTTCAATTTTACATTTCTTTGGTAAAAAGCCACGTATAAATGACTCTCGCATGAGTAGTGCAAATGCAGACATAACGCCATCCATCCCAAGTGCTTCTTCCACTCAGCACGAATGTGGAGCTTTTATTGACAATGTCTCCTGTTCTGTTAGTGAAGTCGCCCCTAGTTATATCGGGATGGAATAACGGTGCAAAGCCATGTGTGTCATCTAAACCCGATGAATGTGAAACCATCCGGAATGGCTCTCAAACAATTTACTAAAGCACACCCATATGATATTGGATTGTTTGTAGCGAAAGATATATCGAATGATAAAAAACTGGACATACTCAACAACGTCTGGGAACTCAATCCAGGATTTGTTTTTCCAACAGAAAGAAAAAGGAATTTGCGATTCCAGTGTAAATGGCTTTATCAGTGGAAATGGCTTGCTTATTCAGACTTTCTGGGTGGAGCCTTTTGCAAATTTTGTGCACTTTTTGCCCCTAATGATGGTGACAGATCTGGTAAGCAGCCCTTAGATCAGCTATGTGAAGCTAAATTTGATAACTAGAAGGATGCTGTCGAGCGATTTTCCGAGCATGAAAAGTGTCACTATCATAAGCAATCAAATAGAGATTGCTGGAACTTTGAGTGACATCACGTGTGGAAAGAAAAAGTCTGTGGAAGAGCAATTAGACACTGCGGCAGTGAGAAAAAAAATTAGAAAACAGAAAAAATATCATACCAATCATTGAAACAGTTTTGTTTTGTGGAGAGCAAGGACTCGCGTTGAGAGGGCGCCGGGATTCAGGGAGAATTGCAGTGACCGAAAAACCAGATGAGAATGACGGAAACTTACGAGCACTGCTTCGTAATAAACAAGCTGCAATCATTAAACGTGGAGATCAAAAAGTTGCGTGGCCAAGGTTACGATGGAGCAGCCTCTATGAGCGGAAGACTAAATGGTGTGCAAACCCATGTGAAGGAAGTGATTCCATCTGCCCTTTATGTACACTGCTCTTCCCACAACCTCAATTTGGCAGTATCAAAAGCGTGTGAGGTCACAGCAATAAGAAATTGCATGGGGATTATAGCAACCTTGTATGAATTCCTGAACACTCCAAAAAGAAAACAATAAATGATATGGAAACATCTATTTCGCAACGAGAAAAACTAAAACATCTCTGTGCAACCCTATGGTTGGAAAGGTATGACTCTGTAACAGCAGTAATAGATCTTTATGATCCAGTTGTTGAAACACTCCAAAAAATATCAGACTGGATAGATAAGGATTCGTCAGCACAAGCCAATTCTCCGCTGTGTACGGTAACAAATTGCCAATTTGTTGTTTCGCTCTTTTGCATTCACAAGGTGTTCTCCTTAACTGTGCATTTGTGTAGGTTTCTGCAGAAGTCGACGACTGACTTACGGGAAGCAGTGAAACTGGCGGAAGACATTAGTAGGGGAATAAAATCTTTGCGCGAAAATGCCTATGACGAATTCTCTGAAATATTTATTTCTGCCTCGGAAGCCTTAGAGAAGTTAGGATTATCCATTATAATTCCTCGTGTGGCTGGAAGACAAACGAATCGCGTCAACGTATCAGCAGCGATACCAGACACATATTTCCGTGTCAGCATTTCCGTTTCATTTCTCGATTCTTTCTTACTTCCTAACACACCGAGAAATTTTAAAAAGATTCCAGTGCATTCTACCAACTGATCCTTCAGTTTTGCACCTTTCACAGCTTGAAGCGTTCGCAGCGCTCACGCAGTTTTATGCTTACGATTTGGACGGTTTCCAGAAAAACTTCTGAGCTAACACTGTGGTATAAAAGAATTATGAGAGCAGGGGGACACGATAAAGTTAGCCCCCCGAAAACTCCTATAGAAGGTCTGGCTGTATGCAACCAAAATATTATGCCTAATATATTTAGACTTTTGGAAATATTAGCCGTTCTTCGAGTTTCTACTTGCACAAGCGAAGGATCATTCTCAACCCTTCGCCGTCTTAAGACATACTTACGCAATTCCATTGGAAGTACAAGAATGAACGGTCTAGCTCTTCTGAACATTCACAGGAATCATACCCCAACTGCAGAAGACGTATTAAATGAACTTGCAAAGAATCCTCGTCGACTGGACATTGCCTTATAACCTGTGAAGTGCGCAGTGACAAATCCATGCATTGACTCATAAGTATTGAGAATTAACTCTTTCATAATCTATTAGAACTAAAAAAATAACTTTTATATTATTCTGAGGTTATTCATATAATTTACAGATATGAATATATGTTAGTTTTCTCCTTTGATCGCCTGGTGGGTGGGTTTATTTTATGTTATTTTCTAATACCTATGTCTTGGGCTTCTTATTGCAAATACGTGCATGTAGTATATTCTTAACACCAAAAGAGTTTTTATATAAATAAAAAATAAATTTACCATTTGTATATACTGTACTGGCGTCAGATCAACATGCATTGCCAATGGGAAATGCCCGAACGGATTTACGAGTATAATTCGAATAAACGATTTATTATAAAAGAATTACACACACAAACATATATATATATATAGGTGATGGGAAAATGTCTGGCCAAATTTTAAAGGGGGTTAGAGGGGACGAATATAAAAGGATTCCCAGTACAATGCATGTCCGGAAACGCCGTGTGAAGGTTGTAGAGGGCACTGTGTAGGGCAGTCGAAACAAGTCGGCAATGCGGGAAGCTGTCATTCCTCGCTAGAATTTCATACAGCATGCAGCGCTTCACGAATGCTGAACTAGCAGATATCCATCTGACGTATGGAGTTGCGAATGGAAATGGGAGAGCTGTGCAAAGGTTGTACAGGGAACGATTTCCCAACAGAGAAATACCGAATCGTTAAACTTTCGAGCGAGTGCACAGACAGCTTTGCGAAAGCGGGTCCTTCAATGCTAGCAGACATGATGTGGGCAGGCCTCGCTCGGTGAGAACAGTGCGAGTGGAAGAAGATGTCTTACGTGAGGTTGAGCACAATCCTTCCATAAGCACGAGAGCTATTGCCCCTAGACTGGGTGTGAGACAGTCACTTGTATAGGATACTTTGCATGGTGAACGTATGCACCCATACCGTTTACAAAGGGTGCAGGCATTGATAGAGGCAGATTTTCCTCTTCGTATAAACTTTTCACGATGGTACTTGCAATAGGCTGCTGTACAGCCCGACTTCCCTTCATACGTGTTATTCACGGATGAGACAACGTTCACTCGAGAGGGTTTGTTTAACAGTCACAATGCTCATGTTTGGGGATATGACAATCCGCATGCTACAAGACCGTCTGCTTACCAGCTGAGATTTAGTGTCAATGTGTGGGCGGGTATGGTGCACGAATACGTGATTGGGCCGTACATCCCAACTTATCACTTGGACGGCCCGAAGTACCTCATCTTCTTGCAACAGGTCTTGCCCGAACTGCTGGCCGTTGTGCCTCAGTGCATCCGGAGACGTATCTGGTTCCAGCACGATGGAGCGCCGTCAGGCTTTAGCCGTGATGTCAGGAATTACCTGGACGCTACTTATCGACATCAGTGGATTGGTCGAGGTGGACCTGTTCCCTGGCCGCCACAATCACCAGATCTGTCCTGCTTGGATTTCTTTCTGTGGGGCCACTTGAAAAGCATCATCTACGATACCCCTGTGGACTTCGCGACGATCTCGTCGCCAGATTGGCTGTTGCTGCTGTAGACGTGCAGGGCATGGCTGGTGTTTTTGTTAAGGTACGCAGTTCTATGCGGCGGCGATGTGAAACTTGTATTATGGTTGGTGGTCGCTCTTTCGCGCATTTGCTGTGACACGTTGATTTAATAAAAGCCTTGTTACATTTGTTTGTGTCTCTTTCCTTTTATCTTTCCACTTTCTTTACTCTCCAGGGCTTTTACGCGGCGTTTCCGGACACGCATTGTACTGCGAATCTTTTTATATTCGTCCCCTCTAACCTCCTTTAAAATTTGGCCAGACATTTTCCGATCACCCTGTATATATTGGACTTTCAAACTATTATATATATATATATATATATATATATATATATATATATATATCATGACGTCACTGGGGAAAAACTATCTCAAGGATGAACCCCCCCCCCCCCCACCTTAAAGAAATCCTGGGTACGCCACTGATTGAATGCATTCCTTAAAATACAACTCTCACTCTCGTGACTGTGAGAAGATTCTCTGATTCGTAAGAGTGAGGAAATCGCTTGATGTCAGCGACGGGTCCCCTGCTCGAAGTATCCACGATGCTGGAAGGGCGGTAATAAATACAAGTGCCGTGAAAGCAGTATTGTTTAATGAGGGGGGGGGGGAGACTATGAATGAGGCGGGTGTTTACATGCCATCGTGGACATTCCATGAAAAAGAATACTTGCTTACTTTTGTAGTTGAGAGGGAAATATTACAAGGTGCTAGAAGTACAATTCACCTGGAAATAAATAAAGTGTGATCTCTGAAAAATAAATTTCCGTGTTTTCTAGGTTTAGCTAGAAATATTCCAAGTTTTCTTGATACCATCTAAAAAATAAATTCCTAAGTTAACCTGTAAATATAAGAGTATCACCTAAAAAATAATAGTTATAATCTGATTCACCTGAAAATGAAGATTCATGGGTTTAGCTGAAAGATAAATTCATAATACCTATGTGTGTGTCTGCATTTTCAAGACCGATACATGGTGTAAAATAACAATCATTTATTAAAAAATAGAAAAAATAAATGTATTTACACTTGAGATAGAGGCCAACGGCCGTACCGTGCTGAAAACACCGGTTCTCGTTAGATCACCGAAGTCAAGCAGCATCGGGCGCTGATAGTACTTGGTGGGTGACCACCTCGGAACGCCGCGTGCTGTTGGCCATCTCGGGTGCGGTATCCCCGTGGTTTGCGCGCTAGATTTGCACGCTGCCACAAATGCCGCCGTGTTCATGCGGAGTACGATCACGTTAAACATGTGGGTCCGTAAGTCCTTCCGAGAGGTTGGTGGTAGGGGAAGGAGGGTACGGTCCCTGTGGATGCCTCCCCCACTGGGTTCCGGTCTAAATTGGGTGGCACTTCCCGGCCGTCCATACAGTTACCTTACACCTTTCTGGTAGGTCGGACGGTCTGGGTCTCAACAACAACAACACTTGAGATAGAGGTGTTCTTATGTTCTTGCACATAGGTTGTGGGTATTTTTAAAAAGTTCAGCAATATTGATTACTTAGAAGAAATCATACATAAACACAAGTTTTACAAAATGTGGATTGTTCAAAATCCTTGTAGTATTGTTTTTCATAACATGGAACCAATCCAAGGTGTAAAGTGCTTGTTGACCATATTGTTCGTATTTATCGGATTCACTCATTGAAACACAATCGTGGTTATCTGCGTTATCATAGCCGGCTGTACAGGCGAAGCATTCAAAAAGTTCAGATATTTTTTCAAGTAGACAGTTTTTAAACACAATCACAAAGCAGATTGGCATTCGTAAAATCCAAGAGGGTTATCGGGATCGTAATTAGAATCACTGGACATCTTCGGATTAGTATTGAGTTCGCATTTGACGAAAAAATCCAAAGAATTGGAAATGGCACTCTCTTGCACTTGGATGTTAATGGCCCCAATATCAGCACACAATTGCATAGTTTGTGGTAGGGTGAAAACTACATGCTCGGGAACAAACTGGAAAGACACGTCTTTTTCCCAAAACATACTCTGGAATGTAAACTTGGATCACATATCCTTTACCACATTCAGAGTAGGCGTTGGATTCTAAATGGATTGGCATATGCATTTTAAGGCTGCCAGATTGAGTATACTGATTCCCACACTCTTTACAGTCATATGTTTTAGTGGAAGGTGCTTCGTAATGCAATTCAGCATGCTTACTTAAATTTTTAGATTTACTAAACGCCTTGCCACACATTCTACATTCATAATATTTAATCGAATCTACTTCAGAATGTTCTTTAACGTGTCGGGTTAAATCTCTTACTCGACTGAAACCCATGTCACACGCACCACATGTCACATCTGCGGTAGAGTGTATAATAGGAAGTGGTGTCTGGCTCAACATCTGATGGTTCATAAAGGATGTAATATTCTTTGGCTGTGGCGAAGCAAGAAAACTTGAGATATTTCTAGCTAAACCTAGAAAACACGGAAATTTATTTTTCAGATATCACACTTTATTTATTTTCAGGTGAATTGTACTTCTAGCGCCTTGTAATATTTCCCTCTCAACTAAAAAAGTAAGCAAGTATTATTTTTCATGGAATGTCCACGATGACATATAAACACCCTCCCCATTCATAGTCTTACCGCACCCCCCCCCCCCCCACTTAATGATACTGCTTTCACGGCACTTGTATTTATTGCCACCCTTCTAACATCATGGATACTTCGAGCGGGGGACCCGCCGTTGACATCAAGAGATTTTCTCACGCTTACAAAGCAGGAAATCTTCTCACACTCACGATAGTGAAAGTTGTATTTTAAGGAATGCATTTACCTAACTTTTAAAATACTACCTAAGTATATTCTCTAGAGTTTCTTCGAATTTTAAGACTAAAATGAATGAGAGTTCGTAAGGCTATACACTTAAATGTTCAGCGGATCGCGTATAGCCGATAAAGAACCCACGAGCCTCCACCCTCACTCGATATACGCATCCCTGAAATTCTCGAGGTTCAGCTAGTTTAAAACACCTATTCACCCAATTCAGCTAGTTTAAAATTTGCATTTACGAAATTCATCTAGTTGATGAGGGAATGCCACCCTCACTCGATATACATATTCCTGAAATTCTCGAGATTCCCGAGATTCAAGTAGTTTAAAACACCTCTATTCATTCCACTGTTTGTATTTATAATAATACCAAGTATCGTTTTGGATTATATTCCCTTTCATCACGATGATGTAAAAAAAAAGTAAAATAAAAAACTCAAGTATTGTTTTGGGTAGTTCACCTTTCTGCCGCTGGGGTACTGCTCCTCAATTGGAGTTGAATCCCAGGTGTTGCCACCCCCAAAAAGTTTCTTTGAATCGTAAAAGAATCCCAAGTATCGTCCTTAATAGTTCCGCTTTCCACCGCTAGGTGGTGCTAATGGTTCCATACCTCAACTGTTGGTGAATCCCATGTGTTGCCACTCCAAAAAAGTTTTTGTAACTCTTAGAAAAAATTCGAAGTTCCATCCTAAGTAGGACCCCTTTCCACCGCTAGGTGGCGCTGGGGGTACTGATCCTCAACTGGCGTTGAAGCACAGGTGTTGCCACCCCAAAAAAGTTTCTATACACCCTCATTACCTCACTCAGAACGCATTAAGCGTAAAAACAATATCCTCGTATAAGACAATATCGTTGCCACCCCGAAACAAGTTTCTAAAAATTAAAACCCCCAAATTTTCCCATTTCCCCCCTCGTCTAAGATTATAAAATCCAATATGGTGGCTTTTGCTCCTCGCTCCTCACTTCTCCTCAACTGTTGGTGAACTCTTCTATTTTGTCTACTTAGCTTGGCTGTAAGATACAGACAGAGTACTTTGTTAACAGGTATAGCACGGTTCGTTGAAGACTTATTAATCGTTCAGATTATGCGTTTGGGTCAATTTTATTCAGTCTATTTGGTGTAAAGTTGACATTGTTTTCCATGTCTATTCTTTAAAAATCTTGAGTGAAAAAAGCATATATTTGGAATTTATTTTCAGACAGCGGAAATTAGAAAAAAGCGACATGCAGTATATAAGGAGGTGTATTTATATATTTTCTCGTCAAAGTCTTCTGCAGGGATAATAAAACTGGGCTGTTAATAAAGCGTGTGCATTCTCCAGAACTTATTTCCACATTTGACTGATTGACTTACGCGGAATTGATTGGCTTACGCCGAAGATACTTGCTTCTTCCTTCCAGATGTAAACTTTGCATTAACGTTAAGGAATAGGGAGTAATGATTCCATATGATATACAGGGTGAATTGCACCTAATCTATCAAACGAAAGGGGGTGATAGAAGAGTCCATGTGTAGTGTAAAACACCATAGCAACCCTGTCCTATCTCTAACTGTTTCCGAGTTATGATGGATAGAAAGAAAATAATTACAGAAAGAAAATAATTCTCGGTATTAAAGATATACAGGGTGAATTGCACCTAATCTATCAAACGAAAGGGGGTGATAGAAGAGTCCATGTGTAGTGTAAAACACCATAGCAACCCTGTCCTATCTCTAACTGTTTCCGAGTTATGATGGATAGAAAGAAAGTCCGCCAAGTCTGAAAAAACCCAAATTTGTGAGATTTCTGAAGGGTCTACACGCAAAATAAGCACATAATTGGAAAGAGCAGTAAAATCCTATAAGATGACGCGATTTCCATCAGGATATCTAGATTTAACGGCGAGCTACAAGCGCTGAAACATTGGCGAAGTGCAAAATCGAAATGTTGCTAAAATCTGTAACTTGCTATATCGCAAAAACCCTTCTAGCTACATTTGGTCAAATTTACCAAAACTTTTCCATTCCACCAGTTTTCGAATGGGCCTACAATAAACCACATCGGTGTTCAGGAGAAATTTAGCTTTTTGTTTACAATACGTCACTGAAATCGGTCGGCGTTCGTCGAAGTAGACATTCGACGAACATGCAGCAAATGAAACGATAGTGCATAAATGGAACGTATGGAAATTGAAATGAGGGTCGAGCATGGCACCTCGCCAGTGTTTTAACTTATCCTTCCAAAAGGCAAAAGACGGCGATAAGAAGGTTGCGCAAATTTTAATATAGTAAAGTGAAAATTGTTTACTTTTATGTAACGTAAAATAATCACGCTTCTACAATAAATTTGTTTTGGGTATTGACTTGATTGACTTTAGGTTTACTGTGCACTAGCTTTGCGCCAATTTTGCCAAGCATTGGCTGCAAAAATCACTTGTTATTGTAAATGCGACGCACACAATTGTGTACTAAATAATATGTAATAAATTTATGTATAAATTATAAAGCTATAGTCCTAGTTTGCTCAGTGGAAGCCAAATTTAAAATATTCAGCGTAAGAAATAAGAAAACGGTTAATAATATACCCTCAGAGTCATTGGACGGCTCTATAGCGCCACCTATTGCAGAATTGCAAAACTAAAAATTAATTAGTTTGTTTGAGTTTTTTATTTATATCTTTTTAATTTATTAATATTTTGCAAAAATGCGTTCCACTGAGCAAACTAGATATTCCCTTCTATGTATCGCTACAAATTTCATAAAGATCTGAGCACTCGTTATTTCACAGTTGTGTGCGTAAGAATGCCCTATACTTTAACATGGGTGGAAAAAAGTCGAAGTCCGCCTTAAATCCAGATATCCTGATGGAAATGGTGTCATCTTATAGGGTTTTTTCTGCTCTTTCCAATTAACGGTTAGAGATAGGACAGGGTTACTATGGTGTTTTATACTGCACATGGTCTCTTCTGTCACCAACCCCCTTTCGTTTGGCAGATTAGGTGCAATTCACCCTGTTTAGCTCGGTGAGATATTCAATAGTTTCGATTATTGTAACTGGCCCGTATTGAAATTTATAAAAGAACAGCATTTGCTAAAATTAGCAATTAAAATTAGCAGCTAATAAAATTTAACATTAGCATTTAGCACTGCTAATGAAAAATAGTTATAATTCCCATCACTAATTTTAACAGCAGCTCCTAAATACACTCTGCTACAGAAAATATATATATATCTATAAAAAATTGAACTACAGCCCGCAACTCGGCATACAAATGCCGTTTTAAGAGTTATGCAAATGATCAAACTGTCAGTGCTAATGATATTGTAGGGCTTCTGCTGTCAGAAACGCCCTAGAAATTTACCCAACTTCACACGTTTCAATATGTACGAAAATAATTACAACTGCTTTTCAGGAACCAGAAACTTTACTTCAAAACTTAACATACGTACAGCCCACGTCAACTCGTAAACAAAACCGCTCGTTCATCTGACAACGTCTACAGAAACCCACGAGTGTTGCCATAGCATTATTACAAAACTAAAATAAACAAATTCACAAGAAATGCAAATTTAAATATAAAATTTGAATAACGAAATCAATGTGTGTTACTTAACATTCTCCCACCTTTTGATTTAAACATTATAATCAAAACTTACAATAAATTAAAGATAAATTAACATTTAAATGGAAATTAAACTTTTCTACATTTATCTAAACCTAGATGGGAGTCTAATTGTTCTGCCACTTCTAGTAACAACACTCTTTCGTTGAACAGAGGGTGAAGTGTCCACAACTCTTTTATCACTAGCTACAGTATCAGTTTCTGGTTCTCGGGATGGACATTCAATTTCAAGAGGGAAAATTCTCTGAACTGGTCGAATTAGTTCCCCCGTTGCTGTCTTTAATTTCACAACTCTGTTGCTGCCATCTTTTCCGGGATAAACTTCAGTTATTTTTGCCATTGGCCAGAAAGTTCTTTTCTTATTCTCGCATTCAATGAGAACTATATCTCCAATTTTGACATTCAGCATTTTCATTTTTCCCCCTATGTTGCACTAATTGGCCAAGATACTCTACTCTAAATCTTTTCCTTAGCTGATCCTTTAATGTCTGCTGATATCTCAGTCTTTTTGTGAGATCCACTTTGTCCAAAAGGTCCAAGTCTGGCACTCCCACCGTTTGCATGTCCTGCAAAAACATAGCCGGAGTCAAAGGAGTTAGGTTTTCAGGATCTTCGGAAATGTAAGTCAGTGGTCTGGCATTAATTATTGCTTCGCAATCGCAGAGCATTTCTTCATAGTCTAAAGAAGCTGTTCCCAAGACCCGTCTCAACAGTCTCTTAACCATCTGCACAAGACGTTCCCAAAACCCTCCCCACCAAGCAGCGGAGGGTGGATTGAACTTCCAAGTAATTCTTTTGACTGCTGTTTCTATTTCAATGGTTTTCCAATCAATTTTTTGTAGAAGATTATCAGCTCCGACAAAATTACTTCCATTATCACTATAGATGGTATTAGGTCTTCCACGACGTGCTATGAACCGTCTGAAACTGAGCAGAAAAGCTTTAGTAGATAATGATGTTATGAGCTCCAAATGAATAGCCCTATAAACAGCACACGTGTAGAGAACAACCCAACTTTTCACACCTCCCCTCAATATGAGGGGTCCAGCCAGATCTACTCCAGTAATTTCAAAAACTGACTCTTGTCTCACTCTGTCTTCTGGAAGAGGAACTGGAGTTGTTTGTATACATTTTGCATTGTGTCTCTTGCATCTAATGCATTTCGAAATTACACGGCGTACTGTTCTCCTTCCATTAAGTATCCAGAATTTTTCACGCAAATCTGACAATAAGGAATGTAATCCGACATGAAGTTTGGTTGCATGGTGTTCTTGGATGATAAGTTCTACCAATTTATGTTCGCTTGGCAGTAGTATTGGGTACTTGAAATTGTCTTCATCTTTACGTTCTGTCAACTTTGTTTCCACACGAATTAAACCATCACGGTCTTTCAACAGACTCAAGGATTTCAAACTATTTAACCGTTCCTTGGTAAAGGTGTCTCTTTGAACAGTTTTGATAATTGCCTTTTCAGCTTTATTCAACTCATCAGCAGATAATTCTCCAGTGTTTCGATCATGAATGTTCTTTCGAGCATTCTGAAGAAATCTCAAAATCCATCCTACCATTCTTATAATTTTTGTATACTTTGAAAAATATGATAGAAACCATGTCTCTTTAAACGTTTTACTCAACAGAACCGCAGAGATATTTTTTCTTTCTTGCAGCACGTCTATTTCATTAACCGTGCATTCAGAGCGGGGCCAATCCTTTTCATTCTGTTTCAGCCATGGAGGTCCCTCCCACCATCGGGATTCAATTAATTTCTTCACTGAGCATCCTCTGGAGGGCAGATCAGCAGGATTATTTTGGCTATTAACATGTGTCCAATTTTCAATATTAGATAATTTCTGGATTTCATTTACTCTATTTTTGACAAATACTCCCCACTGCTCATTTCTTTTAATCCAGTGTAGGGCAGTAGAAGAATCCGTCCAGAAATATTCCCTAACAGAATCAAATTTCAAACTTCTCTTCACAAAGTCTGCTAGACGTGCACCAATACAACAAGCTAAAAGTTCTAGTCTTGGAATAGAAATGGGTTTTAATGGTGCAACTCTTGATTTTGCCATGAGTAGCTGCACGGAAATATTAGTATAGGTTTCACATCGCACATATACAACAGCTGCATATGAAATCCCAGATGCATCACAAAACACATGTAGACTCAATGTTGAGTTATCATTGATAAAAGCATGTCTAGGAATCCTCACGACATTAAGCATTTGTAGTTCAGCGATCCATTTCAAAAAGTTATGTGAAACATCTTTCGGTGCTTCAGCATCCCAACTCAATTTAGATTTCCAACTATTTTGTAATAACAACTTAGGATACAATGTAACTGGACAAGTGAAACCTATGGGGTCAAATAGTCTTTGTGCAATAGATAAAATAGTTCTTCTACTGATGGTCCCTTCAGGTTTGCTTATCGCTGCGATGTCACAGAATAATACATCTTCTTGTTTGTCCCATAACAATCCCAAGACGGTTGACGGATTAGATTTGACACAAGTATCCGTTATTTCGGTATGTTCCCAGTCTCTTAATTCAAATTTTCCTTCCGCCATCACCTCGGTGGATATTTGAACAAATTCTTGCAATTCCACTTCAGAGTCTACCGAACACACACAATTATCAACATAAAATGCTGATTTAAGTTTCTGTGCTACCTTATGTTGAGCTGAAGATGAATATTTGTCCAAATGGTGTTGTATCACTGCTCCAAGAAGAAAAGGACTACAGTTTAATCCAAAGACTACTCTGCAATGTTGAAAAATCTTTATAGCATTCTGGCTTTCACCTTGCCACCAAAGAAATTTTAAAAATTCTTGATCACTTTTAACAACAGATATTTGCAAGAAAGCCTTCTTTATGTCCGAAATAACGCCGATTTTTTTCTCTCGAAACTTCAAAAGTATTGTGGGAATCAGTTCCAATAGATTTGGTCCCTTTGCCAAACATTCATTTAAGGAATAAGATCCTTTCTGTTTACAGGATGCATCAAAGACAGGTCTAACATTAGTCGATGAATTGCACTTAAATACTCCTCGATGAGGTAAAAAATGACCACTATTCTCTGAACTTTCTGTGATTATTCCTTCTTGCCACCACTCATGGAAAACAGCATTGTAGCTTTCAAACTTTCCTTCTTTCATGAGTTTCGATGTTGTGGAATTCAATCTCTTCTCAGCTATTTCTCTGTTAGTTGGCAATTCTCCTTGAGTATGCATCCAAGGAAGACTAACTTGATATCTTCCGTCTTCATTAATTCTAACTGTTTTCTTGAAATGATCCGAAACAGCTGTTTCTACTTCGTCTTTGCTTTGATGTTCACATGGTTCAGTGATTCCAATAGCTTCTAACTTCCATAAATCAGGAACATTGTTACTATGAATCGAAAGTGAAGTTAAAACCGAACCATAATTGCTATACTTTGAATCCTCTTGAGACTTTCCCATTACAACCCATCCTAGATGAGTTTGCACAGCGACCAGTCCGCACTTTAGCTGATGAACGCGTCCTGTGTAAAGTTGACCAGCGAAATCGGCTCCAATAAGTATTTCAATAGGTTGCAGATTGCTTCCTATATCCGTGAGCTGGATTCCCTTTTGTCTCATTTCTTCCAACCATAATCCAGTCTTGAGTCTTGGTATTGAACCACATATAACAGGTTGGTCTAACACTTTAATTTCACAGCAATAGTTATTAACTGAACTATTCAAAATTACATTGTAGCACTTGTGCTCTCTCCTAGAGGTGATTCCTCCAAACACGACTTGTGTTAATATATCAGTATTCACAGGATTAAATCCCATCTGCCTTGCAGTACTTTCTAGAATATAAGAACGCTGAGAACCTGTATCAATCAGTGCCCTAACTTTTCTGTCTTTTCCGTGAGCTTTAAGAACCACAAGCAGTGTTTGCAATAGTACTTCAGAGTGGCCTTGGCTGGATAAAGTAATATTCTGATCCCCACCTTCTTTGAACTCTGTAACTAAAGCCCTCTTATTATTGGTTAGTTCAGGACACATAACTACCCAGTGCCTTTTGGAACAAATTATACACCGAACATGTGATTTGCACTGTTTAGAACGATGTCCAATCCGTAAACAAGTGAAGCATCCCTTCTTTCTTTTTAAAATATCGTGCTTCTCTTCTAACGAAAGTTTTTGAGCTTTGAAGCATTCTTTACTTTCATGAAATTTTCCGCAAAATACACAAATGGACTTTTCACATGAATTTATCCCTAAAAATAAATCAGTAACAGTCGGTAAATTCATACCCGTTTCCTTACAAATTTCCTTTCGACTACTTTTCTCATTTTGCTTAAAACCAGCTTTAGCAAGCGAGATACGCTCTTCACCTTCTACTTCAGTTCTTAGGAACAATAACAGGTTTTTCAACTTATCAATGTAAGTATCACTTTCTTCACCTTTAGCCGCCACCGGATTTCTTAACCAGACTCGTAGTATTTCTTCCGGTATGCAAGATTCAACAAGGGGAAAAAGCATTGCTGCGTATTTGTCAGAAGTCATACCAATTGATTCAAGAGACCTTAAATGCGATTCTAACTTATCATACAATTGAGCTGTATTTGCTTTGGATTTTGAAGACACTGCATTTTTAATCACCAGTCCAAGCAATTCCCTGACATAGAACTCTATGAGTAGCTCTTCCCTTCCAAATCTATTTTTAAGGCTTTCAACAGCTTTTGAATAATTTTCTGCAGTAGGAGGGAAGCTGTCTACTATTTCTTTTGCTCTTGTGCCAACGATCATAGACTGAATTAAATATTGAAATTTATCTTCTTCTTCCATCAATTTATCTTCATGGATTCTCTTGAATTGACTCCAAAATGCTAGCCAATCTTTTATTTCACCCCCAAATTTCACAAATTCAATTTTAGGAAGCTTCAGTTTCGTTTTTTCTTGAACATGGGAAAAACTCGCACTTCGTTTGGTTGCGGTTTTATTTAAATGCATTTCGACGCCAACCCTAGCAGTAACCATTTTTCCGCGATATTCTTCTATTACCCCATATTCAGTTTCATATTCTTCCACTTTTGAATCATCGGCAAGCAAAGCGTTACAGATTTCGTCGTCGATCTCTGCTAAATTCAACATTAATCTGTCCATATTTGCCAAATGTGTTTGAATAATTTTATTGTCTGGTTCCTCATCAATTAAAGCCGTTGTCAAAATGTTATACGACTTTGTAAAAGACGCTCGAATCGGCTTTCGCTTTCTTATGAGCAGTTCCATTATGAAATGTGACAGCGACAGGCTTAGTTAAAACAAAATTCCAAACGAAACTAACCTTTCTATCTCCACAGTCACGTCCGGGTCACCAAATGTCAGAAACGCCCTAGAGATTTACCCAACTTCACACGTTTCAATATGTACGAAAATAATTACAACTGCTTTTCAGGAACCAGAAACTTTACTTCAAAACTTAACATACGTACAGCCCACGTCAACTCGTAAACAAAACCGCTCGTTCATCTGACAACGTCTACAGAAACCCACGAGTGTTGCCATAGCATTATTACAAAACTAAAATAAACAAATTCACAAGAAATGCAAATTTAAATATAAAATTTGAATAACGAAATCAATGTGTGTTACTTAACATCTGCAACGCGCATTTAAACGATGCATTGTGCAGCAATTAAAATGACCGGTGTTCTCACTCACGAGTAATTAAAACTGGATTTTCTGTTTTGATACTTCAAGTTGTGTGCAAAGATGCCTTTGAGACGTATTCGACGGCGCTACGAACATTTGTCAGATTTAGAGTGGGGTCGCATTATAGGACGTTGGTTGATCCAACAGACGTATCAATCGCCATATTAGCGGGGGTACTTTGGTAAAGTGGAAAACATTTTTTGCGGTTTCATTTTTCAGAAACTTTTTTCGAGGGTGGCAACGATTGGAATGTCGGGGTCTTGTACGGGGTATTTTGAGGAAACTTTAATTTTTTTCACTTAATTTTTTTAATTAATTTTTTGATTGAATTTGAAGGGGGGTCTAAACTTTTAAGGCGGTGGCAGCGCCCGACTGCCATCTTGGATGTCTTGTATGAGGGTATTTTGGGTAAACTTTAATTATTTTTTTAATTACGTAAAAGGGGTGCATAGAAATTTTTTTAGCGGTGACAACACGACAGAGTTGGTATGCTATGACAGCGCCATACAGTGGTGGAAAGGTGTACTAATTTTTTTTAACTTAAAAGATTTAAAAGAGGAACTTAAAATTTTTTAGGTAAAGGGGGTGTATAGAAACTTTTTAGTGGTGGCAACACGACAGAGGCGGTATCGAACCATCAGCGGCAGATGGCGTTGGTGAGGGGAACTACCATAGAATGGAGTTCGGTTTTCTTTGAAGATTCAAGGAAGGCATGCCTATACCGCAACACCATCACTACACAGCGGCGTACTAGACCAATGTGTAAACTTAAAAGATTTATTGCCAAAGATTTAAAGTTGTATTTTTCCACAAGCAGGGAGAAGAGATTTCTTTAGAATTATTTTTTAAAGGCAGAGAGATTTTTTTAAGAATGAAGTCACTATGGCGTATGTAGTATATCCATACCGCAACACCAGCGCTACATAGTGGTGGAAAGGGGTATTAGGTAAATTTTTAAACTTTGAATTTCAACCTCACAAAGGTTCACAGATGGGAATTTCAACCTTATCAAAAACAACAAATGTGAATTTCAACTTTTTAAAAACAAGTGTGCTTACTTTACTATGGGAAATGACACAGGTTTTAACATATGTAACCCTTTCAACCGCTATATGGCGCTGCTGTGTTTCACACACATGCTGCTACGTCAAGTGTTTCCTATTTCTTTAAAAGTTACTATGCACCTGATTTACCTGAAAATCTGAAGACCCATCGTAAAAAGACTACAGTAGTTCCTTATTTCACCGCTAGATGATGATCGCACATACTCTCTCAGTATGCGCTAGCAACCCTTTTAGAAGTTAGTCGAAATCCCAGTTACCTAGAAAATTAAAAGTCTTAACCTTAAAAATTATTCTAGATTCCCATTTCGTTATTTTATATCGTTCGTGTGTATCTCATTTACTTAAAAAATTTGAAGACATCCTTAAAAACTGCTCTAGTTCTCCATTTTACTACTATGTGCCCATAATGTGTATCACATACATCGCCTCAGTATGCATATCCATTCCACATTTAAATGTGGCTATACAGTCTATTTCCCCCAAAATTCTAAAGTCTTTTCTTTAAAAATTACCCCAATACCCCTTTCAACATCTATGTGTTTCTGATGTGTACTGTCACTTCAAGCGCTTCCACCCTTTTAAAAGTTACTAAACGCCTCATTCATCAAAAAATTCTAAAGTCCCATTCTTAAAAAACTATCCTAGTACTTGTTTTCCACCACTATGTACCTGTGATGTATATCACACATACCGCCTCAATATGCATATTCACCCCCCTTTAAATGCCACTAAACACCTCACTAGCCTAAAAAATTTAAAGTACCATCTTTAAAAATTAGTCTGATACACCCTTTCTTACGTTGTATGTCGGCCATGTGTGTTACACATGCCGCCTCGGTAGGCGTTTGTACCCCTTTAAATGTTACTAAACACTACTAAAGTTAAAACATTTAAAGTCATATATTTAAAAACTACCCTAGTACATATTTTTCACTGCTATGTACCGAAGACGTGTATCACACATGCCATCTCAGTATGCGTATCCCCCCCCCCCCACTAAATACTACTAAACGCTTTATTTGTCTAAAAGAATTTCAAGTCTTATCTTTAAAAATTTGCCTAATATCCTTTCCTACGACTATATATTAGTTATGTGTATCACACATTTCGCTTCAGTAAGCGTTTCGACCCCTTTGGAAGTTATTAGAAATTACAGTTACCTGAAAAATTTCAAGTCCTATTCGTAAAAATTAGTCAAGAATCCCTTTTCCATGTATATGTATCGTTTATGTGTATCACACATACCACCTCAGTAGGCCTTTCGACTTCTTTCAAAGTTAGCAAAACTCCCATTTAGCTGAAAAAGGAATTTAAAATCCCATCTTTAAAAATTAGCCTAATATCCCTTTCCACCACTATGTGTCACTGATGTGTATCACACATGCTGCCACTTCACGCGTTTCCTCCCCTTTAAAAGTTGTTAAACACCGCATTCATCTAAAAATTCTAAAGTCTCATTCTTATAAAATGTCTAAGTATCCACTTTAAATGTTGTTCAACATTCTATTTACCTGAAAATCTAAAGATCTATTTTAGAAAGACTGCCGTAGTTTCCCATTTTGCCACTAGGTGCTGGTTATACATATCACCTCATTATACATTCCCACACCTTAAAAAGTTCCTATATACCGAAATTAGCTAAAAAATGTAAAGTCCTACTTTTAAAAATTAACCCAATACATCTTTCTAAGGCTATATGTCGGTCATACCACCAACAGTAGGCGTTTCGCCCCCTTTAAAAGTTACTAAATACCCCACTTACCCGAAAATTCTAAAGTTCCCATTCTTAAAAAATGTCTATGTATTCACTTTAAATGCTGTTAAACACTATTTATCTAAAAATCTATCCTAAAAAAAGATTACAGTAGTTCCCCATTTCAGCACAAGGTGTTGGGCATGTGTGTCGCCCGTACTCCCCCGGTATCTGTTACGACCCCTTTAGAAGTTAGTGGTGATCTCATTTACTTTAAAAATCGAAAGCCTCATTTTTTAAAATTAGTTTAATACCCCCTTTTCTACATTATGTATGGATGTTGTATTCATTCCACACCGCCTCATTAGGCGTTTCCTAGTCAACAGAAAGAGAAAATCACACTTATAATTTTTAGAAGTGCATGGTTTTGAATAGCTGGATCAAATTACTTTAATACTAAAAGCAATTTATTAAATCTAAAATATAATGCACCCTCATCTATTTTTTTTATCTTAAGCCCGGAATCAGGGTGTTAGATTCACGTTTAAGCATGAGTATGCGACAGAATAAACTGGCGCCCCCCTGATCACTAACCAGGACATCGCAGCAGGAAGCGTCTTCTCAGGCGTGCGGGGTCTTAAGATGATAAGAAAAGCACTTCATAAATCTTAAATAAAAACTAATCGGGGTGAAGGACTTCATTGCTTTTCTGTTTGCATAGGACGAATTAATTGGACCTCTTTCAATAATTTTAAACAGAGGTTAATTTCAAATTTGTTTCTAATAGATTTTCTTAAGATAGATAGGGTCCTATACTCCTTACGTAGAGAGAATATTCTACATATTGAAAGTTTTTAAGACTTAAATTTAAAAAATGCTTTATATGGCTTTACAGTGTTTGTCTTGAAAATTGCTTAAGACGTGAAGGGGGGATATTCTAAATCTGGGGGTTTCCAGTGCTTGTCTTAAATGTTTCCAAACCACTCTAGTCGCATATTTACCTAAAAAATTCCAAGTTCCGTCTTTAGGAACTGCCCTAGCAGTCATGTCTACCGCTGTGTAACACTGGTGTGTATCGCACATACTGACACATTGAGCTTTTCTCATTCTCTAAAAGTTACTAAACATCCTGTTTACCTAAAAAATTTGAAGTCCTATCCTTAAAAATTTGTCTAATATTCCCTTTTCAACGTTATGTGCCCGTCATGTGTATCTTACATACTATCACTTTAGGCAATCCCTTCCCTTTAAAAAGTTTCATCTATTAAATTTTATTTGGTGTAAAATGACTTCTGTTAAACTTTACTGTACACAAAATCACACTTGTTAGTTTTTAAAGTGTCGAAAATTACGTTTGTTAATTTTTGAAAGAAAATAGCACATATGTTAAAACCTATGTTATTTTCCATAGGAAAATTGGCACAATTGTTTTTAAAAAGTTGAAATTCACATTTGTTGCTTTTGTAAGGTTGAAATTAGCATTTGCTAATTTTTCAAAGTTTAAAAATTGACCTAATACGCCTTTCCACCACTATGTAGCGCTGGTGTTGCGGTATGGGCATACTACATACGCCATAGCGACTTGATTCTTTAAAAAATCCCTACAACTTTAAAAAATATTTCTAAAGAAATCTGTTGGCTCAGGTTGTGTCAAGGTACCCCTTTAAACCTTAAACAATAAATCTTTTAAGTTTACACATCGGTCTAGTTCGCCGCTGTGTAGTGCTGGTGTTGCGGTATAGGCATGCCTTCTTTGAATCTTCAAAGAAAACCGTAGTCCATTCTATGGTAGTTCCCCTCTTCAATGCCATCTGCCGCTGATGGTTCCATACCGCCTTTATCGTGTTTCTACCACTAAAAAAAGTTTCTATACACTCCCTTTACCTAAAAAAATTTAAAGTTCCGTTTTTAAATCTTCGAAGTTAAAAGAAAAAATCCTTATAACCCCTTTCCACCACTATGTGGTGCTGACATAGCATACCACCTATGTCGTGTTGTCACCTCTAAAATGTTTCTAGGAACCCCCTTTACCTAATTAAAAAATTAATTAAAATTTCCCCAAAATACCCTCGTATAAGACAACGACATTCCAAGATGGCCGCCGGTCGTTGCCACCGCCTTAAAAGTGTAGAAACCCCCTTCAAATTCAATAAAAATATTAAAGTTTCCTTAAAATACCCCTGTACAAGACCATAACATTCCAATCGTAGCCACCCTCAAAAAAAGTTTCTGAAAAATAAAAAACAATTTTTTTTTTTCATTTTACCATAATACCCCTCTTCCAGGATTACGAAATTCCTGCCGGAAGGCAATCCTGCCGCATCCAACCGCCTCTTCCGCAGAACCTCCACTTCTTGTCTACTGTAGTAGGTTCTTTAATGGATGTCGACACCTAATCCCACCTTATGTCAATCGTCTCCGAATAGTATCCTTTGATACAGGATGCATGGAGGATGGCAGTCTTCGAATGGATAATAGCGACGACATTGATGTGGACGTGGCTCCTCTCCTGATGACACGATGCTCTCAAGCAGTTGTCTGTCTGGAGCATCCTCAGACTCTGCGACAGTCACATATACAGTGAAACTTGGTTAAAGTAACCACCCTTGGGACCATGAAAACTGGTCACTTTATGAAAATGGCGGTGATTGCTATATGAAAATGGTATGGTCACTGTGAGAAAAGTGGTCACTTTAGCCAGGTGGTCAATATACCAAGGTGGTCACTTTACCAGGTTTCACTGTATCTTCTCTGATCTACTGTTGCCCACACCGATCAACTACCGTACCGTATAGCTGTGACCAAGATAGCAACTGATACGTCTGTTGGATCAACCAACTTCCCTTAGACCTATAATGCGACCTCTCTGTAAATCTGACAACTGCTTGTAGCGCCGTGATTGATCGTACCGAATAAAGCTCTTAAGATCGATTTTCAGCAAAATCATACTCGCTTTTAGGCGTTTGCAAACGACTTCCTACTCATGATGAGTGCTACAAGCTTCACTCATTTTGAACGTATGAGAACTGCTGCTATTAGCAAGCTCAGTGAATGAGCAAATAAGAAACAGCTGTTATTTAGCAGAGAAAAATCCAGTTTTACTATGTTTCATGTGAGGAAAAGAATTACACACATTCGCTCACCCCCCCCCCCCCGGCCGTCCAAATAGATACTCAAGTCCTCAGGATGAGTCGGACGGTCTGGGTCTTCAACACATTCGCTCACCCCAGCTGTCCAAACAGCTGCTCATGTCCTCGGACGAGTCGAATGGTCTGAGTTTTTAACACGTTCCTTCCATTAAAATGGAAGGTGTTCAAATAAAATATGTCAAGGCTCTCAGTTATTTGAGGATGTTGATTGATATCAACACAATTTGGATACACAACTTTATTCTTAACAATGTTAAGGACAAATTCTCTAAATTTTATTTTAAACTCAGCAGATTCTGCAAAGCTACTTGGGGCTAAAGACCTAATGTAATGAAATCAATTTATCTCACTCTAACTGAGAAGGTGATTGGCTACGGCCACCCTATCTGATTCAAGAACACGGAGTGAGTCATCAAGAAGTTCCTCCAGATCCAAAGAATACCACTACTTTCAGTAACCAAGTGAAACAACCTCCTACGAGGCAGTTCAAGTACTCGCCGGCTGTGTGCCATTCGATGTCAAGCTCAACCTTGAATCTAAAGTATATAAAGCCCTTTACTAGAAGGAAGATATAAAGTTGGGATCCAAGAGCATTAGTTCCTACTTGCTAGAAAATCTGGTAAAATCATCGATCAACCGTGGAATAAAGCATGGATAAACCTTGGAATAATGCATCAATCAAGTGGGATTTCTGCTCCGGAGACAGGCCAGAACTCTCATTCTATACAGATGGCTTAAAAATCAACAATAGAATTGGATGTCCCTGGGTGCTGTATTTTGGAAATGGACCACCAACTGTTCCAATTAAAAAATTATGAATCAACAATTAATTTATTGCGCTGAATTGCTGGCCATACAAAAAGCAGTTGAATATACAATACTTAACAACATTGTCAAGTTGCATATTTATACAGATTTTCCATCAGTCCTGCAGGCGTTAAGTGCCCAAGAAATAAAAAATCACATTGTGTAGAATATTAAGACCACTCTAGAATGCTGTCTACATCCATGCTGAACTACATCCGATTTCACTGGATTAAGGCCCATGCGGGGCACTTAAGAAATGAAAGAGCGGACCATCTTGCCAAGGAAACCAGCTTAGCCAAAGTTGACTACTACTCGACGTACTCAAGGGTTCCATTAAACACGCGTGCAAAAGAAGGGATGATTAAGGATTGGCAATTGATTTGGAATAACTCCACAAAATGTCGACCCCGCCACCGATTGATGCCTAAAGTGGATGCGGAACGATGTTTGTGGAATTTCTTTTAAACCAAGTGTATACGGAACATGGAACATTCAAGGCCTATCAAGGTTCTTTAACAAAGTAACGAGTGCCAGTGCAACCAAGCTAGCGGCACAGTTGCACATGTTATCTATGATTGCAGATTCTGGGATCTGGGATGACCTTAGAAAGATACGCTTCCCCTCTAACTTCAAGCGCTTAGGTCTAGAACTCACTAGTAGCCCTTTGGCTAAGAGTTGAATTTGCGATATCGTGTGTAAATTGTTGGAGATGGAAATCCATTGGCTTCTCCCTTCAAGGAAGACTTCGTTTGGTGATCACTTAGTTTGGCGCCAAGTGCCACCTGAGAGGTAACAAGAGATACATCTCTCCTCATTTTCAGGGGTTGACTTCATATTCCGGGATTGCACTCAATTTTTCCCAAAAAAGAGGAACGAAAACAGGAATTTTGATATAAAAAAGTAGGAATTTAAATTTTTACTACCTCATAATTGATGGCCCCCCTCCCCCATATATGTAGTGCTGAAATATGCATAACACAATCATACAGTGCTTTTGAAGCAGCAAAAATCCCATTTTGTGTGAGTTAGCAATAAAACTTGGAATTTGGAGCAGAAAAATTTTAAATTTGTAGCAAGAAAATTTGCATAGTGTATGTTAATTTATATAAATAAAACCTTTTTGTAGCAGTTTGTAGCAAGTAAATCAGCCTTCTGAAAACTTCAGGAAAGAAAATATTAACACTTTTATCTGATTTAAACAATATATAAAAATTTGAAATAGCTCACGAGAATCAGCTCTGAGAGGAATAAATATCCAATGGCAGCATTAGTCATATTGTCAAAGGGGCAGAAGTTGGAAGCAGTAATGCTACATTTTATTTTAAAGCACTGCAATAAAATGAATGTTAAGACTAAGTAACATAATAACATAATTACGTACAAATTATAACACAACAATGGATTCTCTCAGTTAACAAATATTATAAGTAAAAAAAAAATAAATGGGCTAAATATTCTGTATCTGCTGTATTGTTGTTGTTGAGACCCAGACCGTCCGACCTACCAGAAAGGTGTAAGGTAACAGTTTGGACGGCCGGTGCTGTATTGTATAATAATTCATATATAATTGCATTGCTCAATATTTTGTGTGCTTATCGAAAATCAAAATTATCTAAATGCTAGCAAGATTTGTCATTTTCGCAACTTCTATAAGTGCCAAAATTTATGGATTCTAAGAAAAACTGCTAAAATTCCAGAATTTTATGGAAGAGAACACAATAATTGTGTTTGGTGTTTTGTATGCTAAAACTCAAAGTTTTTAAGAAAAACCCCTCTAAAAGTCTCGTTTTTTTAATGCTAAAAAGCACAATTTCTTTTGAATAGCACTAAAATTTATGATTTTTGAGAAAGAACGGTAGAAAACGTGATAAATTCTTGATTTTTGAGACAGAATGCTAAAAAGCGCAATTTCTTTTAAATAGCACTGAAATTCGTGACTTTTCAGAGAAAAACACTAAAATTTGCAATTTTATTTAAAAGTGCTAACATGCGTAATTTTATTTAAAAGACTAATATTACATTATTTTATTTAAAAGTTCTAAAATATGCAATTTCATTAAAAAACATTAAAAGCACGAAAGTGCCAAAATTCGCTATTTAAAAGTGCTAAAAACAGGGAAAACTGCCCTATTGATCTCTAATTTTAACTTCTTTTCTCAAAAGTTGTGAATGTTTACGGTCTTTCAAAAATTAACTGGAGTGGCTCAACTCGAATCTCTCATATCATAATTCACTTTTAAGTAGCTTGTGGTTTTTTTTCTTTTTTTCAAATTTTGCAAGAGAAAAATTAAAAAACCGGTATCGTTTGTCTGAATGATTACAAGTATAGCGTATTACCCTGCACTTTAAAGGACTTGAAAATATCTTTGGAATGATGCTATACTTAAAAATGTACCACTATGGTGGTGGTATGTGTCTGTGGGGGGGGGGGGGGGGGCGAGTGACGTCACGAACACAAAAATTGTATCGCGGCTATCTTTCACAACAATGATTGAAACTATTAAGTCATTGAGCCATAAATAAACCATTTTATGCATGATTATGTTAAATTTTCCCTATGCCGCCATGTTAAAAAAATATAAATTTCGAAGTTTTCGCTCTAATTAAATTTTTTTTATCTAGTTCTAGATTTTTTTATAATAAAATCGGATATAACGTTTCGTGAAAATTCATTAATATTTGTGACAGTTATCGTTTCCACAAGAAATCGACCACAGACGGACAGCACTCAAAAATTGTCAAAACGTGCTCAGGTCCTTAACCATATATTGATATCGAAATCTCATCGTGGAAACAATACTTTCTCTATACTACATTACATGGTATGAGACAGTAAAAATTATGACTTTTATAATTTTTTCTAACGAAATTTTTTTTGCTGTTACATAAAAACTGCAAATTTTATGAAAACAGACTTCATCAGAACGATTTTCTCCACTTCGTTTCGTACATCGTATCATTAACTCCTCGAGCATTTTTCCTGATATGCTCAGATAGGTCACGCAATCAGAAAAAGAGCTTCCAACTGTGGGAAAGTAGGAGAAAGAAGGAAATAAAGGAGAAGTAGGAATTATTTTTAAAAAGTAGGTAAAAGAAGGAACGATCCCTGCATATTGAATACCTCAATTTGAAGAGCGAAATTTCGTTGATTGACCACAACTCTTCTAATAAAGTAGGTCGTTATTTTGCTGAAGGACGTCACTGGTTTATTCTGATATCTTATCTTGTTTTCAGTAGCGTAGCGTGATATCTTTGACGGGGGATGCTGAACGTTTGGCGTTTTAACTTGGAAAAAGTTTTCGTATTATACGTGAAATTTGTATTAAAATTCGCACTTTCAATAAGTTTTATTTCCTTGGTGAGTAAATAAAATAATTTTACATAAAAATGCAAGAGTGAATGAAATGCACGATATTTTAAAATATGTTACCGATGTAAAATAAATACGTACAAAATATAACATTTTAAATGTTTTCTTATTTCTAAATTAGTTGAACTTTTCAACCATTTCATTAAATATGAAGCCATCCATGGTCGCTCACAGGAGAGGATACCCCCCCCCCCCCCCTTGAATATTCAATATAATAAAGGCGATCATCAAGTTAGACGATGTTGTATATTTTATTCTTGAGTTTACCCCCCCCCCCCCCCCCGGGTAAATGTTCTACGTTCGCTCATGTATGATAGAGTGCACTGAAAATTGCTGAGAAATCTGAAACATAAACTTAGTTGAAAATCGTTATAGTCAACAATGTCCTTAAATAATATTGTATATTAATTATTTACAAATACTGTACTATGAAAACTTAAAAATATCTTATAATTACAATATGCTAAGAATCCGCTAGAAAATTAGCAACCACTTTTATCTAACTGAGATTCTCTTGTAACATGGGATTTTTGAAGAAAAATCAGATTTATTCTTTCTAAAACTCCCAAATACGCAAAGGGATGTTTCGTTATATTGATGCCGATATAAAGAGCTAAATCTATTTTGCAAACTACTTAAGTTTAATGGTAGCCATTATTAGTATATTTCTTCGTCTTGAGATTGTTTAAAGTTAGGTAAATGATAGTTTCTTCGTAAAAAAATGGCTCAAATTATTTAGTATTACAAATAATGATTATTTTCTGAAAATATTAATTAACAGAATCACATTTAATTCAAAATAGAGGATCCACCTCTATTTTGAACATTTCTCGGGCCTTGCCCGAGAAATGTTCTTTCATCCAATTATTGATTGTTTACAAACGGCTGAAAATGGAGAAAGCAAAATCCACGTCTTTCTGAAGGATAGCTTACATGTTACTTAATCAGCTAGGGAGGAGTTTAACAGTTGGGTTGGTTTAATACCATGCTTCTTCTTATAGACCACGAAGGCTGGATGATTTCAGCTTCTAAAACATTAAAATATGCGTTTTAATGAGAAAAATTCTTTGAAACGTGTCACTTTAAGCAAGTAGAATGTAAAAAATTTCTCATAATACATATATATTCGAAAAGTTATTTAAAAAATTATAATAAATAGAAGTATGTTTGAATAATTCTTTATACTAAATTTGAAACAGGGGAGGCTCAGCTTTTTAGCCTTAAAGGACGCTACGCCACTGTTTGTTTTTGAGAACGTAAAACCCTCCTCAATAATCAAATGGGATTTTAAAATGGTCGAATTATGCGAATGATGGAATCAGCACATTATAATAATTTTCGAATACGTGAAAGTTGTGAGATTAGTTCATCGAAGATATTTTAACGATATCTAACGGTTCTTAAGTTGTTGTAATAACCATCATACTGAACCGCAAATTAGTCTTTTGACGTAAAGCTATATGTCTTGCGGTAATTAGCATATCATAATTTTATTATTTATTATATTTTTATTATACAATTTTATAGATTTATCATTTCTTTATAAATATTTTATTACAATAAATTATCACATCCGATTTCAACTCGCATTAACTCTGGGACTATTAATTAATAATAATAGTAATTAATAATACTTCATTAGAGAGCCCAGAATCCCATTTATAACAATACAAGTTTCGACCCTCCATGCTTTCCTTAATCCATCGATGCAGTTGCAGAATTACATTGCATCTTTACACGTTTTATTAAAACTGCATAAAATGAAATGTTCGTTATATTGAATAATGATTCAATTAAAATTAATATACACTACCCGACACAGAAAAAGCAACACCATGAAAGAGCGAATAGAGTGTGGTGATAAAGCACACACAGATATGGCATATATAAATAAGTGGTGTTAATTCCAGAAGGACAATGCAATACAGTAATGGCATGGACAGGGTGATCAGTAGGCAGTAGGACCACTTCTTGCGGAGATACAAGCAACAACCCTTTGAGGAAAAGTTGCAATGAGCGAGCGGATACTTTCCTGAGGGATGGATGACCGTATGCCTTCAACCATGCTGCACAGGTCGTCCTCTGTTTGAGGTGGGGGCAGAGCAGTCAAACGACGGCCAATCACACCCCATACCTGCTCGATGGGTGAGAGATCTAGAGACAGCGGAGGTCAATGAAGCAACTGCATACCTTGCAAGGCTTGTTTGCTGTTGGTTGCCCTGTGCGACCGCGCGTTATCTTGCTGGAAAACACCATTTTGCAACCGCTAAAAGTAGGGGAGTGAAACCGGCCGCAGCATCTCATCCACATATCGTCGTGTTGTCATTGTGCCTTTGATACAAAACAGAGGTGACCGGCTATCGAAGCCGATGGCACCCCTAACCATGAATCCGCGTTGTCGAGCAGTATAGCTTTCGACAGTCGTAGCAGAATTATTTCTGTTTCCACGTCGCCTCCAGACTCGCACACGGCTACTGTCATTCGGCAATTAGAACAGAGACTCGTCGCTGAACACTACCCTGTCCCATTCAGTCGTCCAAGAGGCTCGAGCCCGATGCCATTGCAGTCTCTCACGTCGATGTCTTGTCGTCCATGACAGTCTTCGTAAAGGACGGTTTGAGTGCAAGCCGCTTTCGGCCAATTGTCGAGAAACTGTTCTCGCTGATATTGGAACATCCAATGTACCGTGCAAATTC
Organism: Amaurobius ferox; assembly: GCA_951213105.1. Classification (NCBI taxonomy): domain Eukaryota; kingdom Metazoa; phylum Arthropoda; class Arachnida; order Araneae; family Amaurobiidae; genus Amaurobius; species Amaurobius ferox. Next base: position 14,853,640 of record OX578146.1, read on the forward strand.
TGCAGAATGTCGACAGTCGTCGTTTGTAGGGCCGCCAACGCAAGTCTTCGAATGCGTCGATCAACGCGTTCTGACGTACGTCTGGTTGAACTTGTGCCACTGCGACGATTCATATGCCCTTCTTCAATCCATCTGTCCCAAGGCAAATTGGGACATTGCGAATTATGGAGGGAGTGCAACCTGCAAAGATGGTCCCTACACTTCTTCAATTAATATACAGTTCCCTAAGAGAACACCTGCAAAAGGATGAGCAAGCCATGTTTCTGGGAAATATGGACATGAATGGCTCTGTTACAAAGGGGCGCACAGCAGGGCGCTCTTGGGGAGAGCTGACCCTTGTCCGGTTCGGCTGCACGTGCACGCAAGGTCGTGGGAACCCGCGGTCCACCTGCCAGATATTAATTCTGGGATGATCGCCATCCTCCTGTCATCACAGCACCCAATAGCTGGACATTTTTGGAAATATCCAATGAAAATACCAGGGGCTTCAATTGGGGGGAACCAGTAACAAACCTGGGGCTTAATTGTGTAGGAGGAGACATTTTTCGGATGTTCGAGAGAGTGTTAGATTTTTCAGAAAGAACGGAGAATTGGTTTGGTATGTCGGAGAGAAAGGACGGAGAATTGGTTGTGTGCTCCGAAGAGAACGGAGATTTGGTTTTGTGCTTCGGAGAGAAAAGTTCTCCCAAAATAGGTCTGCAGCGATGACCGGCTTTTCCGCGGTCGAAGTGCCCCGCATCCAGTGACGATGTATTTGAAGGTACGGAATGCATGTCTCTTATACTATCAGTTCTGATGACGATTTGTTAGTTAATTTGTACACTCTCTCGACATTCTATTTCACTTTATACTTGAGTAAAATAATTAGAATGAATTTATATAAAAACTTAAATGAAGGGGATTTAATATATATATGTTTTAAATATTTATGATTTAGGAAATGCCAAACACATATGTCAGTAGAGAATATTTATGTTGTAGTAAGAGTGCTGATTGAATTAATTAAATATGTTCTTTTATTATTATTATTTTAATTTCCTTCTGTCAATAAATAATGTTAATGTTTTATATCATGTCCGTTGTCCTCATTTTCCAATAATTCGATTTTTATGTATCTTTATTCGACACGGCCAATGTCGGAGATTGTTTTAATGAACAATACCACGGATTTATGCGTTCTAACCGGACGTGTGGTTAAAACCCACATAACACCATCTTCTCCGAATCCTTTCCACAATGGACGCCTCTACGCGTGTTTCAATAGTGATATGCCGGTACGACCACCCAGCCGTATGTAGGCCTAAAATGAATCCTCTCGCACGATCGTCCAAATGGTGAAGCGGACTTCGACGACGTCGGCCAGGCATCTCTTCAACAACACGTGTCTTTTGAAGAGAAAAACATCTCGGAAAACGGGTTTCCGTATGCGACAGATGTAACAACTGGTGGCTCATCTGCTGTTTCCATCCCTTTTATTCTGCGGCCTACTTGCATTTTAGATCGTTTGCATGTATTGGCCAGCTGCGTTTGTCTCACAATTTGCATAATCATACGGCCAAAACTTCATGGTGTTGTATTTTCTATGTCGGGTAATGTATAACTTTTTCAAATTAGTCATTTTTCTTTTTAACTAATATACGACCCCTCGTGCTGATGAATATTTAATCATAACGAGAGAACTACAAGAATAAAACAGTTGAAATTTTGCATACTTCTATAAAAAGTCTTTGTAAATCGATTTCCATCAAAATACATATGTTTAGGTTTCTATTCATATTATTTTCGAATATTAGTTTCAAAATTCATACAAAAAAGTATTTAAAAAGTAAAATCACGTAATTGTGTTTGCGTTGCTTAATAAATAGTAACGAAATACAAAACATTAGCGTGAGAAGATAATTAATACACTAGCGAATAAAAGAGCAAAGGACGAAGTGACGTAACAACCAATGGCGTTTAAGGATCCACAGCACACTCCTCCGGCAACGGTTGCTATCCGCTATACTCTGTAGACGCCGCCTGCAATTACAGAAGATATGAATAAAAGTTTGGGAAATTAATTTAACATGAGGAGCTCAAAACCTGGAAACGCTTCATTCAAATGACTTGAAATTTTGTATAGGGGGGTTGAATTACGCTCTAGATTCGAAATATGTTGCCAAACTTAGGTGATGCCTTAAGAAATTTCAAAGTTTATGCACGATAATTTGTAGAGGGCGCTGTTTCACGTCGAATGGTATCTTCTCTATGAGGAACGAAACTCAAATGACAAGAGGCGGGATTACGCCCCCCCCCCCCTCATCAGCTGTGCAAGATCCATAAACCATAACACAATGATTTTAACAGCAACTGATATTGCACGCTTTTGGGAACTTACTAGTTCAAACAGAGTGATTCACTGGCGAAATCATCATCGAAATTCAATTAACATTTAATTAATATCCTTTAAAATAAATGACTATTGGACAAATTCTTTGACATCAAAATATAAAACTATTACGAAAAGCATGTTCTCTCGAGAAAGATGTTAAGAGATTTGTCGCATAATATTGTATATGGGAAGCGGATCTATTCGATGATACAATTTTTATTTATAAATTTATTAGTAAAACATGCAATATCTCGAGAACGGTTCATATTAACGTTCTAAAATTTGTGCCATTTGTTTTATAATGAAAAATTACGTATGAAATTGTTATTTATTTAACAGTATCGGAAGGTCCCAATTTTTTCAGAAATTCATTTGTAAATCGCGCTATATCTTGAGAACGGTTAATGCCAGCGTTCTAAAGTTTGTGTCATTTGTTTACTAATTAAAATTACTTCTGAAATGATTATTTATTTATTATTAGTGAATGCCTCGGTTTCCTCCAAAAACTGGAATTAGTGTGTGTGTGTGAGGGGGAGGGGGTGTCTTCGGAACACTCGATTGTGTTTATTATCAATGGGGTTTTAGTATTCACTGACTGTAATAATCGTTTCAAATTATTTTTGAAACGCTTCATGTGTTCGTGAGATATCGCGTTCACAAACACTAACATACATATTGTTGCGAACTTGTAATATTTTCTCGCTGGCGTCCCCTATCTTGCTTTTCGTTTCGATGGCAGACCAATCGGTGCCATGGGTTTGTTTTCTTTAGAAGACAGTGGTATGAACATTATTTCCCTGGCGTCACTCTGTGGTTGCTAGAATTTCGAGTAAGAAGAAGGGTTGCCAGATTTGGCGACTTCCGGAATGTTCCAATAACGATTAGTCTAGGAGATATTAGATAATTCTGAAAATTTTCTACAGAGATATTTCCAGAAGTTTCTGTAGAGAGGCTATAAAAAGGACTCATCACTCCGTTTGAAGTTCAGTTGGGAGTAGATAAAGGCTAGACACTTTTCTGGTTTTAAGTCAGATCGCTTTGAGTTTTCGAAGATTTTTTCTACGCTCACTTTCTTTTGGTCTGGGGAGTTTAACCTCCGACCTAGTAGGACGTGCTTTCTGCTCGCTCCCTCAGCATTATGCTTTTGGAGAATGATGCCCCGGTAGCGCCGGGCACTGCCATGGACATGGACGTGCAATCTGCACCCATCGCTCCCAATGTTTTAACAAATGATGTTGCTACTAATGATTTAACTAATTCTGTCAGTAATCGAACTTTTACCATCGAGCAAATCAATAAGGCTCGTGATACTTTGAAAGAACTCGATCGGACCATCCAGATCCAGTCAGCCCGGACCAAGAAGACCCCCGAGGACAAGGTGGACTATGCCGAACTGCTGCTCCGGAGAGAGTCACTTGTACTGGAACTACTGAGGATGGCGGAGACCTGCAATGTAGGTATATATAACTACTTGCCTCCTACCCCCCCTCCTGTACCCGAGACTCCTAAAGTCTCAGCTGAAAAAAGTCCCTTTTCAGGGCCGGTAACTGAAAACTCCAATGCTAGTGTTAACGATAAAGCTAATACCGTTGGAAACGTGGATTCGACCCAAGAGGTCACTGATAAAGTTAATTGCCTTAATATAAACCAGAATAACTTAGAAAATAATAGTGTTAATTCAAATAAAAAGAGAAGAGCCGAACAATCTTCGTCGGACTCAGAGCCCGAAGACGGCAGTAATTGGACGGTTGTTGAAAACAACAGGAATAGGAGAAATACTAACAAAGTCACTTATGCTGAATACCAGCAAGCTATTAAGCTAAAAAACAGATATGAAGGACTTAAAAATAATGATGAGAGTACTGGAACTGGAATGGACGCCGAGGGCAACTTGCCCCCCCCCCCCCCCCCCCCAGCTACGCCACCGATCTTAATCAGTGCCAGCCAGCCTGACTGGCCATCTATCCTTTTCAGTCTAAAAAGCATAGCCAAAAACATCAACCCCAAGTTGGAAGGTAGATTTTTCAAGGTCTACGCTGACAACTCGGAGGAATTCAGGAAGTGCACGGACTTTCTCAAACTTTCTGGGGTCCAATTTAAGACTTTTAACCTCAAGGAGGATCGGCCTTTTAAGGTCGTCATCCGCGGGTTACCGGTGGCTACCGAAATTAGAGCGATCACGGAAATTATGGAAGCTATGGGCTTTCCCGTGATCAGCAATACGAGACTTACCAGAAGAGGCAGCAAGTATCCCTTGCCCCTTTATTACCTACAGCTTAAACCTGGGACTAACCCAGAAGATGTCTTTGCAGTTAGCAATATATTAGGCACAGAAGTGAAGCTGGAGCCCTATACTGGACGGAAAGGCTACGCCTCTCAGTGTCACGGATGCTGTGGCTATTTTCATAGTAGCCTGGTGTGTACACTACCGTTACGGTGCGTCCGATGTGCAGGGCCCCACTCCGCCAAGGATTGCAAAGCAGAGTACCTTCTCTGCTGCAACTGTAACGGCGACCATGCCGCTAACTGGCGCGGTTGCCCGAAAAACCCGGGCAACTCGTCTCTGCCTAATAGACGTAGGGCACCCCCCAGCAATCAATTTAGGCATCAAAATCAGTTTAATCAGGCCAGGAACCCAGGCGCCCCAGCATATAGAGCTGGAAGTCAAGGTAGTCCATTCCAATCGGCTAGCACTAGACCTAACGTAAATTATTCTCAAGTGGTGTCTGGACATACCCAGATAAATGCTAACCCCCCTGAAATTATTAACGTGCGCTCGCAAAAAAGTAGCACGAGCATAACTGAGGCCATTCTACCTGGAGATTCCGGGACGGCCAATAGAAAATCAGAACACGGATCTAAAATTAGAGCCAATCAGAGCGCTCCTACCCAGCAGGCAAAGGATGTGGATTATGCCTCGTTTCTATCGTCGATACTGGCCATGAGGCAGATCCACGATAAAGACATCCTTTTGGAAGCCTTTAAACAGGCCTTACCTGAGCTCCGTACTGCTACGACAGAGATAGATATGGTATTCCATATCTATCAGCGCTATGATGCGCTGCTCAGGTAATTTTTTACCAGTGTTCCTCCCTTTCTGGTCTTGCCGTGTTCTCTTTTTCGGAGTCCTACAACTTGCAGTCCCTTAAAGTCGGTTTCTGGAACGCCAATGGAGTGCGTTCAAAAATCGACGAGGTGCGTGATTATGTGGTAAATAATAATTTCGATATCTTCATGATTAGTGAGACTCATCTGTCCTCGCCCACTGCTCCTGCAATCTGCAACTATACGAGTTACTACTCGTATAGACCCCAGGCCCATTTTAGGAACTTGTCCGGCGGTACTGCACTCTACATAAAAAACAGCATCCCGCATCATCGACTGAGCGTCCCGGTCTTCACGAAGCTTGAAGCCACGCTCATAAAAGTTACTATTCCAAATTTAGTCCCGATTGCATTTGCTTCGGTGTATATCCCTCCACTAAGTAGAGCAATTAATAGAGCTTTTCCTACTTCTGAGCTCGAAGCACTTTTAGGACTTAGCAGTAATATGGTCATCGCTGGAGATCTAAACGCACGTCATACGAACTGGGACATAGCTTCAAACCAGTATGGCAGTGCTCTAAATCGTTTGGCTCAAGGCTCAAGGCAGGGTGGGATTAGTGAAGTGCCCAGGAGAGGATAGAAATCCCCCCTTTAAACTTCAGGCGAAAAGGAAGATCAAGAAAAAGGAGTTCATAAGAGGAAAGAAGAAAATAAAGGGAAGCTCGGGTGGAAGACAACATCATGCCGATACCCGAGTCTTCATAAAGAAAGGACTGAGGCCCAAGTGAGCGCACAGTAGAGAAGAGGAAGAATGGGGAAACAGAGTTGCACCAAGAGAGGTGCAGGGCCTTGAGCAATGAGAGTCCGACACAGAAATGTTTTTAGATAAGCTTGTGAAGTACGCGATTTTTCCCAAATGCACGGGATAGAACAGAAAAAGCTAGAAGGTTGCACCATAAAACAGAGAGAAGTATAAAACTATGTTAGACGAATCCGCTTTTTAGGGCGGAAATAAATATCTCGTACAGGCCTTCCAGGTAACGACCGAGGGCGCTTACGCGCCTTCGTGCTACGAGGATTGTAACGATGGATACTGTCTAACGTAGGATTATTGACACTTCTAAGACCTCGATGAAATTTAATGGATATCTTTTTGACGTGTGCCAAAACAGGCCTAATTTGAAGGTCTTTATGCAAAATTTCTAACCGGACGTAGTTCGGAAGATTTGCAAACGAACGCAGAGCGTTATTTTGAATAACTTGAAGTTTCCTAAGGTGAGTCTCGGCTGCGGTACCCCATATAGGTGAACCGTACGTCATAATTGGACGTATATAGGACTTGTATAATAATAACTTGTTACGGATTGACAGGCGGCTATTTCTAGCCAATAAGGGACGTAGCTGGATGAATGAAAGCTTCACTTTCCTGCATGTTTCAGAAATGTGTTGCTTCCATGTTAAATTTGAATCGAAGTACACTCCAAGGTACTTGTAAGAGGATTGCCAGGGAATAGGCTGATTATTCAATATTAAATTAGTGTTTGGGGGTTCCCTAGGGGGCGGGAAGGTAACTGCTGCACATTTACTTAGGCCAAGATCAAGGCCCACTCCAGTGCACGATGGAACACCTATGTTGAGTCCCTAACGACTAGTGACAACACCATTTGGAGGGCAACCTCACGTTATCGTAGGCACAAAACACACATTCCGACCCTTGAAGGTCCCAACTTCAGGGCTACTTCCAACACACAAAAGGCTGAGCTGCTTGCAGACAGTCTTAGAAGCCAGTTTGAACCACACCACGACGTAATCGATCCTAGGACGGTTGCGATCGTGGACGCCAAGGTTGAACAGTTCATCACAACAGCTGTACCTTATTCACTGACAGATGTCACCTTTGAAGAACTTCAGCCCCGTATTCAAAATCTTAGAAGGAACAAGGCTCCTGGGAAGGATGGCATCACATCCACCATGCTGAAGAACTTGCCTGCTCTGCTTTATAGCTACATGGTCAAGCTCTTCAATCTCCTCCTTCGTCACAGTTATTTTCCTGGGGCTTGGAAGGTAGCCACTGTTGCTCCCCTCCCCAAGCCAGGTCTTGACCATTCGCTTGCGGTCAACTACCGTCCAATCTCTCTCCTCTCTAGTTTATCGAAGCTCTTCGAGTTTGTTATACTGCGTCGATTGGACGAGTTCTGCGATCTGAGGAAAATAGTTATTCCTGAACAATATGGGTTCAGGAAGAAGCATTCCACTCAGCACCAGTTGCTGCGGGTCGTAGAGCTCGTCTATGAAGCGCGTAGCAAGCACGAGAGCTCGACTTTGGTCTTTCTGGACCTCCAGAAGGCGTTCGATAAGGTATGGGTCCAGGGACTCATATTTAAACTTATCAAACAATCCTTCCCTCCAAATCTCATCCATATCTTATATTCCTATCTCACAGGTCGAAGTTTTGCCGTCCGTGTTGCCGACCAGCTTTCCACTCCCAGGAATGTTCTCAGCGGGGTCCCGCAAGGTTCTCTTGTTGGGCCCAAACTGTTCAACCTTTACATTAATGATCTGCCGCGTTCCCCCGTTGTCACCCTTGGCCTCTATGCCGACGACACTGCCCTGTTCGCACATCACAAACAGACACAAGTCGTGCACGAAAACCTGCAATCTTATCTGAACGACCTGACACAGTGGTTAACCAAGTGGCGCATCAAAGTGAATGTTGGTAAGTGTGCTGCTGTCACCTTCCCCCCCCCCCCTCGGCATACCCATCACGCTAATCTTAGCTTAAATAATCAGCCTATTCCCTGGCAAGATAGTTACAAGTACCTTGGAGTGTACTTGGATTCCAAATTATCGTGGAGTCTTCACATTTCTGAAACTTGTAAGAAAGTGAAGGCTGCACTCGCCCTGCTTCGCCCCCTTTTGGCTAGGAACAGCCGCCTGTCCGTTCGAACTAAGTTATTGCTATACAAGTCCTGTATACGTCCCATTATGACGTACGGAGTCCCAGTTTGGGGCACCGCAGCTGAGTCTAAAATTAAGGCGCTTCAAGTCTTCCAGAATAACGCACTGCGTATGTTTGCTGATTTGCCGGTCTACGTCCAGCTAGAAGTCCTGCACAAAGACCTCAATATTAGGCCTTTTTTGGAACATGTCAAAAAGCTTTCTCTTAAATTCCACGGAGGTCTGAGAAGCGTGAACAATCCTACGTTGGACAGCATCCCTCACTATCGAATAGGGCACCCGGGGTCGCATAAGCGCCCTCGGTCGTTACCTACAAGATCGGTGAGAGATGTCTTCTTCCGCCCTAAAAAGCGGTTGCGTCCATCCTAGCCTTGTGCTCTCAATGTAGATGCTGACTCTAGTATGCTGTACTCCTCCCTTGCTTTTGGGAACTCGCGTTTTTCGTTGGCAAGCTACCTTATATGTCGTCGCTACTAGGCACTGCTCAAGCTCAAGGCCCTGCGCCCCTCGGGGCGCCCCAGTCTATCCCCCTCTTTTCTCTTTCTGTTGGGAACCCGCTTGGGCCCCAACGTTTCTGTTTTTCTGAAGACCTGGGGAAGGGCACGATCTAGGTCGCGCCCCCCCCCCCCAGGCATATATTAGATATTAATTTCTATCAGTCGTTTAAAAGCCTTTTATTACTTCCTCTTTATGTCTCTTTTCTCTTCGTCTGGAGTTTAAAGGGAGGAGTCTTCCTCTCCTGGGTACTCCACTGACCCCGTCCTTGAGTCCTTGAGTCCTGCACATTTACTTACGTTTACTTTAATTCTCCATTTGATTAGCCATTGCGTCATGTCATGAAGATAATTTTGAAGAAGGTCATGCACAATGTGTGTCTGTTTATGTTGTGCGATAAGGGCCGTGTCATCAGCATAGAGGCTAAGGGAGACACCGGGGGAACGTGGAATATCATTAATATATAGGTTGAACAATCTGGGTCCAACAAGAGAGCCTTGAGGGACCCCGCTAAGAATATTCCTGGGAGAGGAGAGAAGGTTAGAGACTCGTACTACAAAGCTACGCTCTGTTAAGTACGAGTGAAGAATTTTAATAAGATCAGGAGGAAAAGAGCGTTTGATAAGCTTGAATAACAGACCGTTTATCCATACCTTATCAAACGCCTTTTGGATATCAATAAAAACTATAGAGGTACTTTCTTGTATGCTACGAGCTTCATGAATGAGTTCAACGACCCGGAGAAGCTGGTGTTCAGTAGAATGTTTCTTTCTGAACCCATACTGCTCAGGAATCATAATATTGTTCAGGTCGCAGAACTCATCCAAACGCCGTAATATCACATACTCGAAAAGCTTAGAAAGACAGGAAAGTAGAGAGATTGGTCGATAGTTGACCGGAAGAGTTAGATCAAGACCAGGCTTGGGAATGGGTGCTACAATAGCAACCTTCCAGGCCTTCGGGAAGTAGTTAAAATGTAGAAGAAGAGTAAAGAGTTTGGCAAGATAGCTTTTAAGAAGGTTAGGTAGGTTTTTTAACATATTAGGAGAGAGAAGATCCTTCCCAGGAGCTTTATTCTTCTTAAGTTTTTGAATACGGGGAAGCAGTTCTGCATAAGTAACATCAGTCATAGTTCTAGGTGTAGGTGATGAGAGGAATTGTTCAACCTTGGGATCAACAATCAATACCGTTCTGGCATCAATTACATCATGATGTGGTTCAAACTGACTTCTAAGACTGTCTGCTAGCAGTTCAGCCTTTTGGGTGTTGGAGATGGCCCTTCCATTAGGACCCTCAAGGGTCGGTAGGTGTGTTTTATGCCTACGATAGTGTGAGGCAGCCCTCCAAATGGTGTTGTCTTTCGTCGTTAAGGACTCAACATATGTATTCCATCGTGCACTTGAAAATGCCTTAAGACGTGATCTCACCTGGGCACGTGAGAAATTAAGTTCACGCTTAAGGCAGGGGTCACGACTGGCCTGCCAAGCTCTACGTAGCCTATTCCTTTCTTTGATCATCTCCCGGATATCCTGTGGTAATCTATAAAAGTCGACTTTGGTCTCCTTGGGCCGAGAGGACGCAGAGTAGGCATTACGAAGCATGTCTTCAAATTTTTCTACCTCTGCGTCCAACTGGTCCGTGGAGCTAGCAACAGGAGGGGATGGAATTTCATTAGCAAGAATAGTTTTGTATTTCTTCCAATTGGTTTTGAGTTTGGCAGTATTTTTGAGATCAAATTTATGTAGTTCTATAGTATAAATAATAGGGAGATGATCAGAAGGAAGTTCATTGAAAGCCTCCATGCAATAAGTATAAGGAATGTTGCTGGTGATGGCAAAATCGATGACATTATTAAGATGGGTGGGTTCACCCGGAGCTACAATCTCATAGTTGTGCTCGTCGGCCCAGCGCTTAAGCTTGGAACCTCGAACATCAACTCGAGGACAACCCCAGGCTTGGCTTTTAGCGTTAAAATCACCAGCAACTATTACATGGGGCGAAATTTTGAATAAGGTGTTAAGATCAGCAATGACAGGTCCAGCTTTAGAATTAGGAGGAAAATAGACAGACGCAATGGTCAGGGAAGGATTATTTAACAAATTTAACTGAAGAACAGTGGCTTCACCAGCTTGAAGAGTAGGAGTGGGAATACGATTATTTTCAATTTTCTGACTAACATAAATAGCAGTACCTCCCGCAGGGTGATTGTTAACTAGACTCCTGTCATCATTGTATAAGTCATAGTTAGCAATTTTACAGTTTTTCCCTGGACTAAAATGGGTCTCTTGGACCAAGAACAAATCTAAGTTATTATTTATACAAAAATCCCTAGCTTCCTGGATTTTACCTCTAAGTCCATTGGCATTCCAGATGCCAATGGTAAGATCCTTCAAGATTCGTAAGGGCACAACCATGGCCAAAAGAAGGGGGGCTAACCTTGGCTGATGAGAGCAAAGACGCTCTCATAAATTATGTTAACCCTATCTATCTCGGTAGGAGCTATCCGCATTGCTGGTAGAGCATTTTTAAATGCTCTGCTAGTGATATCCATCCCATATCTATCTTCAAATCTAAAGAGATAATTTAGAAAATCATCTGCAGCTTGATTATCGTTTGCTCCTTTAGGTGCTGCTAATTTAGGTTGGACAATAGATGTCTTTTGGGGGTCCTCCCTACGTCCTTCAGTGGCAGAGGCATAAGACCTCTGCGGGTTCACAAGCTTTTTTGTGAAGGTAGAGTTTACAGGGGGGGAAGCTTTAAGCTTCGGGAACCTCGGGCAATTGCGGTATGAGGCAGGGTGGTCGCCTCCGCAGTTGATACATCTACAGGGTGCCTCGTATGCCTTGGTACAATCTTTAGTCAGGTGGGGTAGGGCACATTTAACACAGTTGGGCGGTAAATGGCAGGCATTTGAAGTATGGAAGAAGGATTGACAGCGGTAGCATTGTGCTACTTGTTTGGGTCCTCTGTACTTTTCAATTTTGACAATAATACTAAAGAGGTTGGTAATTTTGTAGATCTGTTCATTAACAGGAGTTTTTGCAATTTGCACGTAAAACAACGGCATATTGACTCTGGCAGTCTTTGGGCCTCTAGCCAACTGTGTAACACTTATGGTTTTGAGACCCAAGCACTCCAGTTCTTGAGCAATAGCCGTTGTTTCCGTGCAAATCGGAAGGCCACGGATAACAACTTTAAGCGGTTTTTGATCGTCAAGGAGGTATGATTTAAACTCTACCTTGTGATTTAATAGAAAAGTTTGAATTTTTAAATATTCTTCTCTGAGGTTGACATGGACTTTTAGGAAGTCCCCAGATCCTGTCAGCTTACTGCTGAAGTTGGGAACGACTTTTTTGAGGTCAGCAATTAATCTTGACCAGTTTGTAGTGACAGAGATGAAGAAGGGTGGAGGGCGACGCTCCTTTTTAGGATTGTCTTCTTCATTTTCGTTATTTTCATCAGCTTTAGTGGCTGGAAAAGACTTAGGAGGATTGGGAGTGACCTGATAAGAGGTGCTCGGATTATCAATCAAAGTAGCAGATCTAATACTAGCGGTATGCCGCTTTTGCGGCTTTTGATATCCATCCTCATCAATAGCTCTAGGGTGTTTTTTATTGCTATTTACATAGTTATTAACAGGGTTAACATTTTTAACTGGAATATTTACAGATTTATTTACAACATTATTTACACTTAACTTACTAATGTCTGGTAAAGAGGCAGGTATCTGGTTAGGGGGACAAGAAGACAAAGAATAACTGCCGGAGGAAAGCCTCCGACAGGTCTCACCATATCTGGGAAGATTATGAGTTTCAATAAGTTTCGTCAGGGTCTTTTCACATATGTCGATGATGGCTTTGATCTTTTCCTTATCCGTGACATCTTCAGTTCTTCTCATGATGAAGGTTTTATCATTAATTACTTCACGAAGCCTGGCTGCTTCGACTCTAGGATCTGCACTTGGGGAGACTTTAGCATAATAATCTTTTTCCTCAATGCTCCAATCTGTCATCTCGATAGATTCATCTTGTTGAGGATTCATGCTGTTTCCACTTGGAACAGGATCAGGAGGTATTACAACAGGTGCCGGTGGCGTCTCATGGACCGGAGCTTCGTTCAAGCGCGTTCTCATTACGATGCAGAGCAGTCAGAAAACACAACCTCACTACTCGGCGTCAGGAACAAGAATGAAAAAAAAAAAAGTGAAATCGTTTGGCTCAGTGCGCCAACCTCAGGATTGTAGCTCCGCCCACTGCAACTCATACTACCGCAGGAAGGTTCCCCACCATTATTGATCTGGCTGTTTTTCGGAACATTCCATTTGACTTCACGATCAGAACAGATAATAATCTGGACTCTGATCACCTTCCTGTGGTACTGACCTTAAGCTTTGATAAAATCTCTTTAGACCATCCTTCGGATGCTACATACAAATTGGGACGACTATCGTCACTTTCTTCAAAATTTTAAAGCACCCCCCCCCCCTCAAAATTACCAGCACTGACGACATTGAAAATTGTGTCGTCAAGATGAACCATATACTGCTTGAGGCAGTTGCTGCAGCCTCAAAACCCAAAAAATCACGCCTTAATTATCACACTCTTCCAGGTGATATTAGGGACAAAATTAAGCAGCGTAATAAATTACGGAAGGATTGGCAGCGCACCAGGTTCCCGGATTACCGCGCACAATTCCGTAAACTTCAAAACGACGTCAAAGCTATGATTAGAACACACACCCAGCAACGCTGGCGTACACACCTTGAGGGACTCACACCTACGAATCACAGTCTCTGGCGAACAGCTAAGTCACTTCGAGTCAAGAAAACTTCAATTCCGCCCATAAATGGCCTACACGGACTCGCCCAGACTGCGGAGGAAAAAGCCAATGCATTCGCAGACAGCTTGGAACTCCAATTTTCACCACATATAGACAACAACTTCAGCCATACATACACTGAAACTGAGAACAACTTACAACGGACCAATTACAATGCACTTCACGCACATGCACCCAACGACTTGGAGAGAGTCTCTCTGGCTGAAATTCTACACATCGTTGATGGATTGAATGTCAAAAAGTCACCCGGCCTTGACAATATTAGTAATCGCATCATTAAGAATCTTCCAGACTTATATTTATGTTGGATTACCATGCTCTTCAATTACATGTTGGACTATCGCTTTTTTCCCCAAAGCTGGAAAACTGCCGTTGTTTGCCTTATTCCAAAAACTGCTCAAAATCTCTCAGCTCCTGAGAACTACAGACCAATAAGCCTACTTTCTAGTTTCTCCAAAATTTATGAATTAGTGTTGCTTAGACGTTTGAATAGTTTCTGCCAGACGAATAATATAATTTCAGCCAATCAGCATGGTTTTCGTTCTGAGCATTCTACGCATTCCCAGCTTATGCGGGTTGTAGAAACTATTCACAAAAACTCTACCAACAGGCAGTATACTACTATTGTTTTTCTGGACGTGGCGAAAGCCTTTGATAAGACTTACATTCCCGGGCTTATTACCAAGCTGGTGCGACTTGGCATTTCGACTCAACTTTTGGCCATCATCAACTCGTATCTCACTAATAGATTTTTCCGCGTACGAGTTGATAAATCTCTCTCTACTATCAGACCAATCAAGGCCGGGGTTCCTCAAGGAGGAAACCTTAGTCCACTTCTCTTCAACATCTTCATCAACGACATTCCAAGCATACCACAAGTCAAGCTGGCCATCTTTGCAGATGACACAGCGCTAATTGCACGTAGTAGTTCACCTAAGAACGCTATCAACACTTTACAAAGTTACATCAATCATAGCTTTGAGCACTGGCTCGTTCACTGGAGAATCCAAATTAATGCTACCAAGAGTGCAGTAGTTATTTTTAAGCCCAACTACCGAGAATTAAATCATAACTTTGTTTTAAAAATCTTCAATCAGCCTATCCCTTTCTGTTTTTCTGCTAAGTATCTGGGCGTCACTTTGGACGCCCATATGACTTACGGAAACCACATAGATTCCAAAGTAGCATCAGCCAATAAGACTTATCGTGCCCTTCTTCCCATTCTCGGTAGAAAATCCCACCTTTCCCTTGAAAACAAGCTTATTATTTACAAACAGATCATGGGACTTGGCTGGTTAGACCTCGTGTAGTACGGACGCTCGACCAGACCTCTTAGCCATTTTGTCACAGCGATCTCTCTCTCAGATCATTGCCTTTCCTGACTCTATCATGGAGTCCGGAACCTCGTTGATTCCGACAGACAGAGTACTTCCTGACGATGTTGCTGCCATGCTTGAAAGATTTCGTGCCGGAGACCTTCCTAGATTACCTCCTGACACCCCTGGCTCCATGCAGCAGTCTCAAGACCAATGCATGACATTCAAATTCCTGATGAATGAATGGAGACTCATCCAAGCCGGAGATCCTGAAAGGAGTATCCAGACTCTAAAGGGTATGTGTTACTCTCTCTTGAATTTTTTTGAGCTGCACCCCCTTGCAAATGAGCAAACCCCCTATTTTAACGAAATCAGGCACTTTGCTGAGAAAGAAAGTCTTCTAACCCAGGACTCAACTCCTGCTAATCCTGCCTTACTAGGCTTAAATTTAGATATTCTCAAAGCTAATAATCGTCTCGGGGATACTCCCCAAATCCTAAACCCTAATCTTAATGATGTAGACTCTAATAATGTATGGGATAATTCCCAAAAGTTAAACTCAAACTTAGCTCAATCTGATAAAGCACCTAATGCTCCATGGGAAAACTCCCAAACTCCTAAAAACAATTTAAACTCTACTCTTACCTTGGGAAACTCCCAAATAACTGAAATTGCCAATTCAAATACTTTAAAACCAAATGATCCTAATATTGTTAATGTAAATGATTCTTCAGATGAAATGCAGGATATGGAAGGATTCTCTCAACCTCCCCCCAAAAAAACTTGCCGAAAGGCCACACTTATAACTTCCGCTGAGACAGCCACAACAACTCGCAACGCTTTCAATGCTTTAACAAATACAGAAGATCAGGATTACGAGGAAAATGCCTCCGCCAATAGGAACTCTTCCAATATGGACACCACTCCCGCACCTGACCACACCCCTGCTGCCTCGCAAAATCATGCTTCGGAAAACCCTTCATATGGATACGCTCCCCACCCTGAACCTTTTTATGTAAACAGCCCTAATAACTGGAGGGAATTAGTTAAAACTTTAAACTCAAAAACTACAAACCCAGTAAAAGCCCAACTAGCGGGCGAGTTTATAAAAATCTACCCCCTGTCAATAGAAGATTTTCGCATAGTACAAAGACACCTTGTAGAATCAAACATCGAATTTCACTCCATTAACCTAAAGGCCGACAGGCCGATTAAAATTTTATTAAAAGGTCTCCCCCCAAATTCACAGATAGATGAAATTGCCCATGAGCTTAACTCACTAGGTTTCAGCACCCATCGCATATCACAACTCAAAGATTACCGCACCAAAGCCCCCCTACCCATCTTTCTGACCTACCTAAATCCCACTAAGGGATGGGAAAAAATCCGAGAAATCACCACCCTCCTTGATATGACAATCAAAATAACAGACTTTCAATCCCGCGCAGTTAAGATGTGCTACCGTTGCCAGCGGTACAACCATAGTAGTGACTGCTGCCGTCTTCCCCACAGATGTGTAAAGTGTTGAAGACCCAGACCGTCCGACTCGTCCAAAGGACTAGGAGCAACTGTTTGGACGGCCGGAGATGTGTAAAGTGTGGAGAAGGTCATCAATCTAGAGACTGTACTAAACCCATTACAACTCCCCCTAAATGTGCAAACTGCCTTGGCCCCCATACGGCAAATTACAGACTCTGCCCATCAAATCCGTACAACAAAGACGCTTACATCCCGGGACCTTATGTCCCCCCCCGCAACTCGCAACCCGCAACTCGCGCCCCTGCACCGCAGCCTAAAGACTTCCCACCCTTCAGACCTACATCCCAAAAAATCATCCCCACTCAAAATGCTACTCCAAATCAGCCCACCCACATTTCAAACAAACAAATTCCTGCCCAACAAACCACCAACCCACCGCCCTCGACTAAAACCTTTGCCGAAATCACCTCAACCGCCACTGAGAAATCTACTCCCATTCCGGATAATCAAAACTCAAGACTAGCTAAATCTCTCGCGAAATACACTCCAAAAAAAACTCCCCTTACCGACCCAAATAACTTACCGCTGGCAAATCTTTCCATACATTCTTATATTACCCCCCCTCCCCCTGTTCCTGACACCATTCCACAAAAATCATCAAACCACTCTGAAAAACCAAAATCAAATCTTTCATCGCATTTTACTGAGATCTTAAGCATTTTCACCGAAATCAAAAATATATTTCAAAGCTTTGACATCGATATGACGAAAATTAAAAAATTCATTGCCCAAATCCGCACTAGCTTCAATGAAAACTCAAACCCCCTAAATAAACTTTTTGCGATCCTCACTGCTCTTGAAGAAGTCTTTTGTCCTGTTTCTAACACCCATGATGAATAGTACACAACATACCCTTAGGATCCTCTTCTGGAATGCAAATGGACTTACTGGCAAAATCACAGAATTCCGCGACTTCATAAATTCGAACTCATTTGAAATCCTCCTAGTACAAGAAATAAAACCTGGCCGTCATCCTCCCTCCCTTAAAATTCCAAATTATAAACTCTACTCTGCCTACAGATATCAAAATGCCACCTCCCCCTCCCCATATGGAGGAGTCTCTATCTATGTCAAAAACAATATCCCCCATTACGAGCTGTCTTCCATCAATTCCAACTTAATAGAAAACAAACTTATAAAAGTCACCCTTCCAAACCACCCACCAATTGTTATTGGTTCTGTCTATGTCAAACACAGTGGCTCTGTCGATATTATCCCCGACCTTCAAAACATCCTAAACTCAAATCTCAGAACTATCCTAGCAGGCGATTTCAATGCCCACCACCCGTCTTGGAACTGCCGCCGCAGAACTCTTTTTGGCACTCAAATTCATAACTTCACCTCGACCAATAATATCCATATTGCCGTACCTACTAGCCCCACCCACTACTCTCTCACGGCTGCCCCCTCCACTATTGATTTTGCCCTTTTAAAGAATATTCACTACCCTCACACCACTGACACCCTAAATGAACTAAGCTCTGACCACCTCCCTGTCCTTCTTTCCCTAAATTTAAATACCCTCCTCCCTGTTTCCAATCTCCCTACCTTCACCAACTGGAAAAACTTCAAAAAATCACTCAAAACGTCCACCCTTTTAAATCCTCAAATTAAAAGCCCGGCTGACCTTGATTCAGCTGTAAGTAACGTAACTCTTGAAATTCAACGGGCCCTTTCGGATGCTACATCCACCCGCCCTGCCCCCCGCTACAACCCACTTCCACCCCACATTATTAGCCAAATTAAAACAAGAAACTTCACTCGCAGGCTATGGCAATCTACCAGAAACACCCAAATTAAAACCCACCTAAATTCATTAAACCGCAAACTTAGAGCGGACATCAAAATTTTCAAACAGCAAAGCTGGAAACATTTCATTGAATCCCTTTCCCCCGAAGACAGAACCATATGGAGAGAAATAAAGCGTGTTAAGAAACCTTTTGGCCAGATTCCCCCCCTCCGCTCCGCCACAGGAATGGCATTCTCAAACCTTGAAAAAGCCGATATTCTTGCTAAAACCTACAAAAAACAGTTCAAACCCAATAATTCTACTAATAACACCCACTTTCAGGCCCAGATAACCCGCCAAGTTGAAAACTTCATGAGCCCCCCCTCCCCGCTTTTGGACCGCATCACCCCTACCACCCCGTCTGAACTTTTCGATATCATTAAAAGCTTTAAAAACAAAAAAACACCCGGACTAGACAGAATCACAAACAAAGCCTTAAAATTTATTCCCCTAAATATCCTCTTTTACCTCGTACACATCATTAATGCCATACTTCTCTTACACCACTTCCCCGACCAATGGAAAACCGCGATTATCATACCTATTCTCAAACATGGCGGCGACCCCTCAAATCCCTCTGCCTACCGGCCCATTTCATTGCTTTCCTCCCTTAGCAAACTGGCTGAGCGAGTTATTCACAACCGCCTTTTTAATTTCATTGACTCCAACAATATTATCATTTCCGAGCAATTTGGTTTCCGCCCTGCCCATTCAACCACCCACCAGCTGTTGCGTGTTGTGGAATTTGTCTCTGACGCATTCCACAACAAGCAATCAGCTGGAGCCATTCTTCTCGACGTAGAGAAAGCCTTCGACCGTACGTGGCATAAAGGACTCATCTATAAACTCATCCAAATTAATGCCCCCCCTCCCCTAATTCAAATCATAAACTCATACCTCCAGCACCGTAATTTCCACGTACGGATCCTAAACACCCTTTCTTCTAAAAATCCTATCAAAGCAGGTGTCCCTCAAGGCTCTATTCTTGCCCCCCTTCTTTTTAATATTTTCGTTAATGATACCCCCCGCGCACCCCATTCCACCCTCTGTATGTACGCAGATGATACATGTATCATCTCCGCACATCGGAACGTAAATTATCTACATGCTAACCTCCAAAATCATATTGACCTACTTGAGACCTACTACAACCAATGGAAGATCAAAATTAACCCCGTCAAATCGCAGGCCATCTTTTTCTCCTGGAAAAGATTCCCACCCCCTCCAATTGAAATCCACGCTCAGCCAGTCTGCTTCGGCCGTTCTGCAAAATATTTAGGAGTGCACCTTGACAGCCGCCTCACTTTTAATGATCACATCAGCCATGTCACCAAAAAAGCCAGAAAACTTGCCGGCGCCATGAACCACCTCCTCTATTCAAAACATTTAGACCTCAAAAATAAAATTCTGCTATTTAAAACTATTATCATCCCCCTCCTACTCTACGCTTGCCCTGTCTGGGGCTTTGCCAGTAAGTCCAGTCTGAACAATATCCAAATTGAACAAAACCGCATACTTAGAACCATCAGAAGAGCCCCAAGGTATCTGCGAAACGACGTAATAAGAAATGACTTTAATATTCCAACAATCAAACAAACCATCAAGAATATCTCTTCCAATTTTTTTCAAAACGTTCCTACCATCCAAAATGAGTTACTATTTACACTAACTGATTACGACCCTCGTCGGCAAAGAAAGCGTCCGCGAGCTGTCCTCTTCGAGCCCCCTTAGGCCTTATAATTCCTTATGCCTTCCATTTCCTGCCCCTTACTTCATCTGAACCTTTTATAGTTAAATATTTTGTCTCAAATTTAAATACTTACTAAACTGGAGCTTTAAATCTATCACTGTATCTTAATCCTTGCTCGCTCCTGCTCTCTACCCCCTTTTTCTTGCCGCCACTCTCACATAGATGGCAGCACTAGCATTGCTCCTCTTTGCATTTTTCTCATACCTGTGCAGCTCATGAATTTCAAGAATATCATACAAGAGTATACCATACCGGAGGTTTAGGTCTTATCGACTCGGTACTCCAATCAACAACCCACATTGCGTACGCAAACAGATCATTGCACCTGGATTTTTGTACGCCAGCCCGATCTGGGGGTCGGCGGCAAACGTCCACATTAGGAAACTGCAAGTTTTTCAGAACAAAGTTTTGCGTTGCATCGTTAAGGCACCTAGGTATGTCCAAGACGAAGTGATTCATCACGACCTCAAAGTCTCGGGAGTTATCGAGCAAATCTCGGCCCATTCACTCAAATTTAACAAAGTTAACTCTAATAGACCCTGTTTGCGGGATGTCGATCAGACGTACAACCCTATTATGCCTACCTATTGCAGGAAGCGCAGACCTAGGCATCTTCTGTTTAGCACCAACGGTACTAAATGGAAGAAACGTCGTTTTGTCACTCCGCAACCTGGCGTCTCGTAAACCTGAACACCGGTAGATGGCGGCACTTGCGGTCATTCTACCTGTTCGCTTTCCTGGCTCAACCACTGGCCAACCCAACTGCTTGCTTTTGCCCGCGTTTTCTCCCTGCTAGACCAGTACAATTTCAAATCCACGTTTCCATAACTTTAAATTTGATATTGTAAATTATTGTGTGTCACTGAAAAGTGCCTTCTTTTTTCTAGAACTTGGGTGTTTAACTTAAAAATATTTATCATCTTTAAACTTGTAAACTTAATCTTGTCTCTCTTGCATCAGAAATTTCAGTTCATTTTTGAACAGCTCTAAAACTATAAAGTATCTTGCATTAATGTTAAACTTAACTTCAATTTCTAACTTATTTTGTACTTTTTCCATCTAAATGTACTTAAACTTTCAACAGTAAATCTTTATTCCACAGAGCTTGCTCTGTATTTTCTATTGGTGCCCTTAAGGCATTGGCCCCTCCCCCTCCCTCCCTAGCACCGACTTGCAGGTCGAAGCCTTCCAAGACATAGTCCAACCTGACATCATCATACAGCAACTGCCACATCAGCGCCCTCGATGGAGTAGAGCGCCACACGCATATTGCTATATATGAAAAATCCATCATCAGTTAACATTGCTATATATTCGATGTGGGGTTAAGTGCATCCTGCACAGGAACCCCGTAAAGAATCGTCTTGGCTTGGCTTGGCAGTTGGGAGTTGATGAATGGACGTGACACGAGCTATATTGGATTGGGATTTTTGTCAATATTTTGAGAACAGTAGCTGTTGTTTTGTTGAAGACGCGACCGGCCCAGAGGCGTACAGCAACTATAAGAGTGGCCGGTGCTGCTGTTTTGTGTAATACTTTCTTCAACGTTTTGAGAATAATATCACTTATTATGTGAAATGAGTGGAGCATTTAAGTGCTGTTTAATTGTATGCAGTTCCTATTTACTTTGTGCTTGTGAATAAACGTCAATTATCCAGAAACTTGGACTCGTTCTTGTATCCTGCGTGTACACCCACGATTCTAGAGGATACGTTTTCGTAACAATATCCACAGACATCATCTCAGAAACGTTCGATTCGAGCTCAGGGATGCTCTCTTCCGTCGAAAATCGGAATTCGAATGTTCGACATTTAGTATTTCCATTTCCTTTTTTATACGGCTATATCACGACCATGTATGTCTCTCTTTTCACAGAGACAAAACATTTGGTAAAAGCACCCTACAGTGAATTTATTCATTAATTCAATCAAAACAAATTCCTGTTTATTCACAGAAAAAATATATCAAAAGAAATGAATTAAAAAACAGCTGCTAATTTAAGAAGTATTCATCAGAATCGCGTCCAGTTTGGACCGTATTTTTATGGTAATGAAATATGTAATTTTTTTAAAAAAGATGAGTGAAAAATTAACAAAATTCTAATAGTTCAGTACCCTAGACACAGCGAGCGACCACCAAACAGATTTCATTTCAAACCACTGAAATCACGCCGAGGCAATGTTCGACAATGAACCACATTTTTTTTCTTTTATCAATATTTTGTAAATAATTAAATATTAACATTGAATTCTTGTAGATTTTGTACAATCCTAGATATGTAGCTTCAATCTTCATAAAAAATGTTTGTCTTTTTGTGTCGTAAAATTTAAGCTTCGGACAGTAACGAAATACGGTATTGGATTAGCTGATCAAGATTAAAAAAAAAAAAAAAATCGAATTATTTTTTTTTAATTATTTCATGAAGCATGATTTTGAGCGATATTCGCACAAATAGGTCCCTTAGCGATGGAATATATTATGACAGAGTTTCCATCCCAATATTATCAGAAATATTGAAGAAAGTTTTTCTAACGATTTTCGAACTGAATCCGTAGGACAATTCCTTCATATTTATTTTTAAATACACCGAAATATGCATTTTTTAGGTAATCTGACTTTTATTTAGCTGCATCCGAAAAAGTAAGATTAGCACAATTCTATAGTTTGGCAAAATATTATGTATATATCTTCGCATTCTAGCAAAAAGCAAAAATAACTAAAAAACTCGCCATTTCATTTTTTTTAAGAAAACGCCAAAAAATTTAAATTGTATATACCGTTTAATGAAGTGCTATCAAGTTTTCTCCAGGGTGGATTTTTGGGGGCACGGCAGCCCAGTGGTTAGCGCGCGGGGATTGCACTTGGACGACTCGACTTCGATTCCCGCCTCTGCCCAAACTGTCGACGTGTACATGCGGAGTACGATCATTTTAAAGATGTGAGTCTGTATATCCTTCTGAGAGGTTGGTGGTAGAGGAAGGAGGGTACGGTCCCCGCGGATGCCTCCCCCACTGGGTTCCGGTCCGAATTGGATGGCACTTCCCGGCCGTCCAAACTGATACCTTATACTTTCGGGTAGGTCGGACTGTCTGGGTCGAAAAAGTAAGTAGACTTTTGTGTGCATGTTCGTGTAACATTCTCTCCTAAAGAAAGGATTCAGTTCTGCTGCTTTACTTATTGTTTACTTTTACAGTTGCGGATCGCAATACGTGGGTATTTTGAATCGATATGAAAGGAGCAATTGATTTGGAAATTTAGGCGGTTTAAATCAAACGGGGGGGTACAGTTTGAAGACGATTTAGAAATTGAGTTGCGTTATCTGTAAACATATTATTTAAGTACGGGGCGCACACATATTTAGGACTGGGGCAATTCGTTCTAGTATATAATAAAATGTGCCTTTCTGTCTATCTCTTGTAGTAGAAAATCGAAGCTTCGGACAGCTGCGAAATTCGGTACAGGGCTAACTAAACGTCTGGAATGACAAGCTTAATCGATATATTGTTTCAACATTTGAATTAGTATAAAAATGATCAACTAAAGAGTAGGAATTTCACTATTTTAAATCAAACTTAATTTTTTAATGAGAAATATGAACGGTGCTCGAGAAACGAGCATTTGTGGCGACAGGGACTGTGGTTTAAAATGCAAAATTCTAACTTTCTGAATTTTAGAGAGATTGTGGTTTTTTAAATGTACGATTACTTCACCATTAAGCATTCTGTGGGAAAATTCACTTGATTCGGACTTTAACTTTTGAAGAGAGTGAAAATTTTTAAATTTAAGTTTTACCTCCACAGATAAGTTATTTTTTTCTTTATAAAATTTTTTGCCATATTGACTCGTATGGTTAAATGCGAAAATTTTGGCTCATGTAAGAATGTTGAAAACCCCGACCACTCGGCTCACCCTGAGGTATGAGCAGCGTATTGAGTGCCCGGAGAATGTGTAACGTTCTTTGTTTCATTTCTTGACTTTCAACATTGTTATGGTTGCACATGCTGACTTTTTTTAATTTAATTGTGTGGTGTTAATTGTATTATTTTATGCAGCAGGTGCTTCTTCAGAGATTTGAGTCTCAAATCTCAGGCAATGCCAGGTATATGAACTAGTTTAAAATAAACAGCGATTTTCTATGCCGAGTATTCTTCTAGTATATATATATAGATTTTTTGATACATTTTAATAGTGTAGGTGAATGCAGCCCATTTGGATTCTACAAGAGCCCCCTGACAGTATGGATATATTGCTTCTTGCCCTAAAACTTTTTTTAAGACACATCGAATTTTTACACTGCCAAAATACACCCAAATTGGTATATGGACACTTTCTTCATTACCATTCAAATTAAAGGAATTTTATGCATCAAATATTTTTAAAATATGAATTAAGGGTTTCTTATATACATTAGTATTTGATAACTGTTATAATTTCTGGAAGATTTTTGTAATTTGAAAGTTAATTTCTTTTGATTTTTGAAAGTTAACGTTTACCATATCTGGTGCTTGGAGTGCTGTAACATATTTTTAAAAATCTAATTTTCTTTTTCAGCATTACTGCACCCAAATAAAAGCAACTTGGATCAAGAGTTTGTGTACAATACAGAGTTAAAGACTGAGTGGTCCATCACAGAGGTCCACATTACTTCCTTCTCCTCACAGCTAGTATGATTTGATCCAAAAACAATGTTCATATATCTTATATGATTTTTAAACATTACTGCTGGCTGAGTACCTGTTAAAGAGAACTTATGACTTTGCCATCACTAAGCTTCATCACATATGTTACTTTGGATAATGTATATATATTTTTTCTAGATACATGTGTTGCCCTCTATTTAATATATTCCTATTATTTTACTCTCTTAATATATCTTAACGCATTTGATGCTTACAAAAACTGGCATATTTATTGTACGTAAAATTATGGAATTGTTTCTTCTGTAATGCTTAGAGGCCTTAGGACTAGAAGGGGCCTTACACAGAACTAGATATCTGCCAATTGTTATCATAAAATAAAACGATTTTTCTGAAGTGTATTCTGTATTGCTGTCTTTTACTCCACCAGTCACTGCATCTTCTGTTGAAAAGTCATTCAACAAATTAAAATTGATAAAAGACTGCAAAAGAAATTCTATCTGACAGTCATAATTTTAAGTGACATAGCTCTTCTGGCTATTGAAAATAGTCAACCCTACAAAATTTCTTATGGCAGATCTTACTGCTAACAAGGAAACGTTCCCAAGCGAAACTCATAGAATTCGACGAAAATTTGACAGGCGTTAGTAGATGGCTCAAAATAACGACAGTGAAAAAATTAGCTGCTGAATTGCAATGGAAAAGCTGTAAAAAATTAATAAAAGTCAGCATCTTTAATGCCAAATGCAACCCTACTTGGTGAGTATAGAAAAACGGCAAATTCTGAAATGAACTGTCCATGTTTTCTATGTATGACTTGAAATCTGTTGTATTATTATTGTGTTGTATTATTATTATTATGACTGTATCTGTTGTATTGTAAGTTATTTTTTTAGTTTGCATTCAAAAGTATTTGAAATCGAGTTTGAATATATATTTTTAGTGTAATCATGCATTTCTCACAGTTTTATTATTTTATGTAAGTGAAACAAATTAGCGATCTGTTATAATTTTGTGTTGTTGTTTTGTTTAATGTTCAAAAGTCTTGCGCATGAAATTGTTTTTTTTTAATACCTCGATCGTTTTTAATCTATTTTTTAAACCAGCAGTGGCTTTCAAATGGGAAATGTTACCACATATTAATGTGTTCAACGTGGTGTGGATGCTGTACCACGAATTCGCTGTTCCAGAAATGGAGCTGACTGATTTTATGGAAGCTGAAATAAAAGTAAAAAATAAAATAATGGAAATTTTGCAAGAACCTGAATCTATTTGCGAAATGTTTGTTAGTTGTTGTTGTTGAAACCCAGACCGTCCGACCTACCAGAAAGGTGTAAGGTAACTGTTTGGGCGGTCGGGAAGTGCCACCCAATTTAGACCGGAACCCAGTGGGGGAGGCATCCACAGGGACCGTACCCTCCTTCCCCTACCACCAACCTCTCGGAAGGACTTTCGGACCCACATGTTTAACGTGATCGTACTCCGCATGAACACGGCGGCAGTTTTGGCAGTGGCTGGAATCGAACCCGGGCCTACCGAGTGCAACTCCAGCGCGCTAACCAATGGGCTACCGCGCCCTGAAATGTTTGTTAGTGATGAAGTGGAAGATACTCTGGATTTCGAGTCATTGCTTGCCAAAAGTGATTTTGAGGATTTTGATTTGACATTATAGATGAAAATAATGAGGTATGTAGGTGAAATATTTGTAGGCGAGGAGGTAGAAAATGAGGAAGTCCACAGTATTCCATTTGAAACTAAACGAGCAGTTGTTGAATACTGGAGTAGCAGTAAAAAAATGAAACATCGCACACTACAATCTGTTCAAAGCAGGTATAGTTTTGTAAAAAGGCTGTCCAAATGTATTTGTGGAAAAATCAAATCAACAAATTTGGTGATAAGAGGCACATACTATGCGAAATCGAAAAATATGTTTTTAAAAAGTTTCAGGAATCAAGGTGCAGGCTTGTAAACGTGCATGACTCGAATTTGAAAAGCTGGGTTTGTGATAAAGCTCTTGCCCTAAAAATGCCATTCAAAGCTTACGGTAAATGGCTCCTGAAACTTAATAAGAAATATAGAATCGTTAGCAGGAAAACTACTAAAATTGTCTCTCAAAAGTAGATTTATGAAGAGGATTATATTGTAAATGCTTCACAAGTATTTTTAAATTATGTACGTATTTTTTTTTTAAAGATTAACAGCTGAATGATAACCAGATGTTTAATACTGATCAATCGGGATTTAATAAAGAAATTCATTCGGGGAGAACACTTGATTTGCTGGGATCAAAACAGATTAAAAGTGCTGCACAATGTGTCCATGCTACGACTCATTCATATACTGTAATGCCAACAATCAGCAAAGATGGAATAATGCTATCACCTTTATTTATTGTGTATTTTGTACCTAAAGAACAATTCGGAACTCAAGTGAGGCAGAAAATTTTTAAGCTGACAATATTTATACCGTCACTTCGAAAGCGGGGAAAATGGGATCAAAAGAACTGCGCGAATATTTATCGGAAATGTATTTTAAAAACACACCAGATGAAATTGTTCTTTTAAGGGATTCTTGGTCACCCTACAAAAACAACGATTTGATTGATAATGTTACGCCATCGGGTAAAATCGTTCATGTGTTTGTCATGCCAGCTAAAACCACTCATCTAATACAACCTCTAGATAGGTACGGTTTTCGGGTCTGGTAAAATTTCGTTCGAAAACGTTTATATTTAGTTATAACTGCACAAATACAAATCGATTTGTTTCATCGAGACAACATCCTTAAAGTACAATCCATTGCACACAACCAGTTCTATTCACCATGCTACGTTAACATGTGGAAATATTCATGGTATGCATGCTCATACACAGAAAACCATCCTGGATATTTCGAAAATCCTGTTGAGTTCATATTTACTGCAAACAACGTACTTGATTGTGGGAAACAAAACTGTGCATTCAAAATATTAGCTTGGTGTAGCTGGTGTAATATCTCTTTCTGTTTTATGCATTTCTTCAATGAGTCTCATATTTGTAACACTTTCAATTTATAAAGAAATTAACCCTTTCATTCGACCTCAATCATTTTTCATCAATTATATCTCTTATAAACTATATACCATAGTACTGATACATGTAATCTGCATTTTCTGTTCTTTGAGTGATAGTTTTTAAAAAGCTATTTTTCAAGTATTAACGCCTCTAAATACAGCATGAAATGCGTTTTGATAGCATAAACACATTACATGTGTTCGTCAATTTACAAGAATTCAAAGTCGCCAATTTATCCAACTGTACGGTTCTGGCAACCCAGACGCAATTTTCAACATTATTCTACTCCTCCCCTAATGTAATTCAGCAGCTAATTTTCAGAGTATGGATTTTTTATAACTTCTTCTAACACCTGTCAAATTTTTATCGAATGCTATGAGTTTAGCTTGGGTTTCCTTATAAGTTTGCTGCTGAAAAGGCTAAAAAAATCTTTATATATTTGCAAATGATTTAACAGTACAATTGTGTTATTTATTCTCTATAATAAATAAATTCATCAGTTGCAAATTATTTCAGATTCAATAAAAAAAATTTAGTTAGAAAGCTGGAGGGGGGGGGGGGGTCTCAAAATAATTTTGCTTGTGAGCACCAAAATTGTAGTTACATCATTGAATGGGATGCTCAGAACTGTGGTACATCACAAGTTTTCTTGTTAATTATAGGTGTCAATTACTAAATCAGTTAATAAAATACACAAATTGTTTAATGGATGCTGATATCTGCAATTAGGGCACAATTCCATTTAGACAGTTTTTTTTATTGTGGAATATATCAGTTATTAAAAGATTCCACCAATCACCTGCATACCATGTTAGTTTTTTTTAAATATCTGGCCATCATGCACCTCTTCTTATCAACATTATTATTTACTGCTTAAACTAACAAAATATAATTACTTGACGACCCCTAGCCATTTGTACCATTCCCACAAACGGTGAAACTCCCTATATTTTCCAAGAAAGTAACAGGAATTATCAAAGAACTTGTATGTAATTTTCAGATATATTCAATTATTGTCAACTTAAGAGACATTTCGCTTCCACCATATCAGTTTGTTATTAAGGGCAAAGAGCAGATATCTGTCACCTTATATAAAAGATTCAAAGATGCTTCTCCGGTGTTTAATTAAAGCTGATGTTATGTATCTAATTTTTTAAAAGATCTATTATTTTACTGTATATTTCTGAGACTGGATGGTGGGGGCTATTCACAACTCTGCATATAACATTTCAAAAATTTAAAAGTGTAAAGGAAAAATTAAGCAGTCTACAACAAAATGTAATTAGATTAAGTATATTTAAAAATGCTTAACTAAATTAAGACCTATATGGACTTTTGAGGTGCAAATGAATCTTGTTGCTATTAAATTGAAATTTTCTTTCCTACTTCCAAAATTTGTAGTTGAATAAAATTATGTAACCAAATCAAAATATAGAGTTCAACATTACACTAAATATTAGAAAAACTAAATTCAATATTGAAGTTAATCAACCAAATTACCATGCTTGATTCAAAACTAAATGTGCATTGTAACATTTTACCTATTATAAAAAGTGACACTGAAAATTCAATAATGTTGAGTGAATAACAACATGAGATGAGTAAGGTGTGCTTCATTTACAAAGGAAAAGTTGCACATTTGTATTTTAAACTATCTCCTAATAAATTTAAATATAAAATATCTTAGCTATATTAAATCTTATCTATATTTAAATATAAAATATCAACAAAAGTTAGTTATTTTATTAAGTTTTCAGTTTTCTTGAAAATTTGCCTTTTTTTAGTTGTGCCACTGACTTTTCTTCATAATGATTTTATGTGGTCTTTGAAGTGTCATGTTGGGAGGAGAACTCACTTCATCTATCAGTGGAACATATGCATGCTGGCTGAAATTTTTCAATGTCCAAGAGCCGGTTGTCAAAATTTGAGAAATACTTTAAATCAAATCACTGTTAATACTATAATGACTTTCTGTTTGCTGACTTCTGTAATGACTTCTGTACTATAATGACATCTGTTTTTATGATATTTTAAAAATGTCACCAACTTAATGAAAACGATGCTAAATTAACAAAAATGATGCCAAATTGTTTAAAATTTGAAATCAAAACATGAGTAAAATTTTGATTTAAACTTTTAGCAGATTGGATTTCAAACTAATTAATAAACAGATAATACATAAATTATGTTTCAAAAGGTGTGTCTGTTTGTCGCACTTGGCGATTTTTGGTAAATGTTGCAAAACATACATAACATTGCTAAAATCGTTGAAATGTTGCCAAATTCTTGAAAATTTAATAACTCAATTAATTAAATACACTATTAATTAAATTTAATTTCTTTGTAGAAAATATTAATTTAATAGTTTTTGTTCAAAATATTGTGTTTTTTACTGCTCGTGGGACAGCTACGCTTTGTTATGGGATCTAGGAAAGCATAAACAAATTATGTTATGTTAGAGAATGGTATAAATGTATGTTTCAATAGAAAGTCATATAAGTAATATTGAATGGGAGAGAAGTATAGTTTGTATGTATCTGTGGATATTAGGGGATATAGTGTTGCAGGAAAGTCTTTTGCAACATTATGAATAGCAAATGGGAAGTAATCCTTTACAACTTTTACCCTGTCTTATGATGGGCTGACCATTTCAGTAAAAAATATAGAATGCTATGAATTTAACTTAATGCTAAATAAGTTTATAAATGTAAAATATGCATTACTTTTCTTTTACCAAAATGAACCGTGAATTAATGATATGACCCATTTTTTAAAATGGTTACAACTTTAGTAGCTCAACATTGATTAAGTCGGAATATTTGCGAGCCAATAGTAGTAATAGGTAAGGAAGTGTTAAAATATGGTCATATGAAAATAGGATTTAATGCAAAGTTTGAAATTCTTCCATTTTCAGTATTATATGTTTTCTCTTAATCCAATATCTGTAATTAAATAAGATTAATTTCTGTACAAATTTTGTTATATATGTACAGTGGTATAGGTTTCCATGGCATAAAATTTCAATATTAAATCTTCAAAAATAGCAGTGAAGAAATTAGCAAATGATTTCATATGGATTGGAAAACTTTACAATCAAAAATACTTGTTAGTAGAGTAAATTTTAGGTATTTTAATTACCAGAACTCTATTGAAAATTGAATGTTTAGCTGCATTTTAAATCTACTGTGTTAAAAGATTATAAAAATTATGGAAGTCTAAATGTTAATTTTCATAGAAAATCTACATATATACTTGTCTATAAAACATTTCTATTACTTCCTTCCTGGAATAATTTAATGCTGTATTGGTGTTCTCTGGATGAATTTAACAACACAGCTCCCAGGAAGAATTAAATGGTGCCAGTGCTCCCTAAAATAATAATTTAACATAATACCATTCCTCCCTGGAAAAATATAGATGATATCTGAAAGAATTTAACATGGTGTCGGTGTTTCCTAGAAGAGATTAATAGTGCTGGCACTCCTTGTTCATTATAGGTTCCAAATCCCTGTGAAATAGAACTATCTCTGGTGGTGAGAACCTCGATCATGTGATATTTTAAATAAATTAACAATTATAAATTTATCTACATTTTCTATATACAATCTCTTTGACATACTTCAGACATAAAAGCTGGACAACAATAAAATGGTATTGAATATAATTTACATAAGTGTCCTAGAAATCATTTGTTGTATTTTTGTTTTACGGATGGAGATCGTTTCTCTCGATAAAAATGGCGAAATTTATCATGCGTTTTCCCCTGATATTCCTCCTCAGACTGTAGGTAGTTTGCTTCAATTGTGGCTTGTGGACATAAATGGCTAAATCCATCTGGATGTTGAGGTGAAATACATTTTTGATCACTTGACATTGAGGCATCTTTTTTTTCCATAAATTTTTGTTTATTCTCTTCTTTTTTAGACTCTTGTTCATTTTTTCCTTTTATCAACTTTTGTTTCTTCTCTTCTTTTTCAGACTCTTGTTCATTCTCTGCCTTTTCCAATTTTTGTTTATTCTTTTCTTTTTCAGACTCTTGTTCATTCTTTTCCTTTTCCAACTTTTGTTTAATCTCTTCTTTTTCAGACTGTTGTTCATTTTCTTCCTTTTTCAATTTTTGTTCATTCTCTTCCTTTTTTAATTTGTGTTCATTTTCATTTTGTGATTTTTGTCCATTTTCATCAATTTTAAAATTTTGTTCATTCTCTTCCTTTTTAGATTTTTCTTTATTCTCTTCATTTTTAGATTTTTCTTTATTCTCTTCCTTTGTTGATTTTTCTTCATTATTTTTTTCATTTTTCTCTAAATTTAATGTTTTACTCAATTTTGAAATTTCCTCCGATTTACAATCTTTAAGACTTTTATCAACTTTCTCAGGTTTGGTACATTGAGTGCCATGATCAAGTTCACTATCATCACATTTTTCCTTTTCAATCTCTTTGTTAGATAACATTTTATTACTTTCCCTTTTACCTACTGATTGATGGTTCGCTTTTTCATCTCCACTTTCACTAGACAAGCATTTTGAATGTAAAGATATAGTTCTTGAAGACTGATCTGATTTCAAATTATTTTTCTTTTCAACATTTTCTTTATTTAAATGCTTTGAATGCTCAGATTTAGAATATTCTTTGTTTTTTAAAGTCTCATTTTCACTGTCTGAATGAGCTTTTTTTGATTTTGAGATGTTAGTGCTAAGTCTTTTCTCAGACCTTCTCATTTTTGAATGATGGTTTAATGTTTTTTCTGAATGCTTAGGCCTTCGTTCTTCAGATCCACTTATACAAGACTCATTTTCACTGTCAGAATGAGCTTTTTTTGATTTTGATGAGTGCGATTTTGAGATGTTTATGTCAATTTTTTTCTCAGACATTTCCCTTTTTGAGTGATGACTAAATTCTTTTTCTGCATCATACCTAGGCTTTGGTTCTTCAGACCCACTTTCACTGTCCAAATGATCTTTTTTCGATTTTGTGCTAAGTTTCTTTTCAGACTTTCCTTTTTTTGAGTAATGAATAAATTCTTCTTTTTCTATATGCTTACGCCTTGATTTTTCAGATTCACTTTCACTGTCTAAATGAGCTTTTTTAGATTTTGATACATGTGATTTTGAAATGTTAGTGCTAAGCTTTTTTTCAGTCTCTCCTTTTTTAGAGTGATGACTTAATTCTTTTTCTGCATGCTTAGATCTTGGTTTCTTAGATTCACTTTCACTGTCCGAATGAGCTTTTTTGGATTTTGATGAGTGTGATTTTGAGGTGTTACTGCTAAACTTTTCCTCAGTTTTTCCCTTTTTATAGTGATGACTTAATTCTTTTGCTGCATGCTTAGGTCGTGATTCTTCAAAATCACTGGCATAAGACTCATTTTCGCTGTCTGTATAAGTTTTTTTAGATTTTGAGGAGTGTGATTTTGAGGTGTTAGTGCTAAGTTTTCCCCTAGTATTTCCCTTTTTTGAGTGATGTCTTGATTCTTTTTTAGCATGCTTAGACCTTGGTTCGTCTGAATCACCGACATTTTCAGATGACTGTGATGTCTCTCTTTTTCTTTTAGACATTTTAGAAGCACTTTTGGAGTGCTTTTTCCTTTGCTCTTCAGATGCACTATCTTCACTTGAAGAATCGCTAGCTGAATCATTGGATGATTCTTTATCTTTTTTGTTTCTTTTTTTACTGTGGTGATCTGAAATCGAAGCAAAATATTATTAAATACATTATGATAATAAACAATAGTTTGTAAGAATAACATAATAATAAATTCTTTTGACTGCCACTAAAACAATGTTTTCTAATTCCTTAAGAGGGAAACCCCCCCATAAATCTTTCGATTGTTAAATTTTTGGTTTTTTTTCTCAATCATAGATGCTAAAAAGGTTTGAATTAAAATTCTATAAATTACTTGGTATTTCTAAAATATATTGAAAACGATATATTTCTTTTACATAAATATCAGAAAAACCTACATTTTAAAGAGTTTTTAATAGACATAGAACTTCTTTATATATATTACCATGGTATACTAAAACACAAGGGGAAGAGTTGATTTCTCCTATTCCTTCACATTTTAAAATTGGCTATTTATAATTTTAAAATGTGACCCAGTTTATACACCCCTACTTTATACCAAACATTTAAGACTGTGGTTAAAAAAGGATTGCCCTATTATACATACTTTTGGAATTACTTTTGTAGCAGATCAGTTTTGTTAATTATTAAATACTTTCTTTTGTAAAAATATTATACAGAGGAGGTTTAATCAAGGAAACTCAAACTAGGAACTACAAAACTTCAGGAATGCCCCTTCAGGAAAAAAGGATGTCATAGTCAACACATTCTCCACATATAGTAAAGAGCATCATTAGATCAGTTTCACTCTTATTTGAGCTCATCAACAATGAACAGCTACAGTTGCAAAATGAAGAGTGCTTTTTGTTCAAAATATATATTTTTAGTTCAAATAAGTGCCAAATCAATCCATTTCACTACTTTTGATTTGATCAGCTTCCCCTTTGTTCTTTTGATTGTTTACATCATGTGCTCTTTTTTTTGAGTGAATAATCACTCATTTTCAGAGTTCCCTATTTAAGATTTTGATCAATCTGCTAAGCTGTCAACTTTCTAAATCAATCCGTTTTCTGTGGGACAGAAAACTAATAATATAAAATCAAAATTAAAAAAAAATCTCATGTCAAAATCCATTTTGCACTCAATAACAGAATGTCAATGCAGAAAAGTCAAACATTTTATTATGCAATATTGAAATGAAAATATTCATACTATCACTGTAGAATGGTAATTATTTAATTTTTTATTACTACGTTATACAACAAAGATCTTTCTACTCCTTAATAACGAAATATGATACCCTTATAAGTCATTTCTCCATCCACTGTGTACTTCAACTTTTTCATGTTGACTCAAGTAAATATTTTGTTTGAATATAAAAGTTAAAAAGACATGTGAAAATTTTCTTGTATTATTTTACTGATTTTTTTAGTTTAAATTCCCCCCTTTAGGCATGTTTCATAAAAAATGTTGAAAAAATTCCTAAAATTAAATAAGCTAGAATCTTAAAATTGTGTCCTGTAAGTTTTAATATGATATTTTTTTAAATCTATTATTTTTTAATTTTATTAAATAGGGTTATTGGTGAATTGCCGTCAAATTAGTGTTTCCCCTAGACCAGGGGTCGGCAACCTGCGGTTCGTGAGCCGCATGCGGCTCTTTTGATGTAAAGTTGCGGCTCTCCAGTAACATACAAAAAAATTAATAATTTATTATCAAAACCCTTAAAAAATAAGAAAATATATTTTTAAGTACCTAATTTCTCAATAGCTTCTATTTTCATAATTGCTAATTACTAATCGCCACACTTAACATGACCGTAATGAGATAAATTTGAACTATTGTTTTGTTCTTAGAGGTGAGACGCCGTGACTATGTTTATCTTTCAGCCAATTGCATTCCATTTCCGTCTCACCCAAACAGCCATTGTCTAGACTCTAGACGTGTTGTCAGTCAGTCATCCTCGGATAGCGCGGTCGACGTTACGTTGCATGTGTGTTAATTTAATTGCTTGCGGTTTTTGCGTGTCTATTCGCTTGTTGTTTCAAGAAGAATACGATTTAGAAGTGAATTATCTTCTCAAAGGTATGTGCGCGTATAATATAATAAAATCAGTAACAGAATTGGATTACATATCTGAGTAATAATGGTAAATAAATTGTTTGCCGTTTTAGATAGCTAAGTAAAATTTTAAAAAATCATTTTTTCAGATCCGCCGCCAGCATGGCATCTGGTAAAATAAAGAGAAGAACTGAAGAAGAAAACCGAGAATTCAATCAGGATTGAACGGAGTCGTTTGCATTCATATGCAACACAGATGGTCCGACTTGTATCATTTGCCACGAAAAACTCGCACACAATAAAAAGTCAAATTTGGAGAGACACTTCATTACAAAACATACCCAGTTTGCTGGTAAATATCCAACCGATGACGCACGAAAAAAAACTGGTGAAGAGCTCCAAAAAACAAACAACAGTCAAGTTCCATGCTAAGTAACTGGGCGCAATCTTCCAATAAAGTAAATCTGGCAAGCTTTGCAGTAGCATTAGAAATTGCAAAAAGAGAAAAACCATTCACAGATGGTGAGTACTTCAAAAATTGTTTTATACGTGCATCTGAAGAACTGCTTCGTGATTTAAAAACAAAGCAGAAATCAAGAATAAAATCAAAGATTTGCCATTATCTACTAAAACAGTACGAGATAGAACTGCTAAAATGTCTTCAAATGTATCACATATGCAAGTGGAAGGTGGAAGACATTCAACTGTCTTCTGCCTTATCACTTGATATAGATGAGTCTTGCGACATAAAAGACACGGCACAAGTTACCCTTTTCGTGAGGTATATGTCGTCCCAAGGTCCAAAGGAAGAACTGCTAGGATTGCTACCGCTCTCAGGGCAAACTCGTGGAGAAGATATAGCAAATGCTGTGCAAAAATGCCTGGAAGACAATGGGATCGATATAAATAAAATCGTTTCTATAGCAACTTATGGAGCCTGAAGTATGACAGGAATACATATATAGAGGGGTAACATCAATTCTTCAGAAAAAAATAAACCATGAAATTCTAACGTTTCACTGCATAATTCATCAAGAAGCGCTTTGTGCCCAAACATTTCCGGCCGAAACAGTTGAGGTCATGAACTTGGTAATTAAGATTATTAACAGCATCTTGGCAAGAGCACTCTCCCATCGCCAGTTTAAAGATTTCCTTGAAGAAATAGATAGTCAGTTTTCTGACCTACTTCTCCACAATAAAGTGCGATGGCTTTCCAGCGGTAACGTATTGCAACGTTTTGCTTTGTGCTTGAGGGAAATAAAAACAATCCTCAATGAAAAAAGCATTGACCATTCCCGAAGAAGACAAATGGTTGAAAAAATTCAACTTCATGGTAGATACCACAATGAAACTAAATGAACTAAATCTAAAACTGCAAGGAAAGGGCAACCCAGCCTACGCCTTGCTTGAAGAAGTAGTTTGTTTTGAAAAAAATTACTTCTTTTTGTTGAAAACATGGAGAGCGGTAAATTACTTCATTTTAAAAATCTGAAGCAATATCGCGATGAGACCAATGCAACTACTGACACGAATTACTTCAGCATAGCTTTAAAAAACATGAAGGATGGATTCGCTGAGAGATTCGAGCAATTCAAAACAAACAAAAGTACTCTCGCGTTCATAGTAAATCCTCTCAACACAAATACAAATGAGATCAACATTGAGCCATTTGGAATTGATGTTGGATCGCTCCAAATGCAATTGCTAGATTTGAAAAGCAAAGACTTGTGGAGTGGCAAGTTCACAGAACTCAAGAGCAAGTTGGAAGCGTTGGAGGTCCAGAAATGCATGTACATGCTGCAGCACAAGTGGAAATAAATTCTAAAAGAAATTCCGCGAGTTGAGGCCCTCATATTCGGCGCATGGAATAGTCTTCCAGAATGCTACAGTGAGGTGAAGAAGTTGGCATATGGAGTGCTGACGATCTTCGGGTCGACATATTCGTGCAAGCAAGCGTTCTCTTGCATGAATATAATAACAAGAAAGATCAATCATGCTTAAAGCATTGATTATGAAACACCTTCCAACTTCAATGCAATTTTATTTAAAAAAGTCGAAAATGCAATACATTCCTCGGTAATATTTTAAAACTTATCACAATACTACATTGATTTATTATATTTGAAAACTTAAACCTTCATTAAAAAAAATGAACTTCATTCAAATGACGGCATTGAAATATAAATTGCCTGGTTTAAATATCTCTAAAATGTAATACATTCCACGGTAATATTTTTAAAACTATCATAATACTACGATAATTTATTATATTTGAAAACTTCTTCGAAAGCAACTGAAATAAATTCAAATGACGTCATAGAAAAAATAACACGCCTGGATCTCTCTATAAAAGCAGGATTTCATTCATAACTTTCTCCCATTCATATCATTCATCACAATACCATATTAATTTATTTTATTTAAAAATTAAGACCATGGAGCTACAATTCATAAACTCTATGCTTAAAACTTCATCGAAAAAAATCGTCCTTCTGTTTATAAAATCAATTAATATTTCATTCATATCAGCCATGCAGACTTCGTGAACTGAATTATTTTGTGTTAAAGAAATACAGTAATTCTAATACAACTCATTCTACATATTTTGCTGTTTACATTTTACATAGGTGAAAAATAGGCTTAGTTGTAGAAATAATCAAATTTGAATGAGAATTTAAACTCAAATATATTGTCATTGTGTTGTTTTAGTATGTAGATGCACAGAATTTAAGCAAATATAAAGTAGTTTTAGGACGGATACAACACTCAATATGAGTTAAAAAGAACTTTAAGAAATCACGATTTTGAAACAAGATGGATGCCATATATCATTTTGAAGTGGGTCATGTGATCGTTTCATATCATGGTCACGTGATCGTTTCATATAAGATGTGCAATTATTATTTTAATTTTTATTTAAAAAACTACTGAATATATTTCGCTGAATTTTTTTTTATGTATTTTATGGAACAATTTGACTATTACCTAAAATTTTCGTAGCAATTTGTGAATTTTAAATCCGCTTAAAAAATGTTTGAAAAATTAGGTCCCATAGGGCTCAATGTATTTCATTTTTTCAACCCGGGTTTAATCCAAAACTAATTGGGTGATATTATTCATTTATATTCCCATAGGTCCTACAGACCGTTTGAACAACATACTAAAATTTCATTTTGATTAAGTCATTTTTACGGCAGTTATCTTGTTAACGGACAGACAGACAGACAGAATGAATGAACAAAGTCATAAACACTTTTCAACTTTGTTGTAAAGTGTTAAAAAATAAAGTTAGAAGTCAACTAACGAATAAAAATCTAGAGTCG
Source organism: Amaurobius ferox (assembly GCA_951213105.1). Lineage (NCBI taxonomy): Eukaryota > Metazoa > Arthropoda > Arachnida > Araneae > Amaurobiidae > Amaurobius > Amaurobius ferox. The sequence goes on from OX578146.1 coordinate 14,892,379, forward strand.
TGCTTGAAACTTAAAACAACATGTTATAAGCCAGATTTAATCAAACTTTCAAAAGGCATGCAAAGCCAATGCTCCCATTGATGTAACTATCTATATTTGTGTTTTTATATGAATAAATATTATTCCGTATTTAAAGCCGTTTATTTTAAATCAAAAATCAAATATATATAAGCAAATACTATAATATTGAAACGAAAATTTTTAGTGGCTCTTTAAAAACTGGGAAATTTCGTAAATTGAAACTTTTGGCTCTTCCGTTTCAATAGGTTGCCGACCCCTGCCCTAGACTAAAAAAAGGGCAGGGTGTTCATTCATAAAGAGGGCACTGTAGCTGAACAAAAAGGGACATTTTTTAAAGCGAAAGGGGCAATTTTTAATGAACAGGGTCTTTTTTTTTACGTTGAGATCACAGCCTAGGTCATTGAATTCAGCTTTTTATAATATATATTTAATAAACTAGTTCCAAATTATTCGAAATAACTAAAATTGATTTTGTTAAACCAGATTTTATGAATATAGCCTACACAGATTCTAGCAGCAAAATCAGTGTTTAAAATAAAATCAAAATATAGGTCACATTACATGCACAAGTACTACCATATATACTCATATACTCGCGTATAAGTCGAGAAATCTGTGGGGAAAAAAAAAAAAAAAAAAAAAAAAAAAAAAAAAAAAAAAAAAAAAAAAAAAAAAAAAGCTTCAAAGTGGGTGGTGGTGTGGGAGAGGTCGACTTATACACGGAAAAAAAAAAAAAAAAAAAAAACCCGTAAGTCCTAGAAGTTATTTTTCCTTGCGAGACAATCCAACCTAAAGCAATGCGGTAGTAATTACGCAATAGCGCACTCCGAATTTCTCTGCACTTCAAAACTCTCCTGTGAGTCACTGTCCTCCCGAATGCTCCCGACTACCAGTGTATCTATCGGGTAATTAAAAAATATGCATGCATTTTCGTTCGAAGTTTATCATTCACTTTTCGGATTACGGTCGATCGTTTTCGACAAAAAATGGTTCTTTTCAGAAATAATTCTGTAACACGAATTGTTTAAACCTATAAAGCAAGATTTTAAGTTGAAAGTGTTTTTTTTGTTTTGTTTATTGAAGAGAGTTTCTGATTTCTACTGTGTTGGGGGTTAACAAAAAAATCAGCTCAAATAACGGGCGGAAGCCAGATATTGTTTGATTGTGCGGTGGGTCAAAGGACGCTTGAGAGACAGAGATGCACGTTGAGTTAAAGGACGCTTGAGAGACAGGGATGCGCGGTCTCACATCCGTTTTGAGGACGCTGCGTGCTGGGAGAAAAAGAAAGACTAGAGATTGTCACACGAGAATGAGCGTCCCCTAAACAGATGGGAAACAACGCTCATATGTCATAGGCCTTTGGAATCGAACTTTAAAGAGTTCCGATGAAGTTTTTATTATGGAAATTAAATTTTATTATATATATATATATATATATCATACTCGAAAAGTATAAAAATGAAAGAAAGCAATATATCAAAGAATGGCCGGGGTGTGTGTGTGTGTGTGTGACCCCCACTCCCCGGTTAAGCCAGCTTGCATCTAGACAACACTCCCGGTAGCCGATATATTGCACAAAGATGGATACCGAAGTATCAAAATTTCAAAAGGATTCCAATATAAGAATTTTAAAAAGTAGGTTACAGATCATGTAAGTGTGGAGTACCCAGAAGACACGTATTTTAAAAACTGTACTATGTCTACTCTCACTAAACTAAAGGCAATAAGAATCCAAACATATAGATTTTAATGATCAAAGCAGATACCATACCATAACCACTATCCACCATGACGAATCCAGCACCAATACATCTGCTAGACATTATCTATTATATAAGAATGTGCTCATTCTTAACTTGTGTAAAGATAGCACAGACTCCCTAACGTGATCAAAACACGGGAGGTTCGGCATCCAAATATATGTGGTAGCTCTCAGTTACGGTTATATCATAAAATTTGCATATAATGTTACACAGAAAATGCTTCGGAAAGCCTTGTGCAATTGCACCATGGAGGAAGTTAATATCACTATTGTAGCGATCATTAACATTACTGTTGATTCTTTTGCTTCGCAAAAGTTGGTTCAAAATTATGTTTCTGTATACATTCCTATGCAAGCATGAATACCAAGGAACAATGAAATTTATAACAAATTTAAAATCTCTACGTTTATCGTAGAGGCGAAATCCAGTTGATCTATCAGGAAGTTTGTACAGAGATAAATCAAGATAATTACGACTTTCATCAGGGTTGTATGGTGTTTCTGTTAAAGTTAAACTTTTTGGATAAAATCCAAAATCCAATATAAAATTTTTTTCTTTACAGGTTGTGACCCCCACTCCCCGGTTAAGCCAGCTTGCGTCTAGACAACACTCCCGGTAGCCGATATATTGCACAAAGATGAATACCGAAGTATCAAAATTTCAAAAGGATTTAAAAAGGATTCCAAAATAAGAATTTTAAAAAGTAGGTTACAGATCATGTAAGTGTGGAGTACCCAGAAGACACATATTTTAAAAACTGTACTATGTCTACTCTCACTAAACTAAAGGCAATAAGAATCCAAACATATAGATTTTAATGATCAAAGCAGATACCATACCATAACCACTATCCACCATGACGAATCCAGCACCAATACATCTGCTAGACATTATCTATTATATAAGAATGTACTCATTCTTAACTTGCGTAAAGATGGCACAGACTCCCTAACGTGATCAACACACAGGAGGTTCGGCATCCAAATATATGTGGTAGCTCTCAGTTACGGTTATATCATAAAATTTGCATATAATGTTACACAGAAAACGCTTCGGAAAGCCTTGTGCAATTGCACCATGGAGGAAGTTAATATCGCTATTGTAGCGATCATTAACATTACTGTTGATTCTTTTGCTTCGCAAAAGTTGATTCAAAATTATGTTTCTGTATACATTCCTATGCAAGCATGAATACCAAGGAACAATGAAATTTATAACAAATTTAAAATCTCTACGTTTATCATAGAGGCGAAATCCAGTTGATCTATCAGGAAGTTTGTACAGAGATAAATCAAGATAATTAAGACTTTCATCAGGGTTGTATGGTGTTTCTGTTAAAGTTAAACTTTTTGGATAAAATCCAAAATCCAATATAAAATTTTTTTCTTTACAGGCAAAAAGGATGTCGTCAACGTAACGTATGAACAGTAATTCGTTTAAAATGTGTGTGCCCTCCTCATATTTATTGAGGTAAATGTCGGCGAGAATAGAGGAACAACCACCTTCCATGGGTATACCATGGAGCTGTTTGTAGAAATTAGTACCATCGTATAAGACGGTTTCAAATAGTACAAGATTAACCAAAGTTTTAAATTTACTTAGAGTAATAAGTTTTTGCATATTATATTTTTCGTAGACTTCCATCAAAATGGCAAAAAGATTTTTAATATCTATATTACTGAACAAATCATTAAAATCATAACTTTTATAATGTAAATCTTCAGATATGGTTTTAATTTTTTCTATTACTTCAAGACTATTACTTATAAAATAAACACCATTATTTTTTATTTTAATCATAACTTCTTTTACGATAGTATATATATATATATGTCGTTTTCAAGTGTTTTTGAATAATGTATGGAAAATTTTATTTTCTCTTTTTGGGATCGATTTATACGCGAGTTTTGGATTTTTTTCCTTTTTTTCCCCCCTCTGAAAGTAGGGCTGTCGATTTATACACGAGTTTTAGATTTTTTTTTCTCTGAAAGTAAGGGTTTGACTTATACGCGAGTATATACGGCAATACTGGCATGTGTAACGCAAATAGCATAGAGCCATATGAAAAACAAGGATTTTTTCGCATGTGCTCGGAGGAAATCTGAGGTTTTATCAACTCGTTCATCAAAAACGGGACGGACACAAAGGGGAAAGGGGTCGGGGTGGGGGTGTGTCTTCCGTGTGAAGAATCCAGAAGAGATCATCCGGGAACCAGAAAATAATAAGTCATGCTCCTACGTATCAATAGCGGAAGGACGGAAATTTTCGCGGAGTCCTGAGGTTATTTTTAAGTAAACGGGGGCAGGGCGCATTTACCGCTATTAAAAAATGGTAGGGACAGGGCGCATTTACCACTATTAAAAAATGGTAGGGACAGGACGCATTTACCTTTGTACAAAAACAGGCAGGGCGCGTTTTATTACTGTAAAAAATGGGCAGGGTGCATTTATCACTATAAAAAAACGAGCAGGGTGCCGCGCCCTCCTGAAAATGCCTTGGGGAAACACTACAAATTCAGGAATGTTAAAATAAACAGCACATACATCCACAGGAATCTAATGTACAGCTCGTTCAAAATGCCATCCATTAACAACAATGAACATTTGAAATTGAGAAAGATACAGCATACTTTGACAAGCATTGTAGGTGTGCCTGTACTACAGCCCCTGATGAAATGACTTTTTGATAGGTATTTATTGTTTTCCATATACATGTTTCATGCTTTCTTGATGTCGATGTTTACTCATTAGATAATTCTCTACAACTTTGTAATTGACATTTTTCTTGCTTTGTTGCAAAGTTTGCTATCGTAACCTTTTAAATTCTTTTCCAGGGGCACTGCAATCCCTTTTACTGGACTGTGCATAGTCATTTTATTATAGATAGACTTAGAGTGTACATTTATTGACCTTTTCTTATAAAGTGATTGGGTTTCTTAAGATTTTTCCATTTAATCTAGTGAACTGATTTTAGTATCATTCACTTTCAAACTATCAGCTTCCTACAGAGTATAACTATTACCATTATTTCGACATACACCATCCTTCTCCATAGAAATAGGCTATCTAGATTTGGGGGAAGTAGGAAATAATCCAATGAAAGTGAGTAGTAAAAGATCACTGAATCTTACCTGAATCTGATTTATCTCTTAATCTAGATTTTCCCGATTTCTTGCTTTTCTTCTTCTTACAGTTTGTGGCCCTTTCTTGCCTTTTTGATAGTTTCTTCAGTTTCCTGATGTGTAAAAATATATTTTAAGTACGTTGTAATTTAAAATGTATTCCATAAGAAATAAAACTGATTTTGTAAAAATTTGAGTTGCTTATTGTTTCAGATAAAATGCTTTGTACAAACAGTACATTAAAGCAAATACATTTTCTTATCCCCTTTTCCTTCATGACATTTTACAGTATTAAATTCTGTTGATTTGGGTTAAACAAGACATTTGGAGGCGATATGGATAGTTCAGAAAGTAATGATTATAAATAGCGACATTAAGAGGAAATTCTCTTATATGTTTAAAATAACATTTATTGTACAAAAGATTGGTTGAGACCAAAATAAAAGTTTGATATCTGAGAGATCTTTATGTACCGCAATTACTATAGCAGAGTTTGATTGTTTTAATGCAGGTCTGTCCAACTGGTGGTTAGCAGGTTGGATATGCCTCACAAAGAAATTTTACTGGACTACAAACTTGGTAGAATCCAAATAAAACTATTTTGACAAAATTAAATGTATTAATTGATTTTTTCTTAAATTAGCAACTTTTGATACTTCCCAAAAAAACACTCAACCCTAATGAAATATAACACTAAAAGATAATAAGACTTTTTTAATCATTATTTCCTAAGGCAGACAAAAAACATTTTGAGACAAAAAATAACTTACACAGAAATTTTTATAAGAAAATTCAGCCCAACAGTTTACCGAAATTGAAAAATGCCGATTATGATTAATACATATCTTCTCATTTGCAAGGCTGAAATTAACTATGAGTAAAACAGTCTATCAACTTTCAAAGCTGATTAGAATGAAAAACTAACATCTTTACAGATGTTCTCATTCTGAAGTAATTCATTTTTGAAGTCATTTAAATAAAAATTTCTTTAATAAAGCCATCAATAGATTAATCAAGCCAATAAATTAGATAAATGTAAGCTGATTTGTGTTAATATTATACTAATGCAACCCAAATTTGGAGTCACAAAGGGTATTTTATGGGTTGTAAAATTTGGTTTGTCAATGTTAAATATTACATTGGATAACCAAACAAAAGTATTTTGAAATTTTGAGCCGTGAGCAAAAAGGTTGGAAACCACTGGCGTAAACAATAATTCTTCAGATTTTCGGGAAAAAAATAATAATGTAAATTTGTGGACATATAGAATGACAAATACATGGCATATATTCTAAAGATTTAACTTTGTGCAACAATAGGGAGATGGATGGAAAAGGATAATTACGTACTCTTGGCAATGACCGCGAAAAAAAAACTGAATTTCATGATCGTACTATTTATTTGAAAATAATTAAAAAATTAACCTTTATAACAAACCAAAATATGAAAATAATTTAGTTTAGTTAAGTTAATATGCAACAATAGGGAGATGGAGATCGATGGAAAAGGATAACTGTGTAATCTCGGAAACGTCCACGAAAAAAAAAAAACTGGATTTTACGATCATGCTATTTATGTGAAAATAATTAAAAAATCAACCTTTATAATCAATAAAATCATGAAAATAAGCTTGTTTAGTCAAGTTAATGTGCAACAATAGGGAGATGGAGATTAATAGAAAAGGATAATTGCGTACTCTCGGAAACGCCCGCGAAAAAAAACAACAACTGAATTTCACGATCATACTATTTATATGAAAATAATTAAAAAGACCTTTATAATCAACCAAAATATGAAAACAAGCTAGTTTATTCGGTCGTTAATGTGCAACAATAAGAGGATGGAGATAGATGGAAAAAGGCAATTCTGCAGCCCCAGCAAAAGCCCGGGAAACAAAAAAAAAAACAACAAGAAGAAGACTGAAATGTACAATCTTATAATTTCAGCGAAATATAATTTGTTTAGTAAAATATTTCTTTATTTTTACTCGCACTATAAAAATAAATTAGGTCTATTTTTCTGATATGAAATCATTAGAAGAAGAAAATGGATGCAAACTGATAATTTTGGACAAAGCTGGGAATATGAATTGAATGGTGGGAGGCATGGATTTCACAGAATTTTCTGTAGTTTTGAAAGTAATGTCCATAAAACGATAAGATGAAGTAAAAACTATGGAAAATCTGTAAAAATTGACATCTCTGCACATGACTTACTTTTCCACGAAATGATTCATCCAATCATTGAGTGTTATAAGTACTCAGTGCCAGTTGGTACATCTTCACAACTGTTATTCTCCATATGAATGGAAGACATCCGCAAGTCGCCAGAAAGGAACAGAAGAAAATTTGTTTATCATTTTCAGAGGAAGAGATTTTCTGGGAATTTTTGTAGTGGAATCGGGGAAAAGTAGAGACTTTTAGGTTGTGAACAAAAAATCGGAAGAAATAGGTTTCGGATTGAAAGATCGTAAATGATGACCGAAAATTGGAAACTTTACAGGTAAATCAGAAGCATTGGCAGCTATGCCATATGATTAATAGACGAATTTTCATGAATTTTTAAAAGATATATATTTTTCAAGCATTCTAAATGCTTCTGATTATTAAATTGAAATAAATTAATGTGCAATCCAATGTTCATAATTTAACAGTAGTTCCTCAAAAAATATCAGACTGCTCCAAAATAAAAAAAAATAATTTCGTAAATTCATCCATTCATTAATTATATATATTTTAAGTGAGAGAATTGTTAAAATTTTTGATGCTGTGCTTGGACCTTGCATATCTTTTTTCCCTGTGATGGGTTCTAGACAGAAGTCACACACAACCAGACTTGGGCACGGTAGCCCATTGGTTAGCGCACTGGAGTTGCACTCGGTAGGCCCGGGTTCGATTCCAGCCACTGCCCAAACTGCCGCCGTGTTCATGCGGAGTATGATCACGATAAACATGTGGGTCCGAAAGTCCTTCCAAGAGGTTGGTGGTAGGGGAAGGAGGGTACGGTCCCTGTGGATGCCTCCCCCACTGGGTTCCGGTCTAAATTGGGTGGCACTTCCCGACCGTCCAAACAGTTACCTTACACCTTTCTGGTAGGTCGGACGGTCTGGGTTTCAACACAATCAGACTTATTTTAAAGGTAGCGGAAAGGAGATAATTTATGGATGGGATTGTTCCACTGGATTGTACTGGAAGTCACAGAGAATTAGACACATTTTAAAGGTAGAGAGTAGGGAATAATTTAAGGATGGGATTGTTGTACTGGCTGTCACAGATTGCATAAAATTTTCCCTTTTATTTTATATGAATAAAATTTTTTCTGTTATTTTTTTAGATTAATAAATTCAATTCATCTTTCCTGAGAATAGCGGGTATATTTTCTACTTACCTTAGAAGCTTCTTTTTTTCTGATGCTGATAATGATTTCAAAAATTCCATTTCTGGATCACTTTCTTCATCGCTGGGAATAAATTGCTGAAATGTTTCAAATAGAATGCTTAGAAAAGGCCTAATTTAAAGTGAATAGGTAAAATATAAAAACATTATATAAGGGTTGATCTATACATAACAAGCCAATGTCTAGCTTTCCACACAAATCTTGGTCAGTTCATTGCCAAAAGGTAGAGGCATATATGCCTCTACCTTTTGGCAAGATTTATATATAAAAAAAGACTAAAAAAGAGAAAAATCTTATATATACTCATAATATTGAAAAACTAGTCATAGAACATAAGTGTCCAAGGCACAGAGTGGCATTATGTAATTTCTAACTATAGAAAGATAGTGACATGTGCAAGTAGACAAATTTTGTCAAAAATGTATAATTACATGTCTGGTATGCATGTAAATGCACATGGTTACTCCTCGAAATTTTACCAATAAATAAAAATACGTAAACCAAGAGGTAGGTCAGGTCCACACTGCTGTCTCACTGTAAATAAAAATACACATCAAGAGTTTTAGCACTGAAATGTAAATTTTTCTTCTTATGCATTAATTCATGTACATATATACATTTTTAAATTTTTACCTTTCCATATGCTATTCCACTATTAAAATATTGCTATGATATAATTTGTACTGAAATATTAAGGAGCTTTCTTTTTTATTTTAATAATTCTATGCAATTGCTTTTCCTTAGTATGTAGTATGCTGTAGCACAAAATGCTGTAGCTGATGTATGTAGTATGCTGTAGCACAAAAGTATTTGTTGCTACATACATGCATATGCAATTTTATAGTTAGTGTTTATCAATAAAATATATTTATACTGTTCTTAAAACAGTATAAATATATTTTATCGTTAAATATACTATAAAAATATTATTATTTATAAATAAAATATCTTTCTATTTATGGATTTGTATCTATGTTTGTAAAACAGTATAAAATAAAAATTAAAGAGAATTATCCAGTTTCAGAGGTAAAAATGAGCATTCTTTAGTAAAAAAGAGTCAGAACTCAATAAAAGCAAGAAATATCTCTAGACAAATTTTCTTATTATTACTTTTGAAAATAAGTATTACAGTTTCACAAAAATATAAGAAAATGATTTATAATTTATTATTATAAATTTATTATAATATCTTTTTAAAAATATTTCCTACTTTGGAAATATACTCATAAAAATTTGAGAGATGGAATAAAAAATACCCTTCAAAAAATACTTTTAGGCGACTTCAGCAAAGGGTTTCATGGAATGGGAGGGGGATGGGGCTCAATTCCTTTCTAGATACAAAATTTTCTTTAAAATCTAAATTTATTGAGAGTAGAGTCACTTTATAGAAATTTAATCCCATATAGGAGTTTAGTCCAGTTAAAATTTCAAAACTTGTCTCTCAATTTAGGATACTGTAAATAAAGTCTATCTATATAATAAAAGGCAATGTCTGTGTGTCTGTCTATCTGTGTGTCTTATACACTATAGGCTCAGTGACCGAGCGTTGCAGAGCTACGAAATTTGGCAATCGGAGACACAGGGAGGTGGGAAGGTGACACGTGAAAACTGATTTTTAAAATTTAAATTACTTTTTTTTTGTTATTTAATGTTTTATGCGATTTTGACCTTTTTTTCCTTTTTCCCCCTTTTTTCTTCACCATCCAGATGTCGTAAAAAAACAAAACAAATCACACGACAGGAAAGAGCAGACAATTGCAAGTAAAAATATATCAATTTCAAATCTCAGTGACAAATTCTAATATTTTTTAAAGATTTTAAAACAAAAGTCACTTTCGGCTAAAAAAAACCAGAACTTTCATTTTTGAATCGTCATATCGAGAAAAGTTCCGACAATTTCGACTAATAATTTACATTTTTAAAAAGCTCAAACATCAGGCATTCTTACAAGTCAATTTGATCAAGAAATAATAAAAAGTAGCCGCAGAATCCGGATTTCAAGAATTTCCGAATTTCAATTTCTCAGCAAACCGGCAAAAGAAGTTTTTCTCCCACATGCTCATGCAGACGCACTGAACGGCCCAAGAAGTTTTCGATTTTTCATCCACATGCGCACACAGACATACAGTGTTGCTATGGAAACAGTTTTTGGCCTAGCAGATGTTTGGTGGTATCTGGCTGATATATTTATCCTGATGAGGATATTCGCATGGCTATTAAATTATATTTGCAAATGTCATCAGTGATTGCTTTTTATACGGTTTTTGTCCTAGGGACAATTAAAAACCGAATAAGTGTTTGCTTTTTGTACGGTTTTTGACCTAGGGACAATTAAAAGTCGAATTAGTGTTTGCTTTTTATAAGGTTTTTGGCTCATTATGCTGGATTGAATTGTAGCGATGTATTGTTTACATCAGGCGGTGATTGGGACCATAATGAAAAAACTTAAACACTGAAGAAATAAAAAAATAAATAAAAAGAAAGTTATGGAGATTGTCGTGTGTGCCTTAAAATTTCATTATTAGTTTTAACATCATTAAACTAAACCAAACTTTATTAACTCCATGGGGTTGAGAGCGGGGTAGCCCAGTGGTTAGCGTGTGGGAACTGCACTCGGTAGGCCCGGCCCGGGTTCGATTCCCACCGCTGCCCAAACTGCCGCCGTGTTCACGCGGAGTACGATCACGTTAAACATGTGGGTCCGTAAGTCCTTCCGAGAGGTTGGTGGTAGGGGAAGGAGGGTACGGTCGCTGTAGATGCTTCCCCCACTGGGTTCCCGTCTAAATTGGGTGGCACTTCCTGGCCGTCCAAATAGTTACTTTGCACCTTTCTGGTAGGTCAGATAGTCTGGGTCTCAACAACAACTCCATGGGGTTATGGCACCAGCGAGTTTGCCATGATCAGAATTTTCAAGGGTAGCGAACAGGCTGGTCGCCGAAGGCGGCTAGTTTATAATAAAGCTTAGATATAACAAAATATCAAGGAAACTTGAGTACAAAAAAGTCATGCTGCATGAATCAGATATTACAATAACGTGTTCAAACATTGGTTATATAAAAATTTGGTTCATATTTAGAAATTCACAAAAATTACTCCACTATATATTTTTAAATGCAATAGTGCCAATAATGTGCATCCATAGGTAATAAATGCAACTGTTCAAAAGAAAGATTTTTTTTCCCTTTTGAAAAAATAAATCCCATTTAAACAATTATGTTTAATTAACAACTACATAAGTCATTTTTAATACTAATCAGTTTCTGCAAATATACTAACTAACATGAATAAATTTTCCAGTATCTAGCGACTGTGAGTTCCATTGTATATTATGAGGTAAACTTACTTGGTTAGCTGCTTTAGGGTTCAACTGATGTCCCAAAACATTTTCCTTCAAACCATAACCATCTTCTCTCATCTGCTTCATCAGCTCCATTGGATCCATGGATGCTTTAAGCATAAAAATATATTTTCAGATCTTTTTAATCAAATGAAATCAAGCAAAAAGATATAAAAATTTAATTTTTAGTATTAAAAAAAATCTGATGTGGGCAGCACATGACTTTCCTTATATAATGCAATGAATTTAATACTTTTACAGTTAAAAAAATGTTATTCTTATAATAGATACTTATATTTTTTCCAAGATATTGAATTTTCTTCAATTAGTCATCATTTTCATTGATGTAGAGCCATTTTTATCCATTTGGTGAGATTTTTGTTAATTTGTCAATATTTAAAAAAGTTGTCAAGTTGGCGACATTCTGCCAAATTTGTTGCCAAAATCTCACCAAGCGTTACGGATGGAGAAATAAGTTATTCTTACAGCAGATAAATTGGCGTTCAAATATAAAAGTATTACTTAAAGTATCTTTTCTCGTGAATGGAACGAGTTAGATTCATGAGAATGATATCACCAAATGTATTGCATGATATTACATATGAAAAGTGAACATGTTTTTTAAGAGTTAATATCTTTTTTTTTATTTTACTTGGTTTTTTGATAAATTTATTTGAAAAATGTGCAATATTTCGAGAGCGGTTAATGTTAGCTAGCATCCTACAGTTTGTGTCAATCGTTTTCTAAGGAAAAATTACATAAGAAATGTTTATTTGCGTAACTTTATTAAAGATTTTGATTTTTTGATGATTTTTTTAAAATTTCACTCGAAAATTTAGGAAGGGTTCTGAACATTCGATTGTGTTTAAAAACAATAGGCTTCCAGTATTCACGGATTGTGGTTTTTGTACCAAATTTTATTCGAATCGCCCCCATTCGTTCGTGAGATATCGTCCCCACAGACTCACTGATACACACACACACACACACACACACAGACATCAACTCAAAAATGTTGATTCATGATTAGGGATGCTTAAAACGTGCTCTCCCGTCGAAAACTCGAATTCGAATTTTCGACCCCGTCACAATACTTTCTTTATATATTATGTCATAGCTGCCAACCTTGGAAAATGAAAATTAGGGAGATTTTTAAATATTTGCAATTCGCAACAAAAATCGAAAAATCGCACAGTGCGATAACAATTTCTTTTTTTACAGAAAGCATAAAAGGGAATTTTCAAGACAGAATAGGGATTTTTTCCCTCTACTACAAAACTGCACCATAAAAAATAGACAAATATGATAAAAAATCTGAATTGTATCTATAAACACAATTTAATTTCAACGAATACAAAAGAATTAAATCATCTTTTAAAAAATAAACACATTCGTTAGAGTTATTCTCATCACAGTCTATAACAATGTTCATTACACTGAATATGATGCATAAAGAAAAATGTCATTGGTTACTGTTTAATAATCATTCACATGTCTTTTACATAGAAACACTTCTCTGCAGATAAAATATTGAATAAAAGAAATCTTTTGGTAAGTAAAAATACAGCACGTAAAAGTTCTATATAATTAAAAAATGTCAAATTCAATCCTTCTTACTACTTAAAAATATAGTAGCTCTGTTTGCTTTTTTTAAGAACTCCTTACTAAATTCTTCACTATCCCTTCACAGAGTTCATACCGATTTTTCAAAATAGAAAAATTCGTATTATGCAAAAATAATCAAAAAATTAATCTTAATAATTAGCCATAATATGAAAATAAGCTAGTTTAGTCAATCTAATATGCAACATTTAAATGATGGAGATGGATGGAAAAAGATACTAACGTACTCTCGGCAATTCATGCGAAGTAACTGAATTGCGCAATCGCACTATTTATGCGAAAATAATTAAAACATTAACCACAATAATTAATCAGAATATGAAAATAAGCTAGTTTAGCTGATCTAATATGCAACATTTAAATGATGGAAATGGATGGAAAAAGATACTTACTCTCGGCAATTCACGCGAAGCAACTGAATTGCGCAATCGCATTATTTATGCGAAAATAATTAAGAAATTAACCATAATAATTAATCAGAATATGAAAATAAGCAAGTTTAGTCAATCAAAAATGCAATATTTAGAAGATTGAGATGGATGGAAAAAGATACTATTGTACTCTCGGCGATTCATGAGAACAAACTGAATTGCGCAATCGCAGTGTTTATGCGAAATTAATGAACAAAATAACATTTTAGCGATTTATGATCAATAACCTCTGAAGAAGTATGTTTATTACTTTCATGAAATAAGCGATCGAGATCTTAATTTACAATACACGCGGCCGTAAATCTCCGTTAATTTGATTGGCATTACTCTGCATATTATTATGGATTTGCTACGATCCCGGGAATGATAAAAATCAGTGCTAAAAATGCGGAAAATTTGTGTTTTCGAGGAATTATACCATGTCTGGTTAATTGATAAATTTCCAACAAAAAACGCCGGAGAATTTCGTTAGTAATCCGGAGGCCGGAGAGGTAATGAAAAATCCGGAGTCTCCGACCAAAATCCGGAGAGTTGGCACGTCTGCATAGGGATTTTTTTAGGAAAATCCCTTTTGCAGGGATTTTTTCTAATTATTGTAAAAATTCGGGAGATTTAGGAATTTTTCGGGAGTTCGGGAGATTGCCTCAAAATTCGGGAGACTCCCGGAAAAATCGGGAGATTTGGCAGGTATGTTATGTATATAAGGAAGGTAATAAGATGTGTCCAATACATGCATTATCAAGTCCTACAAGTAAACAAATTTAAATATTCTGCAAAAATAAAAATTGGAGCCTCCTTATTACTCAATCTAGCTGAAAATCGATAGGCTTAATACGAATTAAATCAGCAAATAAAATTTCATGAGAAAACTTGATTCTTAAAAGAGATGCCACATGCTCTAGCTAAAGCATCGTTGCCAACATTAGGGAATTGAAATAAGGGAGGTTTTAACGCTTCGCCAAAATCTCCATAGCACATCTAAAATTTGGTAAGGGCTGAATTGGAGAATAAAAGTTTTATTTTTAGAGATTTTTACTTTCCCTAATAAAATATATTTTATGACATTTTAATTATTCTTTTATACCAAATTAAAATATCTCACTTCCAGCAATTACATGAATACTAAGATCTTAACTCTTCAATATAAAATATTAAATTAAATGTTGTTTGGTTTTCAGGAATTCGCTGCGAGTCCTAGTATAGCTCTTATCAGAGATTTGCACCTTAAATGCTGGAACGTTCAAGAAAATGTACCCAGCATTGCTCGAGATTTAAAAACCACTGTGCTGATGTCAAGATAGAAATTCTGTGAAAATATCCTGGTTGCCTCATATCTCGAGAGATCTTCAACAAATGAAAAGTATATATATTTTAAAAATTCACAGAAATTCAACTATCAATCATATGGATTCAGTTCAAAGTTTGTTTGAATTCGATCTTTTCGATGGCATCAAGATGAAAATTTTGAGATAATATTTTCGGTTGCAAAGGAACACATTTGTGTAAAAATCCTGCTCAAACATAAAATAACTAAAAAACTAATTCAAAGTAAAAAAAGTAATAATAATGCCAAAGTGCACCTTCACGGGTCCTGAAGTACCTGTGTACCAAATTCCATACCTGTATGATGCTTAGATTTTCTGCTACAGATGAATAAACAAACATACATATATCTTCCTTTATTATTATAGATACAGTGAAATATGCATGTTTTAGGCTATTTGATTTTATGTAATAAAATCTTTGTAAGCATACAGGTTATAGTATCTTCTTGTTGTAAGCATACAGGTTATAGTATCAATTGCAATGCCTATTTGATTTTATGTAATAAAATCAAATAGGCATTGCAATTGATACTATAACCTGTAGTGATTACTATGGGAAGCAGTGATGTATTTAATGAGTGGGTAATGAATTAATGGCATCTTTTAAAAGCAATTTTGAAATAAATTTCAATTAAAACAATTTTTAGTGTTGTACCAGTAACACTCTCTGATAAGTAAATGTTACTATTTTTACATGAATATGTTTAAGTTTACTGGTAATTTTGGAATTAATTGTACTCATAGTAATATAAATATATTTAAGTTTACTGATAATTTGCAAATGAAGGCTGTGTACCCAGATTACATGCATTCTTCATGCTTATTTAGGACAATTTATGCCCATACAGCAGATTATTTATTTCTTGTTGTAAGCATACATATCATAAAAGCTTTAATAGGTTTCCAAAATTTGTTGTATGTTCCAGAATAATTTTAATCACAGGTTTGCATTTTAAATTCCAGGTAATGTCAGGTACATTTTCTAATTATAAATAAAATATTCAATATTTTAATAGACTATTTATGAATACCAGAACATAATACTTAACATGATATTCTAAATTGAAATGATTTGAAATTCATATATATAAATAGATGCTTCTGGATACATAAAAATACATGCTATTGCTATAGTTATTAAATATATCTGACTTGCAGTAAGAGCTCAGAAAAAGTTTCTGTCATCAATACAAATTTTGAAAATGTCTGCAATCTATATATACTAATTGTTAAGTGTCTGTTTGTCTGCTTGTCTGTGACAATTTTTTTAACACTTCCCGAGTAGATAAAGACATTCAATTTGGCACACAGGTCAATCGTTGATAAAACTTCCAGGAAAAATTGAATTTTTCAAAAATGCTCATTAGATGGGGCGTGGAAGGGGCTCCACACTAAAATGTTTGAAATGCAAAATGATTGAAAACATACTTTGCAATGAGATAAATACTTTGAATTTGGTGTAAAGGTAAATTATTTGAAAGGAGCAAATGTACAGTTTCAGTTTTCCACTATATGTTACTTTCTCAGGTTCGATTCCCTCTGCTGCCAAAACTACCGCCGTGTTCACACAGAGTATGATCACATTAAACATCCGTAAGTCCTTTCGAGAGGTTGGTGATAGGGGAAGGAGGGTACGGTCCCTGTGGATGTCTCCCCCACTGGGTTCCGGTCTAAATTGGGTGGCACTTCCTGGCCGTCCAAAACAGTTACCTTACACCTTTATGGTAGGTCAGACGATCTGGGTCTCAACAATAACAACTATATGTTACTTTGAGGGTGTTCCACACTAAAATGTCTGAAATGCGAAATGATGGACAAACATATTTTGAAATGATATAGAGATATAGAGACTAGAAATTTGGTGTAAAGATAGATTGGTCGATTAAAAGAAAGTGTACAATTTCACTTTTCTAATATTTGTTACTTTAGGGGTGCTACATACCAAAATATGTGATTTGCTGAATACATGAGAAATGACTACTTTTAAGTATGACAAACTTAAAGTTTGGTGTATGGGTGAACAAATTCCATAAGGCTTGGTGTGAAAAACAAATCATTTTAAAATTTAAATTTGAAAGGAGGAGGACAGGAGGGGGGGGGGGGTTCTCCACTACAAAACATTTAAATATGATGTTTGGAAAAAACACCCAGTAGTAAGATAGTAACTTGAATTCTTGTAACAGATAGGTTCTATGATGAAAAAAGAGAAGAAAATTACTGTGTTGCAATATCTGGTATTTTGGGGGGTGGCACACATCTAAATGATTGATTGGATGGATAAATTAGAAATACCCTCTAAGCGAGATAGGGGTTTGAAATTTACTTTATAAACTAACAGTTAGTTTGATAAGACATATTGGAAACATTGAATTATTTAAATTTACAATCTTCAGGCGTTATTTATTGTGAAACAATCGATTTTCAACAGAGATTAAGCTAGTGTTTTTTTTTATTGCTGATAGAGAAATTTTTAACAGAATTTCGATAATACTTTATGTGAATGATTACAACCAAGAATTTGCATAAATCAAGTTAAAAAGATCTGCAACAGCTTGCAGCAAGGTCTAAGAAATTTGCAATCCTCATAAAATTGCAATAAGATTATACATTTGATGACAAAATAGTAAAAGTTGGCAAGTATGTACGAGTTTGTAGGGAAAAAAATGTACTGATTTTTTTAGATGAATTTGGCTATAAATATTGATAAAAAAACATTCAATGTTCTTACTTGTAGGCATTGAAGAAGTACTTGCTTGGGCAAAGAGTGGGCATTCTTTATCAGTATTGATGTGGCCCCATTTATGGCATTTAATGCAGCGCACATTTCTAACCTAGAAAAAATACATATTTATAAAATTCTAATATAATAAGAAATAAAAAATTATAAGCTAACAATGTTCTAATATGCTTATACATGCTACAAAACAGACTAGTGAAAACAATTATTATGCAAAAATAATACGTTCAAAATCTTTATTAATTACTATTTGATATCCTTTTTCAAAAGGGTCAAAAGGGAATTTAAATTTTTGCTAGATTTTAGCAGATAAATTATACAACGACCAGATCCACTAATAACGGAACAATAAAGATAAGTGAAAACTTTTTGTTAAATTTGTTACAAAAATATACAAATCAATGCTTTTTTTTTAAATGAAGGATAATTTTACTTAACAATTTCTTGACTTTTTCCATAAATTCATTATATAAATTTTCAGTATGCTACTAACAATCCTGAGAGCGGCTTAAGTTGTAGTTTACAAACCATAAGTAGCTGTATATTGTGAACAGTGGCTACTTTTATTTTTTCTTTTAGATTACTTGCTGTTTCTATAAATATTTTTCCTGCTGACTGCTGAACTGTGTTCTCTGATATTTTGGTGTTTTTATTCTATAAGATTTTCTGTTGTTAAGCATGCCCATCTATTAGGAACTTTCTGCAATAAAATTGATAAATTGCAGGAATTTGTGGTATTGGTACTTCAATGTGATACCTAACTTGGAAATATGGTGGTGTACTGAAGTAGTACACCACCATGTATATTAAATTCTAAATCTCAACTATTTTTAATAACATTAAGATTTTTTTTCTTGTTTGGCAAAGTGAAATAATTTTACCAAGTTAATAACTGTTTCTGTAATCATGGTTTCATTTTAAATATTTCTAGTTTTATCCAACACTATAGATTTATCGTTTTAAATTTTTATATATTGTCAAAAATATTATTTTCAACTTGTATAAAGAAATATCATTTTCAAGTTTTATGACTCGTGAAATAAAAAGATGAATAAATATATTTCTCAGAATTATAAATGTCTCTTGTATTTCATTGAGCTTTATTTAATTCTCTAGATACTGATGGTCTGTGGCAGTGTTTTCCAAAGTACAACCTTTGGGGTTCAATAACGTAATAGTTTCATGTAAATTTTCTTAAAAATGAAATAAAGTACAAGCAAAATGTGAATGTATAATTTGGACCACAATGAACTTTATCATTTTGGGGTTCCACCATCAAATTGAAAAAGGATTCCGAAAGGGGACTAAAAAAGTTTGAAAATCACTGATCTATGGTATGAAGTTTTACTATTGGAACACAAACCCAATTTTTGACTATCCCAACTTTGATTTTATGATTTCAAAGTGATCGACTTTGACCCCTAAATGAAACTTCCTGATTATAACAACCGACTTGACTTTCCTTATCTTTGATAAACACACAATTTTTTTTACTTAGAACAGTGAAAATTAAAGGATGTAAAAAATCTAATAAAAATTACAGAAATAAGAAATTGCCAATCAGATGACAATGAGTACAGCTTATTTCTCTGTAAACATATTGTACAGTGTTTCAAAAAGATTACAGGACTAAATATTTCTTGATTGATTGGTTGTAGACTTATGGTTCCAATTTAAGAATTGCTAAAATTACAGTAGACTGTCATTGTATATAAATTTTGATTATGGGGCACCTTTTTGTAAAAATGTGAAATCTGTAACTTATATGGGTATCCGCCCAAAAAATTTATATTATAATTGCCAGTGACGAAGCATGAGTTTTGCTAGGGGACACTGAAATGTTAGGTCCAGTCAAAATCGAAAAAGGATTTTTTTAATATATTCTTGTACTAAATAAAGAGAAAAAGACTATAAAAATTTAATACATGTACAATATCAAAATAGGCTATCGTTTGAGAATGAGAGAGGCTTATGTGAAAAAATTAAGATTTAAAATTAAAATGTTACACCAAACCACTAAAGTTACACAGTAACGTTATTTTAAATGGATATTAATTCCTTTTCTACATAACTTAAATAACTTAACAGCTCTAGTCTTCGGGATTATTTTTCTGTGAAAACGTCAATGCACCTTTCAAGAAAATGTAAATAATCAATCAAATCCTCATCCATCATTATTAATTTTTATTAGACATTTTAGCTTTTGAAAACACTAAATACTCTTATCCGACAAGACACATCAAAAGAAAGCAGCAGCAAAGAGCAAATAAATAAGCGATCACTCAAACATAATGTAAAATCTATCTACCGAATGAAAGCTAGTGGAGTGCAGTTTACGGTAGCTTCCCACTCTCGGAAATCTCTGTTCCTCATACATGTGCAGTATAACGAATTCAAAGCTTTTTCGCTCCTGGCATTTTGCCAAGAGACGCTGGATCCTTTTTTTCATGTATGAGCTGTTCACTGACCTTCACTTTCTCGTTTTACGCTGTTACTGCATTTTTCTTTAGGAAATAAAATGAGACAACTATTTTCATTTCAAAACAAAACATCTTAATAAAAAAATATTTAATATTTCCTGAAAACGTGATAAAAAATAAATACCCAAGTTCATGAGTAAGAAAAAACAGGACAGCCTCATTTCAAGTGGGAAAGCTCACGGTACCAGCATCCCCTCACGCTACGCCACTGATAATTAGTATTGGAAGTTGAATTTTGCTCTAGATTCAAAATACATTGTCAAACTTAGGTGTTGTCATTGGAAATTTAGAATTTTGTGCACACTTTAATAAAGATGACCTTTTATATAAATTGTATGCAATAGAATTTGAAAAGAATGTTACTCCTAATTGAATGGCATTGCTAAATTTGCTCTACAATAAATGATGCTCAAATAACAAGAGGTAATGCAACTTTTTTCCACATCTGCACAGGGTCCTATGAAAGTTTTTAAGCACCCTTATAGTAAATAATCTATATTAAAGCGACCATGCCCAATTCAATAAAAGAGATTGCAGTGTACCTAGCAGAAAATTTAAAAAGATTTAAAGACAAACTCGACAACAAAGCGAGATAAAAAAAAAAATAATAATAAAAAAAAATAAATAAATAAATAAATACATAAATAAAGTTGCAGAGCATTGCCTAATTAGCAAGAATCGACAATAAAACTGTCACAGAAAGAATTTATTTGACACAATATGGTTACTGATGAATTTGAGTCTATTTAAAATGCGTTC
This sequence comes from Amaurobius ferox, assembly GCA_951213105.1. Taxonomy (NCBI): domain Eukaryota; kingdom Metazoa; phylum Arthropoda; class Arachnida; order Araneae; family Amaurobiidae; genus Amaurobius; species Amaurobius ferox. The sequence goes on from OX578146.1 coordinate 14,913,372, forward strand.
CATCAGACAGAATGCACATTTGAATTCCAGAAAGAATATTACCACTTACTTTGACATGCATTGTAGGTGTCACCATGGTAGAGATCCTGATGATACGACTTATCGCCAGGTATTTATTGCCTTCTGTATACACATTTTACTCGTTCCTGGTGTTGATTCTTACTCATTTAATCATTGATTTCTAACCAGGGTTCTGTGGAAAGCCAGACTCCCTGAGACTATGTATGGGATTCCTTGAGAATTTATAAAAGCTTCCGAAAAAAGTACAACATGTAATCTTTCTTGTAATTTAGTAAAGAAAAAATATAAATTATTAAGGTTTTAACGTGATCTATTAATAAAACAATAAGGCATTTTGAAAGTTTATTTTGGTTATATATTTACGTAATATTTAAAATTCAAACAGAGTTTTACTTGGTTGAAGTAGGGAATTTCTGTAGCAAGGAATTCAGTTGACAGTAATGAAAATTACTAGCTAATAATTTTTTTTTTTTTTGGGGGGGGGGGGGGGAATAGAAAAATGCCATACCAGTTAAAATATATTTTTTCTAAGTCACATTACATAAGAATGTGAATATCATAAATCAATTAAATGGAATGTTTTTGTTCACAATTTTATGAAAAACAATCATATTAACACAAAATCATTACAAAAAAATAAATAAAAAGTATTTGTAAGTAGCAGGCCAGACAAAGTAAGAAATTTTGTTATTTTTTTTTATTAACAGTAACTAATAAGACAAATACTAAACATTAATTAATAGGCAAATATTTGTGTAATATTTTATTCAAAAATATGAGTTTATTATTTATAAATTATATTACTTTACAGGTGTATTTTATAATTGACTCCTGTTAAACCAAATATATGTTAGCTAATTAGGGGTTCTGCGAGATTTTACGAAATACTTCAAGGGTTTCTCCAAACAAAAGAGGTTAGAAATCGCTGCATTAGAAAATGCTCTAGAACTTTGTAATTAACTTTTTCTGTCTATATTGCTTTATTTCAGTGTTAATTATCTTAACTTTTTAATTTTCCACTAGAAGCACTGCAATCACTATTATTTGATCGGGCATGGTCACTTTACTATTGATAGACCTAGCATGTACATTTAAGGACTTTTGTCATATTGTTTTCTTAAACTTAAAATTCTCAAAATTCAGTAAAGTTTAAAATTTCTAAATTTTTCAGTTTTCCTTTTAAAATTCCTAATCATGTTAATGATTCCCGTTTTCGGCATATTAATGCTTTTCCCATTTTTGATTTGTTATTTGAAATGGCATTAATGCACACAAGTTCATACACCACCTGTCTTGCTTCACGAGAGGGATGGAACCCATTAATTGAGGTTTCCACAATTCTTCAAATTACATAATTCATGGGGTTGCTAGTGTGTCTGCTTGTTCGTTGTGTTGGCATCATGCTCCGTTTTTCTGCTTGTTGCTATGGTAGAACATTTGGAGTGTTGGCGGGAAATGCTATGTGCCTTGGAAAACCCCTGGGAATCATTTCACCTGTGCCCTCATGTGCTGAGAGGCAGTATCATCAAAATTCTCAAGGTAGGAGGTGAAAAAGCAAGTGGTTCTTGTTTTCAGGACCATTTGCGGTTCAAGCACAATTTTGCATCTTGTGAACATAATTGAAAGAAGAAATGGCATATCTGGTGGAGCCTATGGATAAATAGATTCCTGATGAATAATGAGAATAGGCTGCTGATGGAGTTTTCCGTGGATGGCTATGTTCTCTTTCACCCTCGAACCTTTCAGCATTCCGGTAGATAGTGGGGGAAAGCTGATGACCCTGATCTCCCCTCAGGCCATCTAAAAACATTGTGCTTGCCTCAAGTTCCAAAAGGGATCCCTTCTACATTTCTTGTTCCCATGAAAGTCTACTTTAAGTCTGTGACTATTTTCAAGAATCAGGTGAACTTTTTTATTTCCTTAATGAACTCATTATAGATCGTGATATCGTGGACTGATGGGTCTGGTGGATTAAAATCCCTTGTTTCTTCCTGATGTTGAATTATTGACAACAGTATTTTTGATAACTGTTGTTTCTGGAGTAAAATGTCCAGGGTGGGTTTTTGTTCTGCATAAATAAATATTAATTAACGTGTACACATAAAAATCTCTATTTCTTTTCTGTCTTCTCTACCAATTCTACAATATCCACAGTATTTGATGCATTTTGGGTAAATCACAATGCAATTCAGAAAACATAACACATTCTAGCAAATTATGTAAAGTATTTTATTGTTTATTTGTGTCCCAAATTCCCACTATACGATTTCAAGTTTAATTAAATTATTTGATTATTATTTCAGTTAAATACAATTAATGATTGATATTCAAATTATTTTAGTAATGTTTTAAATCTGTAGTGTTTAAGTATATTTTCAATTTCTCCTTTCTAACTTAACTTCTAAATTTAACTATATTAAATGTTTGTAAAAATAACCTAGCTACATGTTTATATTAAAAATGAATCTTCAAAAAATTAAGAAGATAAAAAAAAACTTCTTGAGTTTAGACTTTTCCTTACAAATTTATTGGGGTGCTTAAGAACTTTCCTAGGAATAATGTATAATTTGAATAATTATCAATACTTTTCTCTAAGTTCATTAGTTTCAGAAATATAGAGGAAAAAAGAAAAAAAAAAATGGAAATTTTAACTCTAAAATAGATTTATGCAGAAAATTTATATGACAGTATGTTTTTCTCTACGATGATTTTAATATAATCATTTTCTCATAAGCACTATTAACAACTCAACCTAATTATTAGTATAAAGATCAAATGCAAAGTTAAGGATAAGAATCCAAAATAGATTTAGCCATACAAAAGAATAAATGAAAATTAATTCACAGAAAATATCAACTTACAGGTATTCCAAATGGCTGGTCCTTAATATCAGCATTACCTTTAGCATAGCTGTAATTAATGAAGTATATTTGAGGCATTTATTTTCACAACAGAAGTACAGTTAAACCTTGATATCTCAAGTTTGACAAGAATTAAAAAAAAAAAAAAAAAAAAAAAAAAAAAAAAAAAAAAAAAAAAAAAAAAAAAAAAAAAAAAAAAAAGAGCTATCAAGGTTCAATTTTAAATGAAAATTTTTAGATAAATAATATATATGCACATACATACATATGTAGACAATGTACAAAGTTAACGAATATACAACATACCTTAACAAAAAAATCTGATGTGGCCAACACATGACTTTCCTTATATAATGCAATGAATTTACTACTTTTGCAGTAAAAAAAATAGATTATTTTATAGTAGTTATTTATATTCTTTCCAAGATATTGAATTTTCGTCAATGAGTCGTTATTTTCCATGTCGTCATCATAAATGAGTAGTCATTGAATTAGCGTAATTTTTATCCATTTGGCGAGTTTTTTGTTAATTTAGCAACATTTAAAAAAGTCGCCAAGTTGGCGACATTCCACCAAATTTGTTGCCAAAATCTTGCCAAGCATTATGGACGAAAAAGTAAGTTATTCTTACAGCAGATAAATGACTATTGGTGTTCAAATACAAAAGTATTACTCAAAGTATCTTTTTTCATGAATGGAACGAGCTAGATCCACGAGAATGATGTCATCAAATTTATCGCATGGTGTTACATATGAAAAGTGAGCATGTTTCTCAATACGAAATGTTTTTTTTTATTTTATATGACTTTTGATAATTTTTTTGAAAAATGTGCAGTATCTCGAGAACGGTTCATGTTAGCATTCTAAAATTTATGTCAATCGTTTTCAAATGAAAAATTACATAAGAAATGTCTATTTGTGTAACTTTATTAGCGGTTTTGATTTTTTGACGATTTTTTCAAAATTTCACTCGAAAATTTAGGGGGGTTCTGAACATTTGATTGCGTATAAAAACAATAGGCTTCTAGTGTTTACAGATTGTGATTTTTGTACCAAATTTCGTTCGAATCGGTCCATTCGTTCATCAGTTATCATCTCCACAGACTCACTGACACACACACACACACAGACATCACTTCAAAAATGCTTGATTCATGATCAGGGATGCTTGAAACATGCTCTCCTGTCGAAAACTTGAATTCCAATTTTCGACCCCGTCACAATACTTTCCTTATACATTATGTATATAAGGAAAGTAATAATCTGTTAATAAATTCTCATACCTGTTTCTGTCTATCTGTGACTGAACAACTTTCTCTAAGGCAGAAGTTAATGCAAATGATTCAGGACCTATATTTTCGAAGGCTCCAGACATTTGTTCACTTCTATCAAATTGCACATGGTTCAAAACATTGACATGTTGTTGTTGTTTTGACCCAGACCGTCCGACCTACCAGAAAGGTGTAAGGTAACTGTTTGGATGGCCGGGAAGTGCCACCCAATTTGGACCGGAACCCAGTGGGGGAGGCATCCACAGGGACCACACCCTCCTTCCCCTACCACCAACCTCTCGGAAGGACTTATGGACCCACATGTTTAACGTGATCGTACTCCGCGTGAACACAGCGGCAGTTTTTGGCAATGGCTGGAATCGAACCCGGGCCTACCGAGTGCAACTCCAGCGCGCTAAACAATGGGCTACCGCGCCCTCAAAACATTGACATGTGTCAAAACTGTGTAATACAGATTCATCGGAACCATGTAGTTTACTTTGCTTTTGTTATTTTTTTCTGTTCATGATGAAGGAGGGCCTATGCATGATGTCAGTGACAATGAGTGATAGTCATCTGATCTACTCATTAGTTCCCATTCTTAAGGTTTTTGCCAAAGTGGGAGCATTCATACAAAGCCCCTCACTTGACAGAGTCACATGGTAAAAATGATCAGTTTGTATACTTCATCTTAAGACATTGATGGCCCAAAACTAGACCCCATCCTCCACATCGGAATTCTTAGAACCCAATTTTTTCAGACTCAAACAAAAAACCCTCATCCTCCTATATAGGAGACTAGCAGCGAATACCTGGCATTGCTCGGGATTTACCATGTATGTGGTGTGTGGTGATGGTGTGTGTGGTGGTGGTGTGTGTAGTGGTGTAAAACTGTGATAAAAATTACACCTGAACATATAGGGTCGTGAATCTTATACATTGTTTTGTCACTGTGAAAGATGTAAATTTATTGCAATATGTAAGAAAAAAAAATCATTTAATTATATAAGTCATAGTTGCATAAGAAAGAATCTTCCTCATGAAATGCAGATAATTAAATAACCATTTTTAACACTTTACAACATAGTTGAAAAGAGTTTATGACCTTGTTCATTCTGTCTGTCCGTTAGCATGATAACTGTCGTAAAAGCCGTAGAGAGCCAGGCGATTTATATTTCGATGACGTCATTTGAACCAAGTTCATGTTTTTCGATGAAGTTTTTAAGTTTTCAAATATAATTAATTATTACAGTATTGTGATATATTACCACTGAATGTATCGCATTTTAGAGATGTTTAAATAAAATTAAAGTTGGAAAGTGTTTCATAATCAATGCTTTATGAATGATTGATCTTCCTTGTGATTTCTTAATACTTTTCGTTGTTGAGTAAGCCTGTGAGAAATAAACCATGGTGATAGTTTCCATTTAAATTCTTATCTCAAACCTGCGATTTTCAAAAGTGACTAATACGTTCAATAAACTCCCACAAAATTCAGAGATTTAATTGATTTTCACGTTTTAAACCAACTATATCCAATCTTTTTTGTTGGGAATCGTGGAGTTAGAGAGTAGAACTCCTAGGAAAATGTTTCGTTTTCCATCAATATCTCAACAACCCCTGGTCTTAGAAACTAGAAACTTAGACTAAATTTATGGAGGGTAATTTCAAAGCTACCAACCAAATTTCATTAAATTCGGTTCAGTCGTTCTCCCGTGATGATGAGACAAACAAAAAAGTGACGTTTTTCAATAATATCTCGAGAACCACTGGTCGTAGAAACTCGAAACATGGCCTATGTTTTAAGTGGGGTGATTTTAAGACTTCCTACCAAATTTCATCAAATTCAGTTCAGCCGTTGTCCTGTTATGGTGGATCATACATACATACATACACACTTTCCTTCCTTATACATATAGATAGATAAGCACAGAAATATCTGAACACCTGTTTGGAAACATCTCACATATCTCTGGCAGAGGAGTCTGCATTTTTGAGATAGCAAGGCCTTTAAGGAAAATGTTTTGAGATACAAAAACATTGATTTAATGTCAAAAGTATAGAAAAAAAATGTTTTTCACGATAACAGGGGATTTGAGATAAAGAGGTTCGGGATATCGAGGAATTTGAGATAGAGTTTTGGGATATCAAGGGATTTGAGATAAAGAGGTTCAGGATATCAAGGGATTTGAGATAAAGAGGTTCGGGATATCGAGGGATTTGAGATACAGAGGTTCGAGATTTTGAGGGATTTGAGATAATGAGGTTCAAGATATTGAGGTTAGAATGTATCTACAAAATAAAAATTTATCACATAGCATGTACCTTTCGGACATACTTTATTAGAATACCTTTGAGCAAGGATCTCAATCTTTTATGATTTGACCCTCCTAAGGGCACCAAGATGTTATAAACATTGAAAAAATCAATTTTTTGTTCAGTAGCTCAAAAAATAAAATAAGTTCTGCTGATTACAAAAATATATATTTTGTGTACCTTTCATTTCATGAAAAGTACAAATTTTAAGATGTAAACAACAATGTGAATGTCCATTCTAAAAGCTGTTCGAAAAGTGTTTTTACCTGCTTTAGCACATTTTATGTAAATTCTATAGCATCTACATTCATGAAATTTTGCAAGAGCATAAAATTTATGATTGTGCATTTAGTGAATTTAAACTTTTCTGCTTGAAATGTTTGGTATTTCAAATAAAGTTTGAAAAATATGATTATTATTGATACATAATAATTTCTAAACTCATATGCACTTTTTAAACATACCAAGGAATTTTAAGTAGAATAGTTTAGCTTCATTAGATGCACAATCACACATTTTATGCTTTTTCAAGTTTTCATTAATGTAGATGCTATAGAATTTACATAAAGAGCACCAAAGCAAGAAAAACCATATTCTGAGAAAACACTTTTTGAACAGCTCTTAGAATGGACATTTACATTGGTGTTTACTAAAATTTTTACTTTTTATGAAATGAAAGATAGATGAATTATATTTTTTTTGTAATCAACAGTACATATTTTATTTTTTGAACCACTAAATGAAAAATTGAATTTTTGAATGTTTGTCATGTTTCGATCCTATCAAACAATATTTTCTTTCATTTTCATCGAATCCACCTAAAGAGGGAGCATTTCCAAATTTTCAAATCATGCTCTCATTTCAAATAACAGCATATATGGACCGGTTTCACATTTACTATGCAGTTGTCAGCATAGAATAGCCGATATTTGCATTGGCAGTAAGAAAACTTGAAATTTGTTCTATTTTAAGAATCTCTATAGAGACTAAAAAATTCAGTTCTACCATGCGGCTGGTATCAAATATAAAGATTTGCACCAATTTTTATACTCACAGAACTCACCCATAGGAGGCATTTTGAAGTTAAGATTATATTTCCATTGTCAGTAAGAGCAGTCATGGACCAGTTTTGCATTTATCTGCTCATCAGCCAATACGTGTAATGGCAGCAAAAAAAAAAAAAAAACTTGTTGACGTACATAAGTTTTTTTACTGCTGGTATTGACTATTCTATGCTGAAGACAACATAAGTGCAAATCTATGGATGCTGCTATTTGCAATGGAAGCACTATCACAGCTTGAACTAATACTAGCCTAAACAAAAAACACTAGCTTCATCTATGATGTTAGTAATGTGATGTGTTCCAGTTTTAAGAAATAGTGAAAAATCTTAAAAGATAAAAAAAATTTTACTTTTTTGTTAAATTCAAATAATAAAAAGTACATTTTAACAACATTTGATGTTTATTATAAATAATTAATTTTGAGTATTATCTAATTAGTGAAAAATACTTACTCTTCTCTTGGGGCATTGTATTTTCTTTGCCATTCAAATTTAAATTCTGGTTCATCATCTTCCTTCTGTAATTTGAGTGATTGAATAATTATAAAGGAGCAAATGCCACAAACTGTTTAAAATCTGAATACTTAAAGCTAAATTAACACATTAATGTAAGCTGGTTGAAATACCTACCAATATAAAAATATTTTATTAAGTAAAAAATAAAATGGCAGAATTAAAGGTAAGGAATTATTTTTAGATCATTAAAAAATAAATTCAAAGTTTGCATTAACTTAATGCTTGAGAAGTGGACAATACTATAAAACTGTTGATCCATTTCAGGGGTCACTTTACATTTTTAATTTCTTAAACAAACATTACTGCAATTTTAAATTGCCGAATTTCATTTTTCAATCTAGATTGAAAAAAAGTATTTAAAAATTTTTTTTTTCAAAATTCTCGACTATTAGCAAAACAAAACTAAAGGAGGTTCTCTGTATTCTTTTTTTCATAATATTTGACCATTCACTGGAAAAATTTACAACTTCCCAGTCAATGCAAAACATATTTTGGAAAGAAAACACAGTATTAAAAGAATAAGAATCCGCCTATAAGTGATGTCCCCAAAATAGGATTAACCTAAGTATACTGTGGGATAGGATTGTACTAAGTGCACTGTGTATAAGAAAAAAAGCAGAAAAAATTAACTAGAGTGTGGCTCAACTCTACTTTCTCATACCAGAATCCCTTTTTAGTAGCTTTTTTTATTCAAATTTCAAAAGAAATTTTTTTAAAAATCGGTAAAATGGGGCCAAATGATTACAATTATAGCATGTTGTATTTCATTTTAAATGAGCTTGAAAAAATCTTTCAATTGATAGTATACTTGACAATGTATCCCCCAGGGGTCAGGTAACTTGCTCTCAAGGGGGACTAATGATACTTAAAAAAAAAAAAAAAAAAAAAAAAAAAAAAAAAAAAATTGTATCATGGCTATTTTTCACAATAATGATTAAAACTATAAAGTCTCATAATCATTAAGCCATAAATAAATCCTTTTATGTATGATCAAATTCTTTCCTATGCTGCCATGTTAAAAAATATAAAATTTTAAATGAATTTTTTATTTTTATATAAGTTTTATCTCAAATTAAGAAGAAAAATTCTATTAATTTTCTAGATTTTTTGATAACAAAGCCAGATATAAAGTTTCGTGAAAATCTATTAATATTTTTGACTTTTGGCTGCTATCGTGTGCACAAGAAATCAACTACAAGCATACATACAGATATAGACAGACGGACGGAGATCATGCCCAAAATAGTTAGAATGGGTTCAGGAGGTCTTAAAGCATATATTGGCGTTAAAATCTTGAAATTGAAAATTTTTGTGAAAACAATACTTTTTCGATACTGTGCATGGGAAAGTAAAAATACGACAGTAGACAGGTAAATAAGCAAAGTAAAATTCCAAAATAGGTAGCAAAAACAAGCATTTATTAGATGCATAGCGTTTGAAAAAATTCAAATTATATAGAAATACTCAGAAAATGTTACAAAATTATTTACTTAATCACTTACTTATTACCACATTTACAAATTACTAGATGTTTTATTATATTGTTGAAAGTTGAACTTCTTCTACAGAGGTAATATAAGCATATTTAAAATTTATGACATTGTAAAGACCTATTTTAATAAAAGCTGAATTATCAATATCACCTTAGAATATTTTAGCGATGTTTTTTATTTTCTCCAAGTCATTATTTGCTAAAAGAACTTGCAAAATTCATGCATGATGTGACTGGGAACAGATTCAATTCCACTAATTACATCATTTAACAACTTCACGACATTTACTAACATTTCATTCTTTTTTTCAAGAAAAGTAATAATATCAGGCAACTTTGAAAAGTGTGCTTGAAAAAAAGTTAAATCATAACAAACGCAGCCTTTATATAATATTTGTTATTTGTTTCTTTACTTATAAACAATAATCCATGTCTGCAAAGGTAGCAAGGGAACTATATGACTCAATTTTGTAAACCTTTACGGAAACTGACAAATTCAGTTCTACTATATAGTTAGATTCAAATTTCCTTAAGCTCAAAAGTTATAGGCTTATCTTTTTTTTTTTTTTAAATTTGAAGCTGGCTGCATGGTACAACTGAATTTGTCAGTCTAATTATAGATTCGCAAAATTGTGGCACATAAGTTTCCTTGCTACCACTACACATACCGGCTATTCCATGCTGATATGTGCATAATAAGTGTAACACTAGTCTATGAATGCTAGTATCTGCAATGGGAGCATGATCATGAAGTACAGTGATCCTCACATGGAGATATGATAAATTATTAATACCCGGAGTAGATAAATATAAGATGCCCAATTGCCATGATGCCTGAAGATTTTTATCTGATGATCGAGTGTTCAAAATTCAATAAAAAATAAAAATTCAGCAATTTTTTATTATCAACATTTATTGATTCAAGAAAAGTTTATTTGTTCCAAGGGATGATAGATAGCATGCACTACTGTACTTACTCTTCACTTCAGTTTGAAACTGATCCCGATCTTTCTTTCCCTTATACGGATCACAACCAATAGGGAACTGTCCTTATTTCAAGTGGTGCATAACATTGGCTGATTGAGATTTTCCTGAAAGAGGATGTGCTGCTGACGGTGCGTTGTTGCTACTGGCCACAAATAGATGTCCAGAAATCTGGCCCATGTGCAGTAGCGTCATGATAGCATGTGCTTTAATACACTAAAATAACTTTGTTAGAAGCAGCATACAACACAAAATGAATAGTATCGATTGGTTTTGAAGGTAAAACATAGCCTTCTTCATCAGGATACACAAGAAGTGCAATCTTCACTCGTGAAAGAAAGGTTGCTGACATTCCTACCAGTAAATACTAACTAAGCAAACTTTTAAACTCATGCCCAGCAGTTTGTCAACTTTATACAACCATAAATTCATTGAGATTCGCCTCATGTAGCTACAGCACAAAACTACATTAGTGCAAAGAGTTTTATTAAATGCCATTCCATTTTATTATGCTTTTTGCACTAATGTGCTATCGTGTGGTCTGGGCCTTCAACAAACAAAGTTGGCAAATTTCAATATACATGATCAAATGTTCGCACATTTTCATTAAAAAAGTTTACATTTTAAGAACCTTTTAAAGATTACAGACAAAGCACTGTATCAATATTCAACATTGCATCAGAAATCTCGGGGGCATGCTTATAAAAATCTTTGCTGTCACTGATAAAAATTTCTTTAAATTTGAGCAAATTGACATATTTTGTATCATGTTAATTTAAATGCATTTAACAGACTTTTGATGATATTTTATGTACATTATCACAAGTAAGAAAAGGTGAACTCTTTACAAGTACATTAAACTTAAATCTTGACACATTTAGAAACTTAACAAGTATATTACAAATGAATGTTTTTATGATTGAAAGATCAGGCAGTTATAGATATGATTGCAAACTAAATTAAATGTTACTTAAAAAGCATGGTGATTTTTCCAGAACATCCTGATTATGAGTGCTGTGGTAATCTATTATTAGGCTCAGAGAATCAGGATTGAGTTTTTAACAAGATAGAGGAAGAAACCGGAAAAAAGAGGAACCAGAAAGTATGAAACACCATGATCCCTTTTCTGTATGGTGATAGGAAAAATTGTTCCAGAAGTTTGCAATCACTTTTGGTCAAGGGGCAAATTTTTCTACTTTTATTGTAATTTTTGAACTGTGATATTTGCAAGAAAAATAAGAACTTTGGTACAAATTTAAGCAGTTATAAGATGATTAAATATTTAAATTAGAAATTCAGTAGTTTTAGGACATTTAAGGACCACAAGAATCCTGATAATACTAATTTATCAATAATATGATCAATTATATGATTTTTTTTTTAAAATTCTTCCTAGTATTTAAGAAAAAGCATATGCTATACACATAAACAAAAGAAAAATGTGAATATAAGTAATGTTATAAGTTAAATACTAATATTCTATCATATAAGTGTAATAAATAAAATTTCTGCGATATAAAGTGTTAACATATTTTATAAATCTCATTGTATTGCATGTCAAATTTTCAGTTATAAATATAGTATATTTTGAGGGAATAAGGATAAAAAAAAAATTCACAATAGCCCAGTAGTTGATATAATGTCATTGATCCATCAAAAGCCAAAAAAAAAAAAAAAAAATGAACTATTTTCTGCCAAAAACATTGCCTTGGTACATTATATGGGGTGGCTCACATTAAACCCTTAGCTTGAATACAAATATAAGTGAGGGGAGGCAGAAGCTTTTATGTAGGAAACTGGGTATAAGAGTAAAGACATAGAAACACTCACATGGACAATACAATGAAACTTGAGAGGGATTGGAAATTGAACCTATGGTCAATGAGATTATCTTCTGTGTTGAAACAACAAACAAACAAAAAAGAAGACCAGTGCTTTAGACCAGTGGTTCTCAAAATGCAGTCTGTGAACGCCTTGGGGTCCGTGAATAACACACTTATTATTTCAATCAAATGTTATTGAAAAGTCTTAAAATAAAATCAATAAGTTAAGCTACAACCATATTTAAAAATTATTTTTGGTACATTTTAACAATCCGAGAAGAGCTAATGGGCATATACGGCACAAATCTGATGGCAGAGAGAATGGCCGCCCTAATAATAAATGTCGTTCCTTACTACAAACTAAATATCCATTTAATTATATTTAACTTTCTTTATATTAAGTATTTAAGATATATATATGGCCTATATTTCTTTATATTAAGTATTTAAGATATATATATATATATGGCCTATTTTAATTCATGATGCTAAGGGGGGGTCCATAAATTTTTAAAAATTACTATGGGGTTCTTGAGTTTAAAAATTTGGGAACGACTACCCAGTCACGGTCACAGTATGAGTTTTAGGAAAATTAGAACAGGGCATTCACACATTTCTCACAATTAAAGTAAAAAAAAAAAAAAAAAAATTACATTTTTGGGAACCTTTATTTTATTTAACCACAGTTCCTTTGTATGACACTCATTGTGTGACAACTGCAAAAGTGTTGGGGGGGGGGGGGGGGGGGGGGATGAAAAATAGCATTACTTAGAAGATTGCAATTGTCTGTAAATATCACAATGGACTATGGAATGGGAAATCTTAGTAAGGGGGAAAAATTATTTCCTTGTCTATTTCAGAGGTCAATTCCGGATTTTGATATTTTCCATCAACATCAAATTTTAATTTCACTTTCAAATTATTTTAATTTCTTTTTTTTATGAATTTTGAATTTTTAAGATAATTTCTTAACAATCTGTGTAAAGTCTTCATGAAAATTCAATGTATTGAGTTCGGTACCTGTCTTTTAATTTTCTTTTTTTACTGTTTTTCCAAGATTTTAGAGACAACAAAAAAAAAATTACTGCCCAATAAATTGAAATATATATATATATATGTATATGATGATATCACATGGATAGGTCATAAAATGATAGAACATGATGAGGAAACCATATTTTATTTTTGTGAAGTATTCAACCTCATATCATAACTTTGATGAAAATTTACAATTTTGGCTCAGAAATTAGCAGAAATGACAATTATCAAATTTTATTAGTAATAGCAATCCCCAAATTGAATTTTCTCATTACAAGTTGCAAAAAATGTGATCAATGGTTCTAGTATTCCCCTAAAATTCCCTTATCACATTAAAATTAAGGAGCTCTCAAGGACTGAATGCAAAAATTAAGTACTTTTAAAGGAACTTATAACCAACAATAAATTTAAAGTTGTTAAGAACCTTTAAGGACTGTTGGATTCCTATAGATTAAAACATTACAGTAATTTACAAACCCTGATGAAATATAATAAAAAAATATTTTATGTAACAAAAAATCAATAATTGAAAGTGAGCTTACCTGGCGCTCTAAACCATGCAGCAAAGATGAGGAAATAAGAAAAACAAAAGAATTAGTGAAATTTTGTATAAATTACAATTTACAATGTTATTATTTTAATAAAAGCATAGGGTGGTGGCACCAGACATTGAAACCATGATAAATAAATGTTCTAATTAAAGTAAAATTAATTAAGAAAAAGTTCATTGTGTACAAAAACTAGCTATCTTAAGCAACTGGCTTAGTCGAAGAATTAAGGAGACAGGTTTTTTAATTTTTTTAGAAACTTTCTATATTTTTATATTATGTTAAACTAGAAACTGTACCTAGTATTGCTCAGGATTTAAAGTAGCAATTAATTAAATTCATTAAATTTTTTGAAAGGCTCAGTAGCCTGCTGCGCCTTTCTAAAATAACAGGCTAAAATTACAAAACACACACAAGCAGATGCTCGCCTTAAACAAACACCTAATCACACCTTAGACCATTGCTTGGATACATATTATGCCTTTGTCCCAGTGCTGGAGGCACATCAATATTTTTGATTCTAGTTACAGTTAGTTCTCAATCCAAATAAATCCCTATGCAAATGACATCAGTTTTGGCAGATGACGTATCTGACCTTCCTACAGCACTCTAGATCTATGTTTCAAGAAGTAAACTCTTGACTCCATACCAAGGACATGTGGTAGAAAAGCTCCTTCCCCCATACATAGCAGTGGAACAGTTCTGGTGGGGTCCACTGCCTTCTAGGTTCATTAAAAAAAAAATCAAAGACATGCTTTGGATACAAAATGTATAATTAATCAACGGATGGGTTTATAAATCTATTTTTTTCTGGGAGTAGTCTGTGATATATATAGGAGCTGCTGAAAAAAAATTAATATTGGATGACAACGTTAATTTTAGTATATCGTAATATGAAAAAAGATGAGGTTTAACATGGATGAAAAGTATATATTTTAAAAAATGTATTAAAATTTGTCTATTTGTCATATAAACCTCATTCAAAGTTTGCTAGAACGAAAATGTCTCGATCTTTCCGATGGCATCAAGATAGGAACTCTGTGATAATATTTTAGGTTACTAAGGAATCGATTTATGTGAATATTGCCTAATATCGTTCAAATCATCCTAAAACTTAAAATAACTAAAAAACTAATGCCGAGGTGCACCTGTGTATCAAATTTCATGATTGTACGAAGCTATTTCATACTACAGACTGTATATAAAGAAAGACATATTCATTTATTATGCAAGATATGACATAAGCACTTAAAATGTACATATAATGAGGTAATATAATTGGTTTTTATAAATCACTTTGGTTTTTGCATGAAGCTCATTGTGCACAAATCAATAATTTTGAGCAGCTGGTTTAGTCGAGGAATTAAAAAGAGAAATTTTTCAATGATATTGATTTAGAAACAATTAATATTTTTGTATTATGTTGAATGTGAAATAAGCATTTATAATGTACATATAATGGAGCAATATAATTGATTTTTACAAAATCATTTTGGTTTATGTATTAATGAAAGGTGTTAGTATTGGTTCAAAAATATAAACTGCACCAGTGTCTGACAGACGTTTCAGTTACTAGTGTTATGACTAAGTTTCAAATACATTGCTCAAACTCTTCTAATATATAGAAATGCATATGAAAAATAACTCACAGTAATTTAATTTTAAATAAATGTTAATTTACCAGTAACTGACAAGCCACATCTAACATGCTAGTTATAAGTGCTAGGTTTTCAGTAGATAGAGATTGTCTTCAAGTTGGATCTTTTAATTTCATTTTAAAAATAGTAGCAGAAAACTGTGAAATATTATTTAGAAAACTACTTTGTGATTATATAATTAGTAATACTTAACTAATCTAAATCAAGAAGCACTGTACACTTTTAAAAGTAGAAACATTTTTATTTAAAATTTTTGACATACATTTAATTCTTTGTATTTGGAACATTTCCATGCCAAAATAATGTAAAAATAAGAAATATTACAATAAATCTACATAAAATATAATTCAGCATACAATTTACATATTCTTGCATAAAGACTCTAAAGGCCCAAGTACACAATACAAAAATTTGAATCAATAAAGTGACTGTTCAAGTTCTGCCGATACAACTTTCAATTTACATGAAGTGATTTATTGAACGAACTGTTTCTTTCATTCCCGAGAATTTGGCCTGGTTACACAGTTCAACTTATTGAATATGAATTTAATTTGTCTGCAGTTGGCTTGCGTTCAGATGATCTTGTTATTTAATATTTTTGATTACTTTGTTATGCATTTGTAAATGCATTTTTCTTTATTTTTATGAATACACTGCTTTTGCTTTTTTCCTTATGTGCAAGTGCATATAATTTATAATTACGTTTTTTTTTAACGTTTATAATGTCACGTGTTAGTTAGAAGTTTCTGTCATTAATTAATTTGGCATAAAATTCTCCAAATATAAAGAAGGGTAAATTGGATAATAGGTCACCGCATATATATTTTTTAAGTACATATTGCACCAAGTTGGTCAAAAATGTTGATAGAAATATGCTTTAACATAAAAAAAACTGTAGCAACCAAAGAAACGTGTTCTTATTGGATGTTACACATTTACCGCCGAAAACATCCGATACAAGAGGTTACCAAATTACAACATAAAGCACTTGCTATCGGAACACAGTGCATAGCCTATTCTCTGGTTTAACCAAGGTGACCTATTCTTCGGTTTAATTTAAAGAAGTTTCTTATTTTAAATTATTAATTCACAAGTGCTGCTAGTACCATCTATGTATGAGTATTGTAAACAAAACAAATTAAATATTTATGCTAAATAGTTGAAGCTTAATAATAAATACTTAATTATCTGTCCAAGACACAAATTGCCAACAAATTTAAATTTCGATGAAAAAAAAATTTGAAACATTTTATTTTGAGATCTTCCTGTAAAATTAATAGTAATAGTCTTGGAAAGAAAAAAGAAAATAGTAGAATTCCGGGACAGAAAGAAAGAAAAGCAGTCTTTTTAAAGAACATATAAAATGAAATACACTAAATTCAAATTATTTAATTTAAAAATGCATAAGTAGCCAATACGAAATGTTCGAATAAAGTTATCAAGTATAGAATTCATGCACGAGCAAAGTGAAAGTTTGTGAAAAAATATAAAGAGGAATCGTGATGTCATACGCAATGAGCATTCTAATTGATCAGTTGTAGTCAAGAAATTGTATGATTTTTGCAGTTTCAAAAGTTATTTCAAGAAGTTGTATATAAGAAATTGTACCGTTCAACTTCCATTTTATATGATGCAAGTTCATACAAGTTGACGGTTCAATTTATCGATTCAAGTACTTGTATTGTGTACAGGGGCTTTAAAACAAATGTGAAAAGAAATAGTTCATGTGTAGAGAACAGTAAATTTTCTCATTCATGTAATTAAAGCAAATTTTATTCAATTTTATTCAGCTTATGTCTGCTGTTGAAATAATTACCCCACTCATAGGGTGAGATAAATGGTTTTAAATGAAATGGTCTTTTTCCTTTTAATCCAGATGCTGTAGATTACAGCTAATGTTAATGCACTTCTGTTTTGAATAGGTTACAATTAAAAAATATTGGCAAAGAAAGAAAAACTTCATACACTCATTCTAAGTAATTTAATCTTTCATCAAAGCCAAATTTTTACAATTAGATCTGTTTTGAAAAAAGAAACAACAAGAAAGTAGTAACATAAAATAAGTGAAAACTTTTTTACAATGAAAGAAAGAAGAGGCAATGGGAAAGTGTAAATTTGAATGAGAAGTTAAAATAGGGAAAAACTTAAAGCTGAACAAATGAATATTGCCTCATCTTCAGGAAAAGAAGAAAAGTAAACCTGCTCCATGTCCAGACATATAATCTAGTGAAAGTGAAAAGGAAGCAAATATTGAATATTTTGATGGAATCATTATGTCAGGAAACACTGCAAAAAATAAAAAACCTCACAAAAGAGAATGCTATTATACTGTATGTTATGAAATTTTTTTAAGCAAGGTGTATACTTGATATTGAAATTCAGCAGTGCACCACTAATTTTTTGCAAGCAACTGTGGAATACTTATATATACTTACCTACAAAAACAGATATTTTAACAGTTAAAAACTGATTAATGTCTTATGGACCCTTAAACCTAGATTGAAATGTTCCTTTTACAATTGAAATAGTAGTTATGAGATAAATTAAAACAACATATCGGAAAAAAAGATAAGTAGCAGGAAAGAACAACAAATAAAGATAAATAGGAATGATATTTAAATAATTTCAGCAAATTTGATGTAATATGTAGCACATTCAAAAGTAAAGTTTTTAAAATACATGATTTAAATTTTTTTTGTTAATTTTTTTACAGTTGATTGGCAAGTGTCAAACACTGGTTCATATAGTGTCAGTTATTGGTGATAAAAAAAAAAGTACATAGTGTTAGTTACTGGGATATCAGATTATATATATATATACATATAAAAATATAAAATTGTAAATCCAATGGTAGTATTATATATATATATATATATATATATATATATATATATATATATATATATATATATGATACATATATTTTAGTGTAAGACTTAAGCTGAAACTTTTTCTCTAAAACGAATCTTTTAGTTTCATATAAGTATTCCAAATTCCTATCTCTTAGCACTATAGTGTCGGTACTTATAACACAAGAACCCTCATTAAATTTTATTATACACCTCGTTAAGTTTTATGGCACTGCCACTAATAGTTTTTAAGAGGATGAACACTTAAGTGAACGCTTCATATCTTGGATCATACCATATATGGTCACGAAATCTACATCTGTAAGAGTTTGAAAGAAGCACAAGGGTATTGCTAAGTAGACTGTTAACAGCTTTAATGAAGTCCAGATATTAAGTAAATGGCTATAACATAAACCCGCTCCAGAGTCCAAGTCTCTTATAACCTATAAAGGCCCCTCCGAAGTGTATTAGAAGTGTAGTATATAAAGTCAATGTAGAGGAGATTGTCAGAGAGAGAGAGAGAGAGACACTGCACACTTCACTCCATTCTGTTATGCTGTTCAGATGGTATCCAGATTGTATCCAGTGTCTTTATATTGTATCTGAACTTTTAAGTATATGACTAGCTCAGACTCAGAGCTAAGTTCTGAAGTGAGAATGTATGGAATATGATGGAGTCGTCAATAAATGGAATTATGAGGGGAATTATGCCTCATCCTTGGAATCATTACACCATATCACTGATTTTGTGTATCGTCACAAAAAAAACGGCAGGATATTATTCTATGCTTGTGGAAACCCCCTTCCGATGGATTTCGAAATGGAAATAAAAAGACTTAGTGTGAACGGATGTGTGGGCGATCAACAGAGAGGAGAAAAAGGCTTCCCGCACCCAAATCCGCAATTAAAAAAAAAAAAAAAAAAAAGGAGCAGCTGGCCTAGTTTTGTGTTCAAGTGCGGCTGAAAAGAGAAGAGAGTGATACGATGGCAGAGGAGAAAGAAATGCCGATCTTAGCAAAAGCGACGATGACAGAAGAGGGAGATAGAGATGATCATAATGTATGGGAGCTTAACGAAGAGAAACCGCATCAAGGGAAAGCAAGAATCGTATGTCCAAAATACCAATGCGACGGAAAAATGGATATACAAACCTGGATCAAATTCTATAATATCCAATGTAATAAACAACAATTATCGGAGGAAGAAAAATTGGACTGTTTTTCGGACTTCTTAGATGAAAAAAGTCTTACCTTTTATATTAAATACGGAACGGAAATCACAGAGTGGCATCGATTAGAATCAATGTTTGTTGAACAATTCCAGAAAGAGACTCGGGAATCTTTTGAAACGTTCATTAATATGAACTTAAAGAAAGCCGACAATTTGGATAATTATTACAAGATTAAAGTGGATATGGGCAGGAGACTCGGTCTTACAGAGAAAATCATCACTGAAGCCTTGACCACAGGTCTGCGGACAGAGTGGCAACCATTATTTTGTGCCACAACTACGGAATCACCCCAGGAGTGGAAAAAGCTGGCGAATAAACTGCAGAGGCTAATGAGGGACAAGGAAATGCAACAACAGCCAACGAGGTTACAAGCTCCGGCTATGACACCAAGGAGACCCCAGAGTCGGGTGGCCTGGGCTTTCGACCAAGGAGACCCCAAAATGATCCCAATTGGAGACCAAGACCGTGGCAAGCTAATCCGGAACAACAAACTTCAGACCGACAAAGAGGATTCCGATTCCAGCCGTGATGGACAATCCCGCAAGAATCAGTACCACCGAGAGTAGAGACAGTATGACCAGAACAACAAGTGACCTATGTTTAGAATTGCTTTGAGTCTAGGGACGAGGAAACAGCACATGGGACTAGTGGACACTGGAAGTAATATTTCCATTATACCGGCAAATCAGCTAAAACATCTTAAATACAAACTGATCGAAGCAGCACCCAAATTGGAATTACAACAGACAAGAGGCAAGGTGAGTGTCGAAAAAATTGTGGAAATTCCTACCACTACAGGAAAATTTAACGTACAATTTAAAATTCTTTGTAATCAATACTAGTATTCGGTACATTTTATTATCAGGAGCTCATTGTAAGCTTTTTAAATTACACTTAAATTTCCACAATTTTAAAGTATATCAATTTTATCGGGACATCTCATATCGAGGTTCGTTCCCTGAATGTAAATTTTCATCTCATATTGATAGTTATCATATTAATACTGTAAAAATTGTAGATAATGGGATAGGAGTAAATCAGAAAGAAAATGAGGAATTCCAAAAAGTACTAAATAATGCCACTAATATTTTTTCAAAAAACAAATAGGATGTTTACCCCCCTGCTGTAGAACCTTTTGACATAATTTCTATTGAAACTGTAGGAGGTTTAAGCTATTATAATTCTGCAAAAAAATATTTACACGTTGTTATTGATCATGCTAGCAGGTATGTTTGGACATTTCCCTCAAAAAGTGTCACCACAGATACGTATATAAACTGCTTAAAACAAATATTTCAAATTCAAACTCCACGAAAGATATTAACTGATAGAAATTCAGCCATTACTGCATCTAAATTTAAACATTTCCTAAAGGGCTATAATATTACTCAATTGTTAACCTCAGCCCATAGACCCCAATCAAACGTGAAGAATGAGAGGGTGAATCAAACAATTATTACTAGATTGATTTGTAAAATTAATTCTTTTCCAGGCAAAATTGCATGGACTAAATTATTGGAACAAGTAACATCAGAATATAATAACACTCCACATTCGGTGACTAGGTATACCCCTGCTTACTTAATGTATGGGAAGTTACCGTACACTTCTCCACTTAATAATTATGAGATATATCCATCAATAGAGGAAGCATGGAAACATGCAAAAGAAAGAACAGAAGAATATCACTTAAAAAATAAAATTAGGTATGATATACATTTTCAGGAAGCTGATTTTCAACCAGGTGATCTAGTTATGTTAGAAGAATTTAAATATCCTAATACTAGAAAATTAACTTCGCCCTATACAGGTCCTTATACAATATTAAATAAAATTTCAAGTGCAAATTTTGAGATAGATAGACCAAACCCCTTAAGTAAACAAAATACAGAAATTGTCCATTCTACGAGATTGCGACATTTTTATCCTGCAGAAACATTTGAGTTACAGAAATCAAAAAAGATAGATATTTAAAAATATTAATAAAAATTCTTTATTAGAAAATAAGAAATGTAGGACAGATTGATGGTGTCTACTCCTGAGACACATATCAATTGAAGATTAGATTCACTTATTAATTAAAGAGAGAATACAATTATTAGGAGTAAAAGGATCTCCAATGGACACTATGTTGCATTATGTGGCATCTAGCATTATTCTATATATCTGTGACCAGAATAGTCAACCATAAAAAGCTCTCTCTTATTGTCTTGAAGATATTCATAAGATATTGTTATCATTAACATTTAGATACACAACTGATTAATTATGTTGGATCTAGGGAAAAAGAAACTTCTTAGTTTCCAAAGAAGCCTTGTTCTTGAATTTTCCGTTCGAAATTAAACATATGATACATATAGCCCTAACTTTTAAGAAAAAAAAAAAAAAAAGAAAATTCATATCCGTGCAAAAGCACTGTTTCCTGAATGACTAAAAGTAATTCAGAAATATTAAAGAATTTATGGAATTATTGGAGGAGAGTAAGTGAAGTTTACAAATATGGGTGTCACTTTGTAGATTCTTTCCTATTATTGAAAGAATACACAGAGATACATGCCAACGCCCCTTTCCCCTTTTTTATTATACTTTAGTACTATACTAAAGAATTAGGAATGATAAATCCATGATACTGGACAGATGATTGCCAAATTCTGCCATGATTGTGTCAAGTGATCAGAATTTTTTCAGAAAAGATTTTTTTGGCTTCTTCCACTTTATAAAAGATACATAAAGTTTGAAGAACCTGTTACATTCAAATCAAATGGATTGTTGTATATAGATATTAAGTATATTTCAATAATGAAATTTATTGTGTTAATAATGATTTTAATATTGATGATGATTTGATGTTATAAGTTGAAAAAGAATATGTTGGAGAGGAAATAGCTGTTAGGTTATGTAAGTAAGATAGAGGAGAAATAAGATGAAAGATAAGAGGATCAGTGACCCTGGCAGAGTTCTAATCATATAAACAAAATATAACTGACACGATGTTGAATGTAAACTTTTTCTTTTATATAAATGTTTACTTACCCCTTGTCATTGATACTGGGAGAAGGAAATATCAATCACAAGTGAGGATAAGCTCTTTTAACTGCCAGTGTTATTTGATCAATGAAGGAATAAAACTTGGATAGAGTTAAAGTCAAGGGAATAGATAGGAGTTGTGAAGAAGAGATAAGGGATTAAGATAGACGATAATGTAGAGTCATGGAGAAATAAGGAATGATTATAGAGGTTTAGTAAAAAGGAGTTAGAAAATCCATATGAGATGCGGATGAGAATAGATATAGAGAAATGGTACCATGTACATATTTGAATTTTTAGAATTAAAGAGATAAAAAATTTATTTTTTGTGAATGTAAAATTCAAGGTATTTTATATATTGATGCATTAAGAAAAATCATATGTAATCCCATGTAATCTTAGAATTATTATTTTGTGTTAAATGTTTGAATTTTATGTATTATAAATCCATAGAGTAATGCAAAGATATCAAATCAAAATTAATCAAAAATAACAAGTACATTTCAAAAAGCCATAGTAGCCAAATACACAAAGAGCTCATTAGACACAACAACATAAACATAAACAACAGCATAACACTGTGAGAAGAATGAATGGTGTATGACAGTTCCCCTGATCAAGGAATTCTACATTTCTAATATTAAATAACTCATATCACAATTACAATTACATAGATAATAAAGTAATATACTGCTGACAATTTGAATTCAGGATTAATTGATTTTTTCATTGGGATTTTTCCACACTGGTTAAAATTTTATTAAAATAATGATACTTAGAGAAAATTGATGTAAATTTGGAAAGGCAGGTTTGTAAAATTTTTTGTCTTTGTATTGTTTTTATAGTATGAAGTCTATTCGTGATTTTCTTTGAAATTTACATAGAAAGTGTATCGTCATATATATATATATATATATATTAGAATTATTTTAGGAATTTTTGAAAAATATAATATCAACCTAAAATATTCAAATTTTCTTTTTAAAAAATTACTTAACTTCACTCTTTATGAGAATTATATTCAACATGGTGGTACTATTTTTAAACAACAGGTTGGTATCCCACAAGGGGGGTGTGCCTCATCATTGTTAGCTAATCTGTATTTATTCTTCTATGAAAAAATATTAATCCAAGCTTGCATAATATGCACATGTTTAGATATAGATGACATTTTATGTGTATCCCCAAATAATAATATCCCTATAGTATTAAACTTTTATCCAAAAAATTTACAATTAAATGCAAGTAATAATGACACAAATGTTGCAAACTTTTTAGATTTAAATTTAAATTTACAAAATTGTAATATGGTTATAAACTTGTATGATAAAAGACAGGATTTTAAATTTAATACATCAAAAATTCAACATTTTGACTCTTGTCTGCATATATCTGTATTTAGAAATATTATAATAAACCAGGCTCTTAGAATCAATAAAATTTGTGATGAATATTATAAATTAGCGCACTTTATGGAATTATTGAGTACAGCGACTAATAATGCATATCCCCCCAATTTTGTTATTAAAATTATCAACTCAGTGTATCAAATTTCACTCGATAACATCCTAGAAAACATTCCCATTTATAGTGACTAACATACAGGGGAAAAAAAAAAAAAAAAAAAAAAAAATATATATATATATATATATATATGTTATATATGATTATTTATTAATTATATAAATAAATAAAAATGAAAAATAATAAACTAAGTCAAAAACATTAGAAAAATAAAAAAATCGGAAAATAAGATGCATTAACATTAATGTTTTGAATTTTATTTTCGCAAAAAAATGTAACTTTTGTCAGTATTGAAACTACGTTTTGAGCGCCCTTATAATGGTGTATAGTGGCATTCTCGATTATCCAGTTTTCCTATGAATTACTTGTTTAGTAGGAATTTTCATCTATGATTCATATTCATATTCAGTTCTGCATGTTTGGGAAGTTGTATTCTGAATTGCTTGTCCAGTCTCCAGCTTAGACTCACTGGACGGGTTTGGGAGTGTTTCCGTGAACGTTCGTACTGCCTCCCTGGTAGAATTTCGACTTGTTCATTCCGGTGCTTCTAGATTAAGCTGTTGAGGTTGATCGTGTATACACGTGGTAGAAGAGGAAGGGTTCATGCCGCATGGTAATACAATTTTCTTAATGTATCCTTTTTTCATTTTTTGATGCCTGTAGTCTGAGTTTAAGTATTTATAGTAATGTACTATTGCTTAATCTGAAACAGGCATTTGTTTGGGTTAATTAGAATTAAATACTCAGACCTGAAGATGAATTTAATTCTGATTAATCATCGAATTTGGGAAGGTTCTGTTCTTTTCTCTTATCGGCTTTATGGCCGTGAATTTGCTTCTATGGTGATGTTAATATTACTTGAATTGTATTTTTATTTTTTTTATTTTTACATAATTCTTATTATTACATTTCAAATATATATATATATATATATATATATATATATATATTTGTTGATAATATTTAGCTTGATGACTAGAAATTAGCATTTTATTTTTCTCATGATTGATGATTATCTATTTAATATATTTTTTTAACTTTTTAATTTGTAGGAAAAATTTTATGTTAGGGTTTTTGGAGTTACAACTTCTCTATTCTATCATTGGATTTTCATATTATATATATATATATATATATATATATATATATATATATACCTACACAAATCAATTAAATGTGCCTAATTCATTAGCATCATGAAGCTGCTGTCAACTCAAACAAAAAAAAAATAAGAAAAATTGAAAAATTTATTTAAAAAAAAATAACTTATGATTGACAACTAATTAAAATATACATTCTGATACTGATTATAATAGAAGTTGATCTGAACAATATATGGAATATGAATCAGGCCTTGCACTGCTGATAGCCAAATTTGCTATTTGTGATGAAAAAAATCAAAGTAACTACATTTTTAAAAGCAGTAAAACTATGTAGCTAAGAAAAAACAAAAAATAACCATGACAAACGTAATTCAGTTTTTATAAACAGAGAAAATAAATGGGAAAGTCTTCCTTCTCTTCATAATTTAATACTTTCATGATATTCTTTTTTTTTTTTTTTGCACCTACAGATAGTGAATTTTAATTTTAAGGCTGCCTTTGGTATTCGGAGAAGAAACAAATGTAAGGTGTTTTTTTTAAAATGCATTTTGAATTATATTCTTATAAAATGAATCTTGCCAATATTGTATTATAGCAGAGGTCATTCATAAAGGTATTTTATTACTTCTCACACATGGATATTTTTTAATATTTTATCAATTACACAAAACAAATTAATATAGTGCTAAATAACCTCAGAAAATTTCATTTATTTTTAAAATTATTATCATAAAATTTCATCATTTAAATAATTTATTTTTCAAATTATTTTGCAGGGAAAGTATCAGCATTTTATAAATAAAAGAAAAAACCAGCAGGATAATAAAAATGATAAAAATAAAATTTGTGACTATATATTTTAAAAAGTGGCTAATTTATGGCTAAAGGGGAAAAAAAAATCCCAGAGCAATCCTTTTGAATGTATGAGAAAGTTGAGTGCAGTACTATATTCCAGATATTTTTTAAATGGTAAATTAATATAAAATCTTCATATAAATACAGCATACAATAAAATGAAGGAGTCCACCAGTTTTGGAGGCAAGAAACAGGATGAACTTGTTTAAATAAATGAGTTTGCATATCTTGCTTAGTTTGAAATATGTTTCTTGCTTTGAAACTGGTTGACTCCAAAATTTTATTAGATGCTGTTTATTTTATATTAATTCAAATTTTTTAACAGCATTTTTTAATTTTTTAAATGGTTACAATAATTTTTTTTTTTTTAAATTGTGAATAGGATTGCCAGGGCTTGCACAGTTGAGATATTTTGGGGGTTTCGACAACTTTTAATAGCAAGTTTATCACTAGTTGCTGACTGGTGCCAAAAAAGTTTAGAGGGACGAGAATAAATATTTGCAACATAAATATAAAAAAATTCTACAAATTAAGCAGTAACACCTACCTCGTTTTGCTCCAGGGGGAGCTTCATACATGAAATTCAATTCAAGCTTATCTTTACTTTCTGTACTGAGTAGTGCTCTATAAAATTAACAAAATCAGCAGTTGGTGAAAATAACAATACATGTTAGTACAGTTTTATATAAATAAAAATATATTGGCATGCACAACAATCAAAACAACAATTATAAAGTATGATTACTGTCGCATTGTGATTGCAATCAAAGCATGATAAAGGATCAGGATCCAATTTAGGATTAAGAAGATTTAAATTTTTCTTTAATTTTAATAGACCGTGAATTTCCAAACACACATCTGTCAAAATTCCCAGTTCATTCCTCTTGTTTTGGGGAAAAGATCCCTAATCCTAGATATTTACTATATCATACCTGGTTTAAGTCTGTATTAGAAATTATCAAACTAACTTGCTTAAAAAGAAACTACTTTTTGCTCTGTGTTTCATAAAATGTCCACAAAAATAATTAAATAAAGCAGACAACTGTAAGAAAAATAAATGTTTTTGTGATACATAAAAAAGTAATTAACAAGTATGATCATGAGAATTGCTGATCATGTATAGAAAACTTTTTTCTGCTCTTAAGTTCATTATATACAATGGTGCTAAATTTGTAATATAATTTCTTACCCATAGGTTCATATCACTCAGTGATTATAGCTTACCGGTTATTATATAAATCTTGTTCTTTTTCATACTGCACTTTTAATTCTTCTTGTTTCTTTTTTTCATTTTCTGTTTTCTGTTCGGCCATCCATGCCTG
The DNA here is from genome assembly GCA_951213105.1 of Amaurobius ferox. Lineage (NCBI taxonomy): Eukaryota > Metazoa > Arthropoda > Arachnida > Araneae > Amaurobiidae > Amaurobius > Amaurobius ferox. The sequence continues at coordinate 14,940,874 of OX578146.1, forward strand.
AAAAGTGAAAGTTGATAAAAATCATCCAAGTCAATATTGAACACAATTAGCATTTTGTGTAATAAACTTTAGTTTAGACTATTTGGTATACAGAATTAATAAAAATTAGTTGTCAATGTAGGTAGCAATTAAGATGAAACAAATTATGGTAAATCCGGATAATAGTTTCCAACTCGTATTTTTTCTAAGTACAAAATCCGAATAATAGTCTTTCAATTCCTCCAAATACCCACTGTCCATCAACAGGCTTTCCTCTTCCATACTTAATTTACCAAATTTACATTAATCTATTTCCACAATCATGCCATTAATGCCAATCTTACTCCTTTCAGTCAAAAACAAAACACTTACACAAATGTCTCGGCAAAATTGTTTCCCATCCGTTAGAGTTTTGTCAGAGAGATTTAAATGATTCATAATAAATTTGCACTCACAACTACCAAGCTACATTAAAGACATAATTAAAATTTCAATCATACTCAACTTATTCTTCTTAAACCATGTAGTACCCCATCTTATGCTCTTAGAAACATCATGCTGATTCACTCCACACTTCTTTCAATCAACTCCTCCATTCAAACCCATCAATCAATCGCTCTCTCTCACACAACTTCATTTCATCGTCATGCTTAGGACATATATACTTATCACTCATAAGCCCTTTCATAACACACCAATCAATCACTTCTTTAATACCTTGATTTTCCAAATTATAATAAAATTTAATACTAGATTCATTCAATCATTCAAACCAACATCCATTCGACAACATTTTACAGAACGACACTCACTGTCCATTTGCTTGCACTTACTAGCAGCCATAAGGAAACTAAAATTGACAATAAAAGCAAATCTGCAAAAATAAAAATAAAGTTAAAATAAATCTAAAAAATAAATCTAAGTTTAATCAAATGTGCAAATAAAAATACAAAAATCATGGAGCATGCATGCATCTGAGGCGAATATGCAAATAAATGTGGTTGTCCAACGAATGCACTGTTACAGCAGAAAATGGTAGCAACCATAGAAGAGTGTGCTCACTGGCTATAATGTATATTAGAGGTTACCAAATTGAAACAAAAAGTGTAATGCTTGGCGAACTTACTTGTATGAGGTAATATTATCCAGATTAACCCAAATTATATTTAGGTAATAACTAGATCTGTTAATAGGTAAACCTTATTGTCATGGCAGTGTTGTCCAATTTTTTTAAAACCAAAATCTGTAGTGTCTTACTTTTTCCATTTTTCATATACGATGCTTCCAAACTTTTTCTTAATTCGAAATCTTTTTGAAACTTACCAAAAATTCTTTCCACCCCAGTGAATTAACCCTTTGAAGCAAAATTTTTATTAAATATCATTTTCTATATTTTTTGTTATTTTCTATTAATTTAGATGTAAATAGTTAAAATGAGTTGCAACTTTAATTTTAAACATATTGAAATTTAAAATATGGACTGGGATACCCATGTCCCAATATGCCTTAACAACAAAAGTAGTATGGGATACCTACCAATATCCCAGCTTGCTTTAAAGATACATTTTTGGTGGAAACAAACATAATGAAAAATTATGAGTTTTATGATTAAATAAATGAATTTATCATTCAATACATATTTTATTTGGCTACATGATACTCTTTGAAGCAAGTTCTATTTGTCAGATAAAAATGCCAGTTATACATTGTGCAGAAAATATTGGACAATTTCCAATTTCTTCTGTCCTATCAGTTTTTGCATTTCTTTCTCCTTCTTTGACTGATGCTCTTCTGGTTCAACAGCATCTAAAAAAACTGTATGAAAATTTTCAATTATTACCTGAAATTTGAACACTAGAACATGACTCTTATCATATCGGGGCTTTGTCATCCCTGTCATTATTGTTGAAGTGCAAGTTTCTTATAATGTCAATAAATTTTTCGTAAGGCATTGTCATTGCAATCAGGTCTACTCTCAAAACACCATTAGTAGGTCAGAAATCTTCTAAACTTGGCAGAATATGGTATTCGATAACAAAGTATATATTCCCAGATATGCATATAATTCCTCTTTCAATGCCTCCCTCAAATACTTTACCTTTTTATTGAGCATATAAATCTGTTTGTGGAACAATGATATTTTCAACTAAACTTGTAAAATTAGATACACCGAGAAATATAGTCTTCTGTAAATTTTTCCAGAGAATAACTTCATCTTATCCCATTCAACATCAATATTAAAATCTGATAAAACAGCAGGATATATTTTATTTGACCAATCTATCTTTTCTGTTGTTTTTTCTAACTTTCTTTCCATATTTTGTTTGATATTTTTATCGGGCAGATGAACAAGGCAGGTCACTTAGGACTCTTCTATATTTATCAGTATTATTGATACACATTCTTCATTTTATATATTTACTTTTCCTTTGTCAATGACAAGAATGTTTCACATTCATTTTTCAAATCTTGTTCTAAAAAGTCTACATCTTCATCTAAATTCCCACAATCACTATGTATCATTACTTTTTGCAAGAAATTATTATTACATTAATTTGATCAAGTGTCAGTTCAAACTATTTTATTAGTGATTTCTATAGCATGTCATTTGCACTGCTTACAGCATTACAGCCAAAATACTTTAACCCTACTAGCACAACCATTAGTGCAAAACCTCAAAGTGCTGATGACCTTGGAATATCTTTGTTTAAGCATTCTTCGTATAGAAACCTTACACCAAACTTTTAGTATTGTTCAATCTGAAAAACATACCAGTTTTTTCACTGCACTGGAATGCAGTTAAGAAAAGTACTCTACATACTTTTTGTATACAAGTATTTTTGAAGTAGATTGGGACACATGTGCCCTTACGATATATACCATTACTGCAGATGTACTAAATATATGTATTTTCTTTCAATGAAATAATGTATATTGGATGCATGGAAAATTATAAATGATTTTAAAATGTTCAAACAAAAATATTTTACTAGAAGTTAAATTATTAAATTGGAAGACGAAAAGTTTTCAAACTACCATTTTCTGAAAATAATTTAAAATATAAATATTTTAACAAAATTATTTTTAAAATTTTGGAGTTATTATTAAACCCTTCTTTATAACAATATCAGCCTAGAACTTTTTTATAAATAAAACTAAAGCCTATTAAAAATAAAATGCAAAAGGGCCCCATTTGTGTCAAAGGGTTAAAACCTAGTATAGTTCAGAAAACACAGACCTTGGGGCAGAAAACAAAATAGAACCTTAAACATTCCCTAAATACAGTGACCGCCGCTTATAAGAAACACGTTCGTTTCGCTCGTTTTGTTTCTTATAAGCAGTTGTTTCTTAAATCCGGAAATTTTTTAAATATCGTTCTTCCATTGTAAATCGTAACTATTGAACACCGTTTTACAGAATTTAAAAGATAAATGTATATAAGTAAAATATTAGTACGTACATAATACATTTGTAAATTAAGTCTTGCATTCAAAAATATTTCTTATTTTACAAATTAAGCCTTACAACTTAAAATATTATCTATATGCATATAGTATGCAGTTAAATAAGAATAAAAAGTAAAACTCATAGGTCGTTCATTTACGTATAAGAGCATAAAACATTTCCATACATATCGTAATCTATTTCTGAGGAATAGCAAAAAAAGTATCCAGTGTTGTTTGTGCTAACGAGTCTGTGATTAGTTTACGTACATCCATTTCTAAATCATAAAATAGTCCATAAACTTTTTCTGATGTCCCTCTGTGTTCAAGAGTTTTTCTAATTATAGTTAGGGCTTCTGGCGACTGTTTGGCTGTAGGAAAGTTTTCTTCTTGTGGAACTTCGTCTTCATTTTCTTCTTCATTGCAAACATTCTGAATTTCCGCACTATGTCATCATCACTGTTTTCTTCAGATGTTTGTAAATTTTCATCGATGTGAATCCATTCTTCGAAAGGTGCTTCAAATTCTTCTTCATCTTCTGCTGGTATGTCGACATTATTTTTCAAAAATCCTGCTTTACGGAAGCAATTAAAAATGCATATGTCAGAAACCTTTTTCCATGCGCCTGCGATCATATGGATAGCATCAAGCAAGGTAATTTTCTTGCTTATTGACTTCACGGAAGTAGAGAATCATACTTTTCAAGTAAACTTTGCTTTTCAAGCAAAGTAAGGGTTTTTCTCTTTTGCGACATGCTTCCACTGGCAAAACATAAAATGACTAACTAAAGCAGTACGAATCTTATTTGAGTGCATAAGCAAAGATGCCTTTCCTTATCAGTACGTTTCCTTAACTGCCAAAAGATTAAAACTCGTTTCTTACTGGATTGGGGTTGTTCCCCCAAAGCCTTTCTACGGAGAAATTCTCTGTCATCCTTTGTTACATAGCAAACTCCCACCCCCTTCTCGTACGCCCAGAGACAAGAGATAACAACTCGTCCTTCAGTTAACCTTAAACAAATCGATTTTTTTTACACCTGCGTCGCAAGGAAATCAACAAATTTTCTGTTGAAAACTGTTTCTTATAAGCGGAATCGTGTTTCTTATAAGCGACACAATTTTAATGTTAAAACGAAGTTTGTATTTGTTTCTGTCGTTTTGGGTCTTATAAACGGCTGTTTCTTATAACCACTGAATCTTATAACCGGCGGTCACTGTAGTAGGAATTATTAAATTATTTAATTTGCTTGTTATTTATAACTAGTTTTTGTCTTTCATTTTGTAGTAATTACACAAAAAACAATTTTTTCCGGCTGTCCAAACTGCTGCTCATGTCTTAGGACGAGTCGGATGGTTTGGGTCTTCCACAAAAAACAGTTTAATATTATTGCAATTCATTTTTTTTAAATCCAATATTTTATCCTTGGGTCATTCCATGTCAAATCAGCCAATAACAAAATAATTTTGAACCTTTACGATTCAGATTTCTATGATTTTTTGTTTATTTATTGTAACTATCAAGACGACAAAAAATGCAAAATTTCAGATTTTTTGGGTTCATAGTTTTTCAGTTATTGACTTTCAAAAAAATGAAATCTGCCAAATTTGGCAAAGTTTTGAAATCTTTAAACAGCTGTAGATCAAAAACTATTTAACCTAGAGAGTTCAAATTGGTGTCATTTTCTTTTGCTTTTAATGAGCCTTAATTTGATATATAACAAGACTATGCTATTTCAAATGTGAATTTTTTGAAAAACTTAAAAAAAAATTGTTTTAAAGATGTTAATGGACTACACCTGTCCCCGATTTACACGGAAGACAGGTTTTGCACAAAACCGTGTAAATTGAAATCTTGGATTTTCCTAAGTAAAATCATGTAAAACAAAAATAACCCCAAAATGTGCTTGATTCAGTCATTTATTTAAGTAAAACAAAAGTAAGACATCTTAGAAAACTTAAAATTATACTTAGTTTATAAAACAACAAACATATGAATGTAGAAATATAACATATTTAATTTATTTTACATTAGGAACAAAGAACAAAAAGACCCTTAAAAATTAATTATAAGTTTAATCACTGTCATCATTTTCATGTACTATCAGTCTTTTTTTTTCTGATAGGTATGATGTCACTTTCATCACTTGAGCTTTCTTGATGTGATTCTGGCTCAATGGTTGACGAATTCGGCAAGATCTTGGGTTGACAACACTTTGTCATGAAATCGGTAATTAACAATTGCGTAGGTTTTTTTGCTAAATCTTTATTGACCTCTTCATATTGATTTAAGCATTTACGAAGGTCTCGCTGGAATCGGAGAGCTCGATCAACATTTGTGTCATATTGTAAGAAATGGTTACCAAATTTTCTTCCCAAATCAAGTCCTACGCTTATGATTCTTGATATGAACGCAACTGGTTCAAATTGCTCTTCATCAGAATCATTGTCTTCATCATGTTTGTTTGTTTCACGAATCATGTTAATTAAATCATTTTCATTCAATTCTTCATCAGCCATTATTTCTTCAATATCTGCCTGAGCTAAATCTTCAAGACCTTCTCCTCCTATAGTATGGGCCAACTCAGTGATCTGAGAATATTCATGATCTATTGGTGATTTATCATTTCCACTTTCATCAACATCCGGCCATTTTGCTTTCCAGCAGGCGTTGATTGTTTGATCTGAGTGTATGACAGTCCAACATGCTTAAAACAATCTAAAATTGTAAATTTCTTCCAAGCATCCATCAGAGTAAGAGATTCATCATTCTCCATTTGTTCTAAGATATACATGAAAGTTTGCTTGCTGTACAGTGCTTTAAAAGTTGAAATTATCCCTTGATCTAACGGCTGTAATAAGGAAGTTGTATTCTTTGGTAAAAAAACAACTTTTACATTTTCGTGTTGTAAATCTGGAGGATGACCTGGTGCATTATCAATTAATAGAAGAGTCTTAAAAGGCAATCCCTTTTTAGTTAAATAATTTTTGACATCTGGAACAAAGAAGTTATGGAACCATTCATTGAAAGCTATGGCAGTGACCCATGCTTTTCTATTAGCCATCCAATAGACGGGAAGGTTTTTGATATTTATTCCTTTGAATGATCGTGGTGATTTTGATTTGTTAATCACCAATGGTTTCATCATATAATCACCAGAAGCATTGTAACAGAAAAGAACTGTTATATGACTTTTCGCTACTTTATGACCACTAGCTGATTTGTGAGCTTTGGCTATAAAGGTTCTTTCCGGCATTTTTTTCCAGAATAATCCGGACTCGTCAGCATTGAAAACCTGATCAGAAATGTAGGAGTTAGCGGCAATGATTTCAGCAAGTTTTGCTGGATATTGTTGTGCCGCATCCGAATCAGCAGATGCACTTTCACCTTTCATTCTCAGATTATGTAAAGAATGTCTTTGTTTGAATCTCTCGAACCACCCATGGCTTGCGGAAAAAGATACCTTCTTTTCATCGGACGAAGTCGACAGCGACTGATTCTTAAGTGATTGATAAATCTTCAAAGCTTTATTTGTAACAGCATTGGTATTGATCAGGATTCGCTTTTGAGTTTGGTCTTCTATCCATATCACTAAGGCTTTTTCCATATTTTCCATTGTAACATCTCTAATATATGAAATCGTAAACATACTGTTGCAGGTTCCAGCTGCTACACTTTTTCTAATGGAGTCTTCATTTTTCTTATTGTCCTTATTGAGGTTTCATTCATGGAGTAAAATTTAGTAACTCTTTCTCTATTACGTAGACGGTCTAATATTTGAATTTTAGTTTCTAAAGAAATAACTTTTCTTTTCATTTGATTTTTCTTCAAATCCTTTGACATTATAGAACCTTAACAAATTTATGCAAACTATAAAGATGCAAGAAAAACTATAAATGTTGAAAACTGTTGTGATAAACATGCTGCATAGACCAATTTGAATAGAGAAATTAGAAAATTAATAGTAATTGCTTTAAGAGCTTAATGAAAATATTATAAATCAATTACTCCATTCAAATCAAGATCCCTGCAACAAATTTTCACGGGTCGGATTCTCATGTCAAATCAATTAAATCTTAATGCCTAATGGCCAAATAAATAATTAATTAAAATTATAAATTTCGTATAGTGGTATTACCCAGGTATTGACATGAGAACCTTAAATAAAATGATAATGTAAAATGAATTATAGTCATGCATAATAAATACAATTACTATGTTTAAAGTATAAAAAAAAATATTAATTTTATTAGTTATAAAAAATGTTCATTAGAAATTCTAAAGTAGATACTTAGGTAAGTTATTGTTTAATCCAGAGTAGATAGATATATTTAAACTTGCTCATACAGTTTCACAAAGAATATGCATAAATTACAATACTTAATCTAAATAATTTAATAACATCAAATATATAAAAAAAAGCATCTACTCACAGTTCTGCAAAATAAACTTATGCAACATATAAAATTGAAAACTGATGTGTAATGTCATCAGTTTGAAATCGCTTAGCATATCAACCATTTTACTAAAACACAAAGCACTTGTTGCTATTAAAGACATCATATCTTAATGACATCACTTTGATTATGCGTTTAAATATTTAAATTCTCACAAGACACTTCACCTTAATTTTGTTGCACAAAATGTAGAAGCTTCAATTTGATGTATCCCACACACACAATATAAAATATAGAAAGGTTTTCACCAGCCTTACATCAATATGCATACCACTATCCATAGTGCCCTTTTTTTGTACTAAATACATTTTACCATGAAATCAATATTTTTTTTAATTGTAATTGAATTCACAGAAAAAAGTATAGAGCACTCCATTTCTTGTCGATACAATATCTTCAGAACAAAGCGCAACTCGTCACTTCAGATTAGGATTCTGATCACGTATGCAATTGTAAGCTGATATTTTATTTTATGATTAGCAGTCACCAATATTTCTTCAATAGATCACAATTTATATATATATATATTGGAACATAAACTCTTTAGATAACACCAACTCACTGCTGATTTCCAGATTTTTATCATAAACACATGGTATATATATATATGCATAGATATATATATTCATAAAAGGATAAGAATGAGTTACATTCTCAGTTTCTTTTAATGTTTTAATTAGTCATAATAATAAGAAACATTAGTATTCATGTAATTGAAGCTGATTCAAAAGGATGAAAATACACATAAAAAAATGAATTGGGTTCACCATGCCTTAAAGACAAAGGCGAACCCTCCAACAACTTCTATTACACCGACCTTTACATATCCCAACTTCTTCAAGACAGTCCAGCAAGTCAGCATAAAATCTCCCTCCTAACTGATGTTGCCATGCCGTAAAAACTTAACTCTCTGACTCAACCAGGGAGGTGAAATAAGTTCCATTTCCTCCATAATCAACACCTTTGCTAATCGCTAAAAACGGATGTTGCTGTGCTGCAGTATGAAGGAGGCGTACACCGTACGAATGAAAATATGAATGAAAGCAGTATGTTATAATTTAATTTAGAAAAAGTGACAATTGACCTATTAAGGGATATAAAAAATAAAGGAAATTTTGAATAATAAATTTAAAGTAAAATAAAATATTTAATGAATTTCAATTATATAAAAAAAAGTTAATTTTGAATAATAAAATAATAACGTGTTGTGACGTGTCACAACAAAAACTTACCAGTTCAAAAGATAAACGCACAATAATATAAGCTTTGCTGCTAAAATGTTTCTGCACTATGTACTTTGCATGAACCAGATAGCTTTATTGTTATGAAATACATACAGGGATTCCCCTAAATGTATATATTTTACAACATCGGGAATCCCCTGTTGTTTTCATCAGTGTTACCAAAGGAATAAAATTCAAAAATGTCATCAAATCTTTGTATAGGCATATATGGAGCGGAATATACATTTTCATCAATTTTTTGAAATCTGTTAATTTATAAACCGTGTAAAACAAGTGCCGTGTAAATCGGGGGATAAGTGTACTTGTATGCCAAGTTTCATAATGAGATGCCAATAGGTTCCTAAGGAAAAATTTTTTTTGTATTAAACTATACATGAAATTTGCTAAATTTAATTATAAAAAATTTAATTTCCATAGGAACCCCTTGATGACCGGCTATGTAATTTGGCACACAAATAGTCCCTTAATTCTTTAAAACATATAGTATATATTTAAAAAATAGTATAGTATATATTTAAAGTATATATTATAGTATATATTTAATATAGTATATATTTAAAAATCAGTTTCTTTTTTTTAGATTTAAAAAAAAAAAACAATTTTTTTTTTTTAAATTTGAGTTTTTCAAAAAATTACAAAGTTAAAATACCATAATCATGTTGTATATCAATTTAAGGCTAATCAAAAACAAAAGAACAACACCGATTTGAGCTCTCTGGGACAAATAGTTTTTGATCTACAACTGTTTAAAGATTTCAAAACTTTGTCAGATTTGGCTTTTTTAAAAAAGTGAATAACTGAAAATGTAAGAGCCCCGAAAATATGTGTTACAGTTTTTGTAAACTTTACTGGTACTATCACTCTACCAAATCAATTTTTGAGGTATCAAGGTTCAAACCATTAATTGATTTGACACGGAATGATATACATTTAGTACATAACTCATTAACCAGTTGTTTCAAACATTCAGCACACACATTCAGTTCTTTTCAATTTTAACAATTTGCTACACACTTAATATTTCACATATATCACTCAAAATTTAATTTTGTATTTACAATCATAATTACAAAACCTCCCTTTTTCAAGAACTTTTAAAATAAGTACTTCTCCAAATTGAGTGAAGACAATTTCATTTCTTCCTTGCTCAGAGTATAAACTCTCCCAGTTGCAGTAACAGGCTTTTTCCACTTTTACCCGCTAAGATGCAGTTTTTCGGCCTTAGTTCACAAAATACAATATGATGAGATGGATGTTTTTGTTTAAACAATTGATAGATTTCACTTAGATTAGCCAAAATTAAGCATTTTTGTTTTGTAATTTTTGAGCCCTTATTGTAAAATGTTACACAGTCTTTTTTTCCCTGGGGTGCGGTAGCCCATTGGTTAGCGCGCTGGAGTTGCACTCGGTAGGCTCGGGTTCGATTCCAGCCGCTGCCAAAACTGCCGCCGTGTTCACGCGGAGTACGATCACGTTAAACATGTGGGTCCGTAAGTCCTTCCGAGAGGTTGGTGGTAGGGGAAGGAGGGTACGGACCCTGTGGATGCCTCCCCCACTGGGTTCTGGTCTAAATTGGGTGGCACATCCCGAAAGCCCAGACCATCCGGCTCGTCCTAGGACTTAGAGCAGCATAGCGAATCCACGGGTGGCACATCCCGGCCGTTCAAACAGTTACCTTACATTTTTCTGGTAGGTCGGACGGTCTGGGTCTCAACAACTCAACAACAGTCTTTCTTTCCCTGGCTCTTCCCGGCCATCCAAACTGTTACCTTACACCTTTCTTGTATCCCGGCCACACATTAAACTGCCGTAAGCCCTAGGGTTGGCTGTGTGGTCTGGGCCTTCGACATCGACACCTTTCTTGTAGGTCAGACGTCTTAACAACAACAGTCTTTCTTTCCTGGAATTATTCTGTTACAACCATCCCCATTGTAGAAATCTACAACCAACTGAGTAATACTCTCATTTAAAGTTTTCTCAGGTTTTGGATTTAGAGTTGATAGAATACCTTTTTATCTCACCAATTTTTTTACTGAACGAGTCATGTAGTTGCTGACTCCAAATTCATCTTCAATTTTTTTTGCAACTAAAGCTGGATGTTAAAACTGACAAAATTTTTATTTTCTCACTTCGGTTTGAAGTTTGAAAGAACTTGTGCTTTAACTGTTCCAACATTTCTGACTCTACTTTCTTTTCATGTTTTACTACTTCAGGTTTTGTTTCTTCAGAAAGCAATATATTTTTTTCTAGACTAGTTTTTACTTTCTCCAATTTTTTTGTGGTGTAAGTTTGTACATGAATTTTTCTTTTTTTAATAGGTGACTCACCAATAAGTTCTAGGGATTTGTTTAGGTAATCTATTGATGTTTCTGAATCAAGAATGTACATAATTTTTACTAGGGTCTGGGAAAATACTCTCATCTGTTTGATTAAATTGGTTCTTTTTCTCATCTCATAAAATTTTTTCCTACAATTATCACATATTTTCATGCCCCTTTCGAAGAATACATTTAAAGAGTACATTGATTCTGTTACATTTCTAAGATTTTTATTTGATTTGTGATGTTCCTTTTCATTAAAAGGGTTACAACATTTCACCGAAAACATAGTCCAATGTTCCATGTTTTTTTTTTACCTGCCATTTTTTAATGTAGTTGGTTTATATTTAAAATAATAATTCTATGGTTTAAGTAATTCTTTTATTCTTGAAATAATTACCTAAATTAAGAAATACAAATTTTCAGATTTGTTGGGTTCTTAGTTTTTTAGTTGACTTTTTTAAAAAAGCCCAATCTGGTAAAAATTTGAAATCTTTAAACAGTTGTAAAGCAAAAACTATTTGACACAGAGAGCTCAAATTGGTGTCGTTCTTTTGTTTTTGATGAGCCCTAATGTGATACAAACATGATTATGGTATTTTAACTCTGTAATTTTTTGAAAAACTCCAATTTAAAAAAAAAAAACTAAAAAAAAAAATTTTTTTTTTTTGAAAATCTAAAAAAAAAGAAAACTGAATTTTAAAAAAAATATATATGTTTTAAAGACATTAAGGGACTATTTGTGTGCCAAATTACATAGTCGGTCGTCAAGGGGTTCCTATGGAAATTAAATTTTTTGTAATTAAATTTGTGAATCACGTATAGCCTAATACAAAAAAAAAAATTTCTTTTTATAGGAACCCATTGGCATCCCATTATGAAACTTGGCATACAAGTAGTCCATTAACATCTTTAAAGCATATATTTTTGTCAAAAAAATTAAAAGGGGTGTTTTTGAGATTTAAAAATTTTTTTTTTATGTTTTAAAAGAACTCAAATTTAAAATAGCATACTCATGTTATATATCAAATTAAGGCTCATTAAAAGCAAAAGAAAGTGACACTAATTTGAGCTCGCTAGGTTAAATAGTTTTTGACCTACAGCTGTTTAAAGATTTCAAAACTTTGCCAAATTTGGCAGATTTCGCTTTTTTGAAAGTCAATAACTGAAAAACTAAGAACCCAAAAAATCTAATATTTTACAGTTTTTGTTAGCTTCACTGGTACTACTTCACTGTACCAAAAAATTATCACTTTCCATAATGTCAAGGTTCAGACCATTGGTTGATTTGACAGCCCTTCCAATAAAATTGCTGAAATCCTAAGTCTATATAAGCAAGCTGTACTTTTCACAAGCCTAGCGCTTGGAGGGGCCTTGTGCAAAAGAGATTTCTTTCTACTAAACATTAGATAACAAATTAACATTTTGTGGAGAATCGAATCTATTCCCTTAAAAATAAACTAAGTAAAAATGTAATCATACAATTAAAACCATTTACGACATTAATAAGCAAATATTCAATAAAAAGTAACAAATAATAAATCTGATATCTGCATGGGCCTACAATAATGATATAATGTTCATTAGACTAAAATATGTATATGTTGTATGGTTTGCAATGGAAACTCACTCTTTTAATATTAGCTTTCGATCCGGGATGGAATGGCTTTTTGCACATATAGTTATTATATCCTTTACCCATGATTATTTCCTTCTTATTTATCTAAAAATAGTTAAAATTTCAGAAAAAATTACAAATAAAAGTAATGTTTACAAATGTACAGTACAGTACAGGCCAATCGCAATCCAATGAATAATTTCCATTTCACTTCACTCATAAATAATTTAAAATAATTGAAATATACGTTTCAAAATTTAAAACGTACGACTTTTATCAAAAACAATTCTTTCTTACATCATCTATATATTAATGCGTTTTGATTATCATATATTAAAGGAAGTGAACAAAATTTGAAATGAGCCTGAATCAAGGTGTAAGATCCATGGGCTGAATCGCTGAATTTGTAGTTCTCAAAATGTCGTGTAGGTGAAGTGACGCACAGCACAGCTTAACAAATGTGTTTGTAAACAAACAGGATGATGATTTGACGTAAAATTGTTTTTTAAAAATGCTTGTGTTTAATACATTAAACTTTTATGTCCGTTTTAATCTAAGAAAATGATTGAATTTTGCACATTTAAGCGTATGGTGATTTTGATAGTTTGTTTAATTGCGTAAGTAACTTTTAATTGAACTTTTCGTTCAATTGGTTTGTTACTTTTAAGGTATTCATTTGAATGATGCATTGTCAGTTAATTAGTTCTAAATTATCTGTAAATAAACGCTTTAAATTAAATTTTGGGCTCTTAAAATCCAACTTTTTATTTTAAAGATTGTAGGTGTGGGAAATTAGGTTCATAGACGATTTTGTTAAGTTCATTTGTTATTTTTATATGTAAATTAAAATAAAGTTAATTTTAAAATTCATGTTACAAATTTTGCCCCGCATACCAAGTACTGTCTATTGTTTAAATTCTGTTTTTAGTAGAACACCAATGCACTATTGGGTCATTCCAAGTTAAATCATCCCGGGCAGGTTAGTTGACTATTTATAAATTTTGGTCCAGGACCAGAATAGGAAATGTGATTATGTTTGAATTCGCCGATGAAGTGTTGATTGCAAGTCGTATGTTGTCAGGTGGAAACACTTATTTTGAGGGGAGCATGTTGTGATCAATGGATCACCCATAACTTTGTCCTATCTCAAAATTGGCAGAGAGAAATAACTATAGAATTGAGTGAAAGTTAGTCTTTATTTTCTCTTTGAAAACTGGGCATGACAGCCCTGTGGTTAGCACATGAAGATTGCACTCGGATGACCTGAGTTCGATTCCCGCCACCGTCCAAACTGTCACAGTGTTCACATGGAGTATGATGATGTTAAACATGTGGGTCCGTATGACCTTTTGAGAGGTTGGTGGGGGAAAGGAGGGTACAATCCCAGTGGATGCTTCTCTCAGTGGGTTCCGGTTTGAATTGGGTGGCACTTCCTGGCCGTCTAAATAGACACTTTAGTGCTTACACCTTTGAAGAAGAAGAACTTTGAAAACTGATGGCTCACTGCTGGTATACTTTGTGCTATAAAACTTTCAGACCTTTTAAAAAATTACATAACATTTATTCACAATTTATATTATGTAGGTATGAAAAATAGGTAAGCATAACATACTTTTAGGTTTCTTTGATGTTTGAGATAAATTTTTGACATTCCATAATAACCCATTTACGCCTAGTTCGAATTTTTTAATCTAAACATTTTTTGTTATAGTTTTACTTCTACTATCAATTAGTTAACAAAAAGTATATTATGCTGGTCAATTTTCTTGCCAAGTTAATGGATTAAATGTTTTGCATAAATAATTTTGAACATTTAAATCTAAAACAATTGACTAGTATATGCATACCCCCTCTATACTATAAATCTACTACTCAAGACATTGCAAGTATTTATAACATTTTTAGTATTAAAACCCCCAGAATTTTCTAAAATTTATATTATCCTGAATGATACTGAATGTTATAAATTGTACTCTATTATAAAGAAACTTAATTATTTGAATTAGGAAAATTATATTTAGAATAAGAATAAAAAATTTAAACTAATGCATACTTTAATTATTTTTTATTTTCTAGAACTTCATTGATAGTCTTAGCTGTTGAAAGCTTTCTTACTCCTCCAAATGGAAAGTATCCGCAGCATCCTGGTAGCCAAGGTGAAAACATATCAAATGCTCCCTGTTGGCAAAATGAAGATTATTTTATAAGACAACATTGTGCTCCTTGCTCGAAATTTGAAAAGGTATTATACAATTAACTTTTCTTATGCCAGGTGTCATACTTACTATAGCATTGATAACCCCCCTCTCCAAAAACTTAATGACTTCTAGTATATAATAAAATTTCTATTTTTATATCCCCTTCCTTGTTGCACACACACACACACTGTGCTTTTCTCAATTTTAAATTGTTACAGGACTTGTCAGAACTCATCATATTTTCTACTTATTTTTTGTTATTCTTATTGGACTTTGAAGTCACCACTTCTAGATCGTGGAGTACTCCGCTCCTAGAATGTATATAAAAGTTCCTCATTTAATATTCTTCCTTGTTTTGCAAATTAGGATTATAACAGAAAAATTTAAGTTAGCTCTCAAAGTTATTTTTTATTTAATGTTCTATAGAATGTAGAATATATTAAACATTTGTTTGAATAAGACTGAAAATCAGCCTTTATCTGTAAATTCTAAACTATAATCTCTGTTTCATTTTTATTTGAAAATTTCTACTGTAATCCCCTCCAAGTCTTGCTGTTTTTCTTTTTTAAAAATATATATGCTTCTCTTACTGGGAAAAATTCTTGCAGGTGACTGCTGAAAATTTAATAATTGTGCAAAATTTGCCCATAGCAGGACTTGAATATAAGACAAATGCTCTACTAATTAAGCTATCTGAAATGTAAGACATATTCACAAATATAAAACAGAAAGAAAATATTACTTCCAAAAGTTCAGTCCTAAAAATTTTTAAATACATTGAAATAAAAATAACAAAAAATTTGATATGTGCAGCACATGACTTTCCTTATATATATAATGCAATGAATTTACTTTCACAGTGAAAAAATGATGTATAAGATTCACGGTATGGTGTTTTTAATATTGAATTGTACATTTGGCACTTCTCCAGATAACAATATGTCATACTATTTCAAAGTACCCAATTGACTTATATATTTCGTACAACTCTAAATTAACAATTATTGATATTGATAGCATCCACAATAAGTAATATAGTTTATAGATTAAAGTATTTTAATAATTAAATCATCAATTAGGAGTCATTTTCATTAACTTGGCATCATTTTTGCAATTTTGACAATATTTTCATCAATCTGGGGCAAAATATTGCCAAAATAGCGATATTCTACTAGATTATTCACCAAGTTCGCCAAATATATTCCCAAGTGTTACAGACAAACGGAGAAAAGAACATTTCTTATAAACTAGAAGGTATGCCCGCCATATTCCATCAGAATACAAAATTTGCAAAACATTACTTCACATTTACTGTTATTTTTAGCAATTTGGCAACTTTTTTGTTGATTTGGAAACATTTTCAAAAAGCTATCAAGTTGGCAATATTTTGGCCAAATTCATCGCTAAAATTTCACCATGGCCGTGTTCACGCGGAGTACGATCACGTTAAACATGTGGGTCCGTAAGTCCTTCTGAGAGGTTGGTGGTAGGGGAAGGAGGGTACGGTCCTTGTGGATGCCTTCCCCACTGGGTTCCGGTCTAAATTGGGTGGCACTTCCCAACCGTCCAAACAGTTACCTTACACCTTTCTGGTAGGTCGGACGGTCTGGGTTTCAACAACAACCAAACATTATGGATGAGAAATAAGCTATTCTTATAGCAAGTAATGGCATTTAAATAGAAAACTAATACCCAAAGTATCTTATGAATGGAACAAGCTAGATCCAAGAGAATGATCTCAACAAATTTATCGCATAATATTACATATGAAAAGTGAACATATTTTAAAATATTTAATAATTTTTTTTAAATTTTTTATAAATTTATTTAAAAATGTGCAATATCTCGAGAATGGTTCATACTAGTGTTCTAATGTTTATGTCAGTCACTTTATAGTGAGAAATTACATAAGAAATGTTACGTAACTTTATAGATGGTTTTGATGATTTTTTTAAAATTTCATTCAAAACTTTAGGGGTGTTCTGAACATTGATATTGCATTTAAAAACAATAGACTTCCAGCATTCACCATAATTTTTGTACCAAATTTTGTTCAAATAGTTCCATTCGTTTGTGAGATATCGCCTTTATAGACTCACGAACACACACATACACACAGATATCACCTCAAAAGACATTCGATTCATTATCAGGGATGCTTGAAATGTGCTCTCCTGTCGAAAAATTGAATTCGAATTTTAGACCTCGTCACAATATGTTCCTTATACATTATAGGTATGTTTACAAGGAAAGTAAGAATGTTAAAAGTATTAAAAAAATAAAAATACGTTTTGTTAGTTAAATCAATATTAATAATTATATATTTAAAAAATGAAAAAAAATGTGTCTTGTGATTTACAAATTTACTTGGAATGTGCAAATCATTATTTTAAGTGGTGTTGATTTCTAGATAAAAACCAAAGTTTTGTATAAATTTGTGATCTTTGAAATTTGTGTAGACTAATATTCCCTGTTATATTACTTTTTCTTTTGTTTTCATTTTATCACAGTTTATTTCATTGACTGATATTGACTGCTTTGAATTCAAAATCTGAAATGATCTGATAACCAATACTTTTTGAAATTGAAAAACAAAGTTTTTTTTAAGAAAATGTATGTGACCAAATATACAATTCTAATATGATGTTTCCTTTTTTTGGCATGGATCAAAACTCATAATTTAAAATCCTCAAACTTATTTTAAAAAATAATCCAAAACATTTAAAACAATTTAAACTTAGTGACTTAAGCAAAAGTAATTCACAATAAATCACAAAATACATCATTATAGAGTGCTCCAAAGTTTGTAGTCATGCTCTCAGTGCAGCGACCAGTAAACCCTCACAAAACTAGTGAATATTTGAATAGTCATAAACCAGTCCATAACAAAATCAGTCTGTCAATGATGAATCTTATATTAAAAGCATGATTTCAAATTTTAAGATTTGATATTGACAGGTTTTACAACTATGAACCTAACCTATGAACCTAACTATGGGGCGCGGTAGCCCATTGGTTAGCGCGCTGGAGTTGCACTCGGTAGGCCCGGGTTCGATTCCAGCCACTGCCAATACTGCCACCGTGTTCACGCGGAGTACGATCACGTTAAACATGTGGGTCCGTAAGTCCTTCCGTGAGGTTGGTGGTAGGGGAAGGAGGGTACGGTCCCTGTGGATGCCTCCCCCACTGGGTTCCGGTCTAAATTGGGTGGCACTTCCCGGCCGTCCAAACTGTTACCTTACACCTTTCTGGTAGGTCGGACGGTCTGGGTCTCAACAACAACTATGAACCTAACCTGCCAGTCTGATCTTAATCTTCAAAATTTAATGCTGTGTGTATGTTTTGACCGACTTCATTTTCCACATAAATTTGCAAACAGAAATGTTCTTGTTGTCAATGTAGTTAACTGCTATTTGATATTGATGAGCTGTAATATAAACAAATTCAATCCATTGATGCTGGTTGCCACACTAGGAAGATGATTACAAAAAATAATTGAATTCAGGTATAAATACTTACATGGGCACAGTAATTTTCTGGAATTTTTTTGCATGAAAATGTTCTCTGCAAGTGTTTAATATTTGAAAGTAGTTTCTAGTTTTTTGGAAAAATGTAAATTTACATTATAGTTCAAATGTGTGCAGGCAAATTTTTCTTTTAATTGTCTCTAACAATTTAAACATATTCAGAAAGTATTTAATTTTGTTAAATATAAAATCAGGAATAATTCTGATTCTGAAGTTGCCATATAAATCAGATAGCATTAGACGATACTTTATATTTATTTTTGCAGGTGAGCAAACACCTACCAGCTTGTGAACGTACTGGTTTTAAAGAAATGGTTGCTTGCAAATTGTCTGGTGATGTCTATAGAAGGTTTGTAATTGCCAGCATTTTTTAAAACAATTATTTTTATACAAGAATCAAATGTAAAAAGGTTTTTCTTTTTCCCCCCATTTAGTTGTGATAAAGTCTTATGGCTTGAAGAAAGGAATTTCTTTATATTTGAAAGCTGCATGGCTGGGTTTGGAATAATAGGCGCAATTATAGTATCTTTTCGACAGAAACAGCTTGACCACAGAATGATGCTTCGTATTCAACAACAAATATCTGCTGGAGTGTAAAAAATTAATATATGTGTTAATAATGAAAGTTCTAAATATAAATTATTTATTCAAATCAAATGTGTTTTGTGTTCATTTATGTATAAGTGAATTAAACTGAAAACTTGTTATATCTTGGGCAAAAGTGTTATATACCTGGTTACTGACTAAATTGCAGATAAAACTTTCAGGGCTGCTACTGGTGACTAAAATGCTACAAGTGGTAACTATTTTCAACCGGCAACTATGGTTATTCTAGTAAAAATGTTCCAAAAAGCATCTATTTTTCAGAAAGTGGCAACTATTTATATTTTCCTGCATCAGTGCTTATTTTAGAAAAATCTAGCATAAAACTTTTGTTTAATGCAGCATTTTTTTTTTTTTATCTGTTAAAACTTGATAACACCTTTTAGCAGTGCATTTTAAACTGTTCTATGGAACACTAGTGTTGTATGAGACATATTCTACTGTAAAATCAAAAGCTTAAATGAAATCATTGATCTTTTAGCATTAGATTTCTCATTTATTAAGTATAATCAGGGTTTGCTTCTCACATGAGTAAATTTTAAATGAATTATTTCATCTTGTTTCTCTAACAGTTTCCTTATTTCTCATTGAATTGAATATTTGACATTTCTATTCAATAGTCTGTGTTGAGTTTTATTTTAAAAATCTTGCATTAAAAAGTGAAAATACAGAAACTCTTATAACTCTATATTACTCTTATTCTCTATTTATTTAAAGTATTCATTTTAAAGCAAATATAAATAAAGTTTCATTTATTTATATTTGCTTTAAAATGAATATTTCTATCATAAACAAATACTCTGTAAATTATACTGAAGAAATAAGAGTATAAAATGTGTGTATATATATATATATAGGAACATAGATTTATGTTATATCAATGTTAACTTTATATAAATTAAAATTTATATTTTATGAGGACAAAAAATGTGGCTGCTGAACATGTAAATGCAGCTGCAGGCCTACTGGTAAATTGTTTCTGGTTGGCAGCTATTTTCATCAGATTTTACAGTGGCAGCTCTGGTAATGGCAATAGGGAGGGCTCCCATAACAAATGAACTCATGGAGCATATAACAACATTTGAAAGAATGGTTTTACAGTCTGAAAACACAAGAAGAAAATTCCTCTGCTCCAGCAACAAAGAAAGAAACCAAATGTACAGAAATCACAAAAAAGCTAACAAGGCACACAACCAAGAAAAACATGCCTCTTATGATCAACCCAAATGGTTTGGCCACTGAAGCAACCAGAACCTATTTCTTTTGTTGTTTGTCTATTTTCCCTTTAGGTTTTGCATTAACAGCTTGGTCTTCTTCACCTTTAACTTACACTACAATGAGAGATCTGCCTCTCTCAAACCTAGGCTCCATTTGTTTCTGTTTCTTATCACCCTGGATACTTTTCATTGAAATCTAGAGCAGTTTTGCATGTAGTGTTTTTGTAGTGTCACGATTATACAAGCACTTTTTGAAGTCTTCACCGACAGGTTGCTTTCTGGAAGCTACTTCTATTTGCTTTTCTACTTCATTAGTTGGTTTCCCATCACTTGTTTCTGAAAAATTGCTTCGTTCGAATTTTACCGAATCAATATGCTTTTAAATTCTGCTCATTTGTCAGTTTCTCATCACTGGTTACTGACCAATTGCATAGATCAGATTTTTCTCCATCAATTTTAGTTTCTAAATCATTGATTCTCCCTTTTCAGTCTTTACAGGCAAATGTCTACTGTAATACTTTTATTTTCTTTGTAACCTTGCTGTTGTACAGTTTGGCAAAGTTTCACAATTGTTTCTCTACTTTCCTTAATAGCTTTATATAATTTGATTCACTATGTTTTTCTCTATATTTCACTTCTATTTAATGTGCTTTTCTTGTATATAGTTGTATACTCATCTCTTTTTTCTATAGCCTTTTTTGCGGCTCTGTAAGATACATTGTCCTTTTTTATTGCTTGCTGGATATCTTCCTCCTTTAGATATACTGTTTACTAGTTGCAATGTGATCTTTGCCATACCTGAAGCAGCAAGGTTTTTAAGCTCTACAGTCAGTTGCTCTGTGGTCTCTGTCACACAAATTACATTTTGAATCATTTGTGCATTCATTTTGTTGGTAGTTAAAGTTTATGCATTTTTGGCAAATTTTAGGACTTTCTATGATGTATTACATTGTCCTATACTAGTTTCAACACACATTGATCTGTTTTATTCTTTCCTATTTTTCATAGTAGAACTACTGGAATAATTTCTATGCTTTTAGGCTTAATAAAACAAGCTATTTCACTCCACTCTATGCCTTTGAGATTTAGCTCTTCTGCTATATACTCTAGCATAAGCTGTATCAATATTCTGGATGATTAATTTGACACTGATTGTATCTTCCACAAAGCGACTACAAACAGAGACTCCACATAATTGTTTTTTTTTCTTCAATAAGCTTACTGCACTCTTATCGCTATGTTGCCATTAGTCATAATTTCAACACAGTCAATGGCCTTTTCTTCTATAGTTTCACCAAATTTTTTTTTAGTGCTACAAGGTGCACTGCTAACATTTTTTTGTTAATTCCTGTAATGATAATTGTTGCACTATGCACTGCCAGGTGAGACTAATAACAGCACCCTAGCGACAACATTTGGAAGTTAGTACTCCTGTCTCGAAAACTATGAGATATACAGAAAATATATCATTTAGAAAGTTGTAGATTGAATTATTAAGAAATGACATTTTGCAAACACAAATTGTGCAAATATAAAGCTCTAAGTATTACTGTGAGTATTGTATGCAAATCATATCTGAAATGTGCAAAACTGCTCCTGCAGATAAAATATGCAAGAAAATTCACAAACAATCATCTATTATCAGTTGTGTGTGCTTTGATGAGTATCATGTTTAAAAAATGATCATAACAGGTATTCAAATGAACATTATCTCAAGATGGTACTATTGTATTGCAAATTCAGATGAAACACTGTAAAAGCTGCATGGTAGTATGTTTTACGATTTCCTACAGCTCTATATATTCATCTGTAATGTTGTTGAACATGCAACAGGATATGGAAGGAATAGTTTTTCTTGCATACAAGCATGTGTTGTGGCAGATGGTGGGCAAATCGAACATATTTTATGTTAAGAGTATGTTATGTAAATAACTTTTGTATTAAATGAAATGTTTCCTACTAATTTGGTGCATAGGTGGAGACAGGATTTTTGGTTTGGGGGTGTTAAAGCCCTTTTATCTCTTATAATTCCAGTTGCGATGTATAACACCAATATAAATGTGAAAAATTACTGAGGATACCATTGAAATTTTTGGTAGTGCTTAACATGTCCAAGTTCCTCCCTCCAGTTCTGTCTATGATTTGGTAATGCTCTAGAACTTTTCAATTGACATTTTTTTTTAATTACTCATAGTTTCCTAGATAAAAGTACTAATTTCCAAATTTTGCTGCTAGGAATACTGTCATCAATCTCATGTTGTAGTGCACGGTCACTTAATACCAATACTTTAT
Organism: Amaurobius ferox; assembly: GCA_951213105.1. Lineage (NCBI taxonomy): Eukaryota > Metazoa > Arthropoda > Arachnida > Araneae > Amaurobiidae > Amaurobius > Amaurobius ferox. The sequence continues at coordinate 14,963,767 of OX578146.1, forward strand.
TTCCATAGCTCTAGTTACCATCATTCAAAACTTATTTGGCCTACTTATAACTTTATTAGGTACCTTGTATATAAAAGAAAAAAATCATTACAAATAAAAATGTATTTTGAGATAAGGTTAAATATTTGGCTTTTTTATGGTTAAACATATTTAGAGTATCCTTGAATTTGAGTCTACCTTTTTTGAGTGATATTTGTCTTTAGGCACAATATTTCTCAAAAATCTGATGATTGTTTCAATTTGGTAAACATAAAAAGCCTTTCAATTTCAGCTCATCCAAATTAAAAATCTCACTAAAAAAAGTAAATAAACAACATTTTTATTTTCAAGGTATTTCCTAAAAGCATTAAGTGAGTGATATAACATTTTATGTTGATTGATGGTTAGGAGGAATTTATTCATCGTGAATATATTTCAATACTTTTGGAACTGTGCCCATCTGTGTGTGTGTCATGGGCACAATAATGCAAGAACCACCCAGAAAATTGTATGTGGGGATGTATTATGTAAAATCTGAAAATATGTGTGGATGTTTTAGAATGCATTTAGTTTGACCAATATAAGAAAGGCCACACTGATAAGAAATACTGTTTATGTCCTAACTATTAGAAAATTTTGTAGGATTTTAGAAGATTAGAAAACCTAAGTTCATTAAGTATAAACATAATATAAAAAGTGAATATTTTAAGGATTTTAACAATCTGCTGATTATTATTATTTTTTTTTTGGTGGTGGTGGGGGGGGGGGGGGGGGGAGAGAGGTAAAATTAGAGTGTTATTGAAATGCATTTCAAAAACAAGTTTATAAAAAGGTTTAGTAAATTTTTGAACAGTACAATCAACAATGCTAAGAGAGAAATCACTATTGACAACAGCTTTTAAATAAAGGATCAAGAAATGAGCAAACCCACAGTCGAACAAATATTTAAGGCATGGTGGAGAAATACATTGAAAGCAAAGATCCTATAGAAATTTCTAATAGGAGCATTTACATTATTTCTTGCCAGTGTGGTCTTTCTTATAAAGGTCAAACTAAATATGCTCTAAAATTTCATATCAAGGAACATGGTAAATGTGTAAAAAAAAAACATGTCTGGATATGGATACATTATGAGAACTAGATGGAATTTTTTTTGTAATTTACACAATTAGAATATGGGATTACTCAACATTTAATATTTTTATAGCATTATTTCCTATGGGAAACAATTCTCTGAACATGGGTGGTAGTTTATGCAAGAAAATTACTAATGGTATTAAAATTGTATGTATAAACAGGAATTAGTCAAATGCATTAAATTCAATGGTGTCGCAGATCTGTTGTTAAGATAAAAAAAATTGTGAATTTTTACGCAATTTTTAAAATAATTTACAAATGAAAGCTCATAAAAATACACAATATTTTTATATTATAGTGCAAGGTGATCAAAAAATTGTGCAAGTCCAATTTTAAAATAAAATAACATACTGGGAAATTGAAATTGTAGAATTTCTTTTCTGTTGAGTGGCATTAATATACCCTCAAAAATATCTTCTGTTGTTTCTAATATTTCAAATGATAATTACAGACTTTTTTATTATCAATTGAAGAACATGGCGTTTTCTCAGAGTGAAATATTTTTTTTTATTTTAGAGCAATATTTCTCTAGCTATTTTTAAGTGAAGAGTTTCAGAAGAAATACCAATGCTCTAAAAACCCTAACAGTTGAACAATTACAGTTTACCCTTAGTTAGAATAGAAGGATTGCTTGCTCTCGCTTTGTCTGTAACAGATCTAATTTCTTGAAAAATGCTTTACTAACTCCGTAATTGCTGAATTGTTAAGGGTTTTAGAGAATGGGCATTTCTTCTAAAACTCTTCAATAGCACTCATAAGAGTGGCTAGAGTAATATTGCTTTAAAATTAAAAAAAAATATCACTCTGAGAAAATTTTAAATGTACCGATCAATTGATAAAAAGTGATCTGTAATTATTGTCTAACATATTAAAAACAAAAGATGATATTTGTGATATATTTTTGAATTATATTAGTGCCACTTAGACATAAATAGAAAAAATTCAAATATTTCAATTTTTCAGTACATTATATGATTTTAAAATTTGATGTGCATGATTTTTTGAGCACAGCAATTCCCTGTACAAGTGGAGCTAACTGGAATATGAATGTATGATAATATCGAGGGAAGCATCATACTTATATTTTCTTTAACATAGCTCCTATAACTGTCTATGGTTTATCTGACTATGTAGTCTTTCAGGTATTCAGGAAGCAGATAAATTGTACTATCAGAAAATTAAAATATTCAAACTTCATTGCTATAAATAAAAACACTGAAATTAAATAATTTATAATTTATTATAAAATAATTTATTCACTAGTCATTATGTTACATATAACTTCTGTCCACACTTCTCTTTTTCCATAGTGTTTTGTATTTCTTAATGAACATAAACTCAGTTTGATAAAATATTTCTCATCATCTTTTAAATATTGGCTTTTGAGCATCAGTAACAACCAGTCAATAATCTGAAAAAAAAAAAAAACATAAATCATTAAGTATCAAATTTAACAATTTTCAGTCAAACATCATAAATGAATTGGCAAAATAAATTCAGATCATGATTTATTATACATTTGACAACATGCTGATTGCTTTCAAAACACTTAAACAGTTAGTCATCATGTTTATCCAAGTTTTATCATGACATTAAAGATTTTCTCCAAGCTATTAGTGTGAATAATTTTTAACCATTTATTTTAAATTATTTTCTTTTTATATTGTCAAATATTTAATTACTAAAAGTTATAAAATTTCTTATTTTTCATATTTCTTATGTCTTATATTTGCTATAAAACATGCTAAAAAATACTAATATTCATATCCAATATGGCAAAACTGCATGCAATTCTGGGTGACTTTTTGAATGATTTTTGTATCATCTAAGTTTTTGTGTATCAAAGAAAACGTTTGTTTTCAAAAGATTGTTTTCAAAATAGAATATTGGTTTTTTGAAGAACTAATCAAATAGTTTTCAAAATTTGAATGTGACATTTTGCACTTCTTTATACAGCTAAATAAAGCATGGTAATGATAAAAAACAACTACACTGTGTAATAAATAAAAAAAAGTTATAATAGGGATCTTTTTTTATGCACCACCAAATTATAAATGTAAACAAAAATTTGTCAATTTTTGAAGCACCACCTTCTAATTAAATTATATGTTACACATGTGTGCTATTTGTGTAGGAATACATAAATGTCCATAAAATATTTTTCTGATATTTTTATGTTGCATGCATATAAGTGTGTACGCAATAACCAGCATGAACCCTGCATGTGTCAGTCCAATGTTTCCAAATGCGAACATGCCAAAAAATAGAGTTTTTTTCTGGGAAAAAATATGCTAAAATATAATTTAGATGATCAAATAGTAAAAAATATAAAGAAAACTTGAGCAACATATTTAAACACAAATAAAAAAAAAATAATGCAGTAACACAGCTGTTTTGAGGATATGATAGATCCCCTTTGTAAGTGCTAGAAAACAAATAAACCCAATATTAAAAAAAAGAAAAAAAGAAAAAAGGCACAAGCCGAAGAAACAGAGGAACATATCCAATTCATGGATTATGAGTCCATCAGAGAGAGAGCCAATCAGAAAGCAGAATAAAATGCAGTCCAGCCAATCCAAAACAAGAAGTAAGACACAAGATTGGCATGTGCTAAAAATAACAGAAATACCGCAATAAGACAAGCCAAGTCCAAATAAGAATAAATGAATGCTGATAAGACATAAAAATAAGTCAAAAACAGCACCTAAGTGTCTCAAAGGCTAAGAAATGGGGGAAAAAAAATACAGGACACTCCACCAGAACATGGACAAAAATGGAGTATTGGACAAGTCATTAATTAAATTACTACAATTCATTTGGATATGGAAAGCTTAAAAAAAAAAAAAGTCAAGATCATGGATCGATGTGCATTTTTTGTATGAACCTTGTGAAAGAAAATTTAAAAGTGTGGTCAAGATTAAAGCAATGTTGAGTAATTGGAAGATTTATTAAATTCCAATTTCCTGGCATAGCTTTCATGTTCTCCTTAATACAAAATTTTAAAGTACATATAAGATCACACTGGCAAAAAATGCTATAAGTTCCCAAACTATTATAATCTTTAAGATTAGAAAACCTAAGTTTCTTAGAAAGTACAAACACAATATTAAATTTCCAATTTTTTAATGATTCTAGCAATCTGATCCTGATGATGATTTCTGAAAGAAATGGTAAAATGATAGTGTTAACAATTAAAAAAGTTATTTTTTGTCTAAAACTAATTTCAGACTGTAAATGGTTAATAACGAAACCACTAAACTTTGCACAGTGATATAAAGCAATCTATTTGTAGGTGTATATATAGTGTGAAAACTTAATATCTTTATTTGATAAAGCTTTGAGGAAAGATTTCCTCAAAATTCTGGGCTGAAATTCCAATACCAACTACTATCTATATATCAGTTTTTTAACAATTTAAAATTATATGAAAAATAAATATAATTACAGTTTTATGCTATAAATAAATGGTATTCACATAATAAAACTCTAATTTGCTATTGTTTTCCCACAATAAGGAAATATGTTAATCTATAAGGAAAGTGTAATGAAGTTGAATACATTAGAATTTGTTTCTTTTATTAAATTATTTTAAGAATTAATAAATTACAAATTTTATTTTTTCAGTAACCAAATGCTTACAAGAAAGAAGTAACACATACATTACAAATGAATATTACATTAAATTAATTATTGTAGATTTTTGTTTCCTAATTGCAAAAAATGTGATCAACACATCACAATTTCTGATTGTATTTTTTTAGAAAATTCTGCATTGGGAGTATGATTTCCAGCACTAGAAAGTCATCTCTTGACTGGATTTCAGAATATGAAAATAAATCTTGATATTGGAATTCTAAAATAAACATTGTGGTTAAACAATGTTCTACTCAAAAAGTTTCAAAACGAGAAAAAATTACCTTATCAATATCTGCATCCCATTCATTCATGCGAGATAGCGTGTTGACTGCTTGAGGAAAAGATGACAACAGAAGGTGGTGGCTCAAGCTTTGTTGTGGCAAGAAATGGTAACTTCTTTCCAGGCCTGAGCATCCAATGATAGTTGCTAAACATACATCTACTAGAAATGTATAAACCTAAAGGGAAAAAAAATACCTCCAAAACATATACTAGTTAAAAAAAGTACAAAAGTTATTGGTTTAATTGAAAAGCTTATGAGAAAACATGTGAAGATTCATGGTTTGTCCTTTTTAGCACTTCAAACATTATACATACTAGGTATATGATACTCACAATGTAGCGACCAGAATCCTTGGACCAGTTTTGCACTTTTAAAACACTTTAGCATGGAACAGTTGATATTGTATTTGCTATGTACTGCAAAACACCTCCTATAGGTTCTATGACTAGAATAAGACCTTGGAAAATTTAAAAAGATATTTTTCTTCCAGCTATTGTTTGATTTTTCCCCTGTTAACCTATGGAAAATAGTCTCTAACAACCTCTAGCTTATTCAGTTTTTAGAATTTTTTCATGCTGTTTTTTGCCAAGCACAGATGCTGAGAATAGGAAGCTTTGAGCTTTATAAAAAAAAATTGATAAAATTAGACATTTTTAATATTTTTGTAAAATGAATGCATTACTTTTCGATAAATATTAAAAAACTTCTAATTATTTCGTCAATTTAAGAAAAAAAGCCTAAACCTCCTTTTTTCAGCATATATGCTTGGCCAAAAACAGTGTGGAAAAAATCATAAAAAAAAAAGAGCAAGAAATTGGGGACATTTTCCCATAGGTTAACATGGGAAAAATGAAACAAGCAGTTGGAGGGAGAATATCCTCTTAAGATTCTGTGACCTGCGCCGCCTGCATGATATACAATATCTTTGCACTTTGTTGAAAGGAGACATATGAAAATTAGATGACTAAATTGTTTCAAGGGCATTATGTCCTCTTATCATTAGGACAGAAGAGGCAGTGCTTAGTCGAAAGATCAGTTGTATTTGATTTTCCAATTGATTTACATTTCTTCTTCTGATCTAATAGCGAAGGCTCATAATATAATGACCTTGAAATAACTGCAGCCCCCTAATTTTTAAATCTGCTATCAAGGAAGTACAAAGAAATTGTATTCTCACAAGCAGCATAATTGTGATATGCATGGTATGTTTCTTTTTATAGTGAGACTAAAAAATGTATCCGACACTGCCTAGGAGTTAAAGCAGAGTAGTTATAAATTTTATTCGTATAAATAACAGTAAAAAATTACATGTAATCCACGTAGATTGGCACAATGGGCATGACATAATCCCCCTCCCTAAATCACAAAAATGAAACCTCACTAGCAGAGTCTCTACGTTCTACATTAAAATTTTTTTCAACAATTTCAGCATAATTAGATCAATTTATATATTGGCCATATCTTTCGCAAATGCTATTTTTATATTTCCAATACTCCATTTTGTTCATTCATGAAACAACAAAAGGAACAAAATGGCTCACCCCTTCTGCAATCACACATGTAGATATCCCTACAACATTTCCTGCCTAATGTCAAGAGCATATCCATTATGAGCATGTGCGAATGAATCTGATGAGGGATTTCATTTTTGAACGGAACATTATTGTCAATATCAATTGTGGGCTGAAGTGAGCTGAGTAATAAGACATTTTTATTTATTTTCCCTTGGTAAACTGTCATAGTAATACCACTGTGTTTTAGCAATAATGTTTCGTACAATGGTTTCTTCATTTTTTACCAAGCTTGTATTCTTTTCTTTTAGCATCTGCAACAGTTTCAGTGTTGTTGTTGTTGAGACCCAGACTGTCCGACCTACCAAAAAGGTGGAAGGTAATTGTTTAGACAGCCGGGAAGAGCCACCCAATTTATACCAGAACCCAGTGGGGGAGGCATCCACAGGGACCGTACCCTCCTTCCCCTACCACCAATCTTTCAGAAGGACTTACGGACCCACATGTTTAACATGATCGTACTCCATGTGAACACAGCGGCAGTTTTAGCAGCGGAAGGAATCGAACCCGGGCCGAATGCAATTCTCACGTGCTAACCACTGGGCTACCGTGCCCAGTTTCAGTGTTGTGAAGAAGTTGTCGGTCATGACATTTCTTCCTTTGTTTTCAAAAGGTTTCACTAGATGCAAAATGATGTTTTGGAGAGCTAGATTTTCAGGACGCTGCTCATCTTTACCTAGATATGGAAAGCCATTTAGTATGTACTTAGTGTCAGCATCAGCAGCAAGCCAGAATTTTACTCCAAATTTATCTGGTTTATTTGGCACATATTTTGTGTAAAATGACATCTGGCTTTTGTAGGAAACAGTTGCTCATTAATAGCTTTTTGAGGTCCTGGTTTGCAGTTGGCGATCAAATTTACAATAAATTTCTCCCAAACTTCAGAAATAAGGCCAAACTTATCTGTCTGAAGGCATTCAGATCTTTTTGTTTTTATGTCAAATCGTAAGAATCTCATAATTTCTCTGAATTTGTCTCTTACCATAGTATCGCAGAAAAAAGGTGGACCCCAAACTACGGAGCACAATCTATCAAGTTCGAGACTTCTTGCACAGTATATACCCCGAACATACAAAATTGCTATAAAAGCGTCAAGTTCCTTTAAAGTTGTAGACCACTCATTTTTCCCAAGTTGCCTGTGAACTTCTTCCTCTGTACAATTTTTTATATGACGAAGCATTGGTTCATCTATAAGTAATCTCCATGAATTGATGTGTCGTGATGAACCACGACACTGCTGGACAATTGCTAAGGACGGATCACAAATTGCAATATAGCACAACATTAAGCGCGGCCCAGCAGGATAGAATATTGTTGCCACACTGTTCAGATATTAGAATAAAGATTATTTATTGTTCTGGAAAATATAGAAGGTTTTGAAACATCTGAAAGGAAAAAAGTGTTCATTTGATGCTGTGTACTGATAAATGGAAAAATGCATATGAACGACAGCAGACACCTTTGAGAAAGGTGTCAGTACAGGATATGTCTACCGTGGAGTGTGATGCAACATTCCACATCTCGTTTCATGCTTTGCACAACATTATCCAGCAGCTGTTGAGGCAAGTTATCACACTCCTCTGTCAGTGCACTGATAAGGGTGTTCTTGTTTGTTGGAGGATATTTTCGATCAGCAAGTTGCCTCTCCAAAGCATCTCAAACATTTTCAATGGGGTTTCAATCTGGAGAACATGCTGGCCATACGAGGCTTTGAATATCTTCACTGACTAGACAGTCCTGAACAGCGAATGTTCGATGACATGGTGAGTTGTCATCCATGAAAACAAATTTATCACCAACAGCACCATGGAAAACGTGAACATGAGGCAGTAGAACTTCATCAATGTATCGTTGACCGGCCATAGTCCTAGTTGCAACCACATGTAGGGGCGTGCGGCTATTGATCATGATGCCGGTCCATACCATGATACTGTATGTCAGATATCGATCTATTTCCTGGATATTTTCTGGACGATAAGCAGTACCACTCTCACATCAGATTAGTTGGAGTCTACAATCCGATGACAGACTGAACCTACTCTCATCTGAGAATAGTACGCAAGCCCAGTCCTGTTTGGTCCAATTGCGATGCTCATGACACCATTGCAAACAGGCGGTATGGTGCAGTCTGGACAATGGGATACACACAACAGGTCTGCGGGCCAACGGCCGTACCGTGCTGAAAACACCGGTTCTCGTTAGATCACCGAAGTGAAGCAGCATCGGGCGCGGTTAGTACTTGGTGGGTGACCACCTCGGAACGCCGCGTGCTGTTGGCCATCTCGGGTGCGGTATCCCCGTGGTTTGCGCGCTAGATTTGCACGCTGCCACAAATGCCGCCGTGTTCATGCGGAGTACGATCACGTTAAACATGTGGGTCCGTAAGTCCTTCCGAGAGGTTGGTGGTAGGGGAAGGAGGGTACGGTCCCTGTGGATGCCTCCCCTACTGGGTTCCGGTCTAAATTGGGTGGCACTTCCCGGCCGTCCATACAGTTACCTTACACCTTTCTGGTAGGTCGGACGGTCTGGGTCTCAACAACAACAACAACACAACAGGTCTGCGGGCATATAGTCCTCCTTCTCCTAAATGTCTGGCTACAGTTTTTTGGGAGGTCCGCTGTCCTGTGGTAGTAAGAAATGATTTGCCACCTGCTGAGTTGTGGTGCGTAGGTCCCTTTTTGCCGATAGGAAAATGTACCTGTCTCCTGCAGGCGTCGTACTTCTAACATGAATATATATCAATTAACCAGACAGACATGGTATAATTCCTCGGAAACACAGATTTTCCGCTTTTTAACACTTTACAACATAGTTGAAAAGTGTTTATGACTTTGTTCATTCTGCCTGTCTGTTTGTCCGTTAGCACGATAACTGCCGTAAAAATGACTTTATCAAAATGAAATTCTAGTATATTGTTTAGACGGTCTGTGGGACGGACCTATGGGAATATAAATGAATGATATCACCCAATTAGTTTTGGATTGAACCCTGGTTGAAAAAATGAAATACATTGAACCATATGGGGCCTAATTTTTCAAACATTTTTTAAGCGGATTTAAAATTCACAAATTGTTTCGAAAGCTTTAGGAAATATTCAAATTATCCCAGAAAAAATATAAAAAAAATTCAGCAAAATATATTCAGTAGTTTTTTAAATAAAAATTAAAATAATAATTATACCTTTTATATGAAGCGATCACGTGACCATTACATGAAGAGATCACGTGACCCACTTCAAAATAAAATATGGCATCCATCTTGTGTCAAAATCGTAATTTTAAAAGTTCTTTTTAATTCATATTTAGTGTTGTATCCGTCCTAAAACCGCTTTATTTTTGCTTAAATTCTGTGCATCTACATACTGAAACAACGCAATTACAATATATTTGAGTTTAAATGATCATCCAAATTTGACATCATTTCTACAACGAAGCCTATTTTTCACTTATGTAAAATGTAAACAGCAAAATATGTAAAATGAGTTGCATAAGAATTGCTGCATTTCTTTAACGCAAAATTATTTAGCTCATGGAGTCTGCAATATAGCTGATATGAATGAAATAGTCATTGATTTTAGAGAGAAGGACGATTTTTTCGATGAAGTTTTAAGCATAGAGTTTAATTAATTGTACCTCCATGGTCTTAAGTTTTCAAATAAAATAAATTATTATGGTATTGTGATGAATGAAATGAATGGTAAAATGTTTATCAATGAAATGCTGCTTTTATACAGAGAGCCAGGCGTGTTATATTTCATTGGCATATTTTGAATAAATTTCATTTGTTTTCAATGAAGTTTTCAAAGATAATAAATTATTGCAGTATTATGTTAATTTAAAAAATATTACCGAGGAATGTATCGCATTTTAGAGATGTTTAAACCATGCAATTTATATTTCAATGCTGTCATTTGAATGAAGTTCATTTTTTTCGATGAAAAGTTTTAAGTTTTCAAATATAATAAATTAATGTAGTATTGTGATAATTTTTAAAATATTACCGAGGAATGTATCACATTTTAGAGATGTTTAAATAAAATTACATTGAAGTTGGAAAGTGTTTCATAATCAATGCTTTATGCATGATTAATCTTTCTTGTCTTTTCTACACACTCACAAATAATTGTAACTTTAATACTCATATACACTTTATTCTACTACACAAAATTTTAGTTCTCTCTATTATAATTTTTTTTCTCTCTATTATAATTCTAGTGAACTAGCAAATATATCCATGGTTTGAAAATATGAGCAAATTCTAATAGCAATTATATAACTTTTTTTTTAAAAATCCCTTAAAAATATCAAATTTAATTCCCTTATAAAAATTTGGAATCCATGCTTTCACTATGCAAATCTAATGAATAAAACATTTTAGCCTCATTTATAAACCAACTAGAAAATGTACCCACCCAGCATTGCCTAGGATTTAAGCAAATTCTCAAAAATCTAACAATGCTTTTACGATAAATATGTCACTGCTTTCTATAGCAACAGATACAGATTGTGATGTCAGTTGCAATGTTCAATGCATCAAAACCAGCAAACTGGAGAATGAAGAGTTTCCCCAGTGTGGTGTCGAGGTTTGAGATCCTCGCACCACTCGGGTGAAATTATAACTTCTGTAATCTGTATCTATATTTATTGCATACATATTTATTTATAATTATTTGTTTTATCCTGTTGAACACCCTCTCGTCAATTCTATGTTTAATATCAAAAACCCTTTTGCATTTAAAATCAAATCGAAATATTCTTAGCCATTTTTAAAATTTAATAAGTGTTGTGCGATCGTACTCGAGGCTGGTCTTTTTCGACCATTAATTTCAAGGTCATCATTTTCCCAGGCAAGCGGATGTGGTGTAGAGGCGGTTGGCTCTGCACGTGGCTGAGACGATGCAATGGCATGCAGAATTTTCATATTCACGTGTTTGTGCTGGTGAAGTATGGAGACCTCTTGGCGGAGGTTGATTTCCGAACTGCTGGAGTTTTGGGATCCGTTGTCGAGGCTATGAAGGCGTTCCCTGGAAAGTTTTTGAAATAAAGAAAATTTCTATTGGTGGGGCTGGAATTGGCCCCTGGTGCATAAAAAGGGCATGTTTGTTGATTCGGCGCACATTCCCTATCTGGATACCCATGTCTCTGGGCTAGTCCGGATCATAATTTTATTATGTTGTCCACCTCGAAGTTGGAGACCTGATACCATTCCGGTCTCTGAACTTCATGGGCATGGGGAGTGTCGCCACCGGTCATCGTGGAGGAGCCCGACTACCTGCTGAGCATCGACGTTGAAGAACGGTTCTGACCCGAGGTCTCTGTGCCGGGTCGAGATGTTGGATGTCGTGAGCAAAAATGAAACGGAGCCCTGACCGAACTTCAGCCTATCATTGCTAAAAGAGAGTCGGTTTTCATGGAACGGCATAGCCGAGGGTTCAAAGTGGATGTTGGTCTTCGATCTCTTCAGCATCTCCGATGTCGGAGGTAAGAGTGTTTCTTCGATGGATCAGTTTTCTGTCGGAAGTCATTCACGTAACTTGGAACAAACTTAAGATCTTTAATTTGACTTCCCGACTTAATTTAACATCTGTTTTATATGGAATAAAATATACATTTACTTTGGTATTTCTAAATTCGAAAGAAAGCTTCGAGTACGGTTGCTCCCATGTTGAGACCATACCTAACTGTATTTATGTTAAATGATAAAATTATCATTAGCCACATTTATTACGTTTTGGAAATTGTTTATTATGTCTTTGACTGGTGGCTATTAAATTTGGCATCATGGTTTCCTGAGTCCAGTGCGGAGACTGACTGATATAGATTCAGCTCCTGTATAATGTTGGTAACTCCTATTATAAATATAAATTGATTGATTAATAAAGGATGGATTTAATAAGGATTTAAGGAGTATTTATTTGTATTTAAATTAGTATATTTATTTGTGTTCCAGCAGAAGAAGAAGACCTTCAAGTTAAGGGTTAATTTGTCTTATTTTGGTTTTGTGTGTGCAAGTCATCTGTGAGTTTCACTCACAGACGGGTGGAGTTTCGGACCTGGGTTGTAAAAATTGGAGAAAGTTAGAATTCTCCAGTCGGCCGTGTCGAGTGGAATCCCACTCTGACACCAGCAATATAGAAAATCTCCAATGTCAGGCTTTTGTTTGAAAATTCACAGAAAATCAAAAAATAGAGTAATTAAAAAAAATTAATTTATAAGAATGCAAAGATATACAGCCATAGTTTTGCTAAACTATAGAATTGCACTAATCTTTCATTTTTGGATGCAGCAAAATAAGAATCAGATTACCTAAAAGATGCATACTGTGATGTATTTAAAAATAAATAAATAAATATGAAGGAATTGCTCTATGGGTTAGATTCAAAGATCGTTATATCTTCGATGTACAAGCGAGTTGTCAGATTGGCTTGCAGCATAACTAGAGATCAGTTGCCCCACAAGATGGCTGCCAAGACTATCATACCACATGTGACGGCCTTGTGCCACTCGACAACAAATGTGGGATCAAAAAGCCAATACTTCTCCACACATGCGTGCGGTCCCGGCCGTCCAAACAGTTACCTTACACCTTTCTGGTAGGTCGGACGGTCTGGGTCTCAACAACAACAACACATGCGTGCGGTGGTCACAAGCACTGAGAAAGAAGCGGAATTCATCGGGATCCTCTCTTGACTGCCCTATCTTAATTATTGGTTGATAGTGAGTGAGAACTCTGGTCATATTAAATGTTGCACAATGCACCATTCTCATGCGTGTTGCCTGAGCCCTATAACATCATTGACACTGACAGTTTGATCATTTGCATAACTCTTAAAATGACGTTTGTATGTACAGTTTTGTGGCTGTAGCTATGGCTGTATATATATTTTAATAATGTCATTTAGAATACTATAGAAATTTGCATATAATTGTGAATTTACAGTTTCTTTATATATTCTGCATGAAGAGAATGGGTATATACTGTATAGTTTTAAAATAAAGATATAAAGACAACTTACTTCACTGGTAGTAAGAAGCTGATATTTTGACTTTGAATCCTCAAGGACTTTGATCCATCCTATGGTTTCATGAAGCCATGCTATGCATTTGCTAATTTGGTAAATTTCACTTTCCTTATTTTGAATACCATTTAGGAAGCAATCATAAATATAAGAGTAGATTTTTTCCTTCTGTCTAAAAAAAGGGTACCAATTACAACTATTTTATAAATGTATAACAATAAAAGACAATGTCCATTCATGTGTGCATGTAATCATGCATCTGTTGGCAATGTATTGGAAAATTTAAGCATCTGCAGCTGCAAAATTTGGTATGTGGGTACCTGAACTAGGGCAATACTGCTCCTCTGAACAATTTTTTCCAAATTCGAATTAGTTTTTAAGTTATTTAATAAAGCAGAATTCTGAGTGATGTTCACACAAATTAGTTCCTTGGTGATCAAAATATTATCACAGAGTTTTTCATCTTAACACCATCAGAAAGATTGATGAAAGTTCTTTTCAATGAAAGGAATTCATAAGACAAGAACTTCATTTTAAACCCTTTGCGGATGGCAGACGCATCTGTGCTTTGACTGTGAAACTGCGTTCAAAGACAATACTCACACATTCGTGTCGAGGAGATATTTACCCAAAAGATGATGGACACCAATGTGCATTTTCATATGAAACGTTTTTGAATTTATTTATATACTAGATGGCACTCAATGTCCATTCTAACATTTACAACATATTTTGCTAATACTTGACCTTGGTACAGGGGGGTCCCAATGAATCATCCCTTCATCTAGAGCAGTAAAACATGGTTTTGTAATATAAACAAAGAGATCATTTTTCACAGACTCTGCTGTAATTGACTATGGGTTTTCATTTTGATTTTAGTTTAATGATTGCATTGATGAATTACAGGAATGTAAGAGAGTACTTTCTTTTAAGTTTAAGTTTTAGAGGCATGTGCGGTTGTGAATTTATTAGGTTATTTCAGATAAGATAATGGCTGGGTCAAGACATTTTCTATGTATGGAAGAATATACTCACATGATAACTGAACCAGATAGTTACGAAAGTAATGCAGATAGTGAAGATTCACAAAACTTTGGAATTTCTGATGAGCACATAAACAATTTTTATGAATGCAAAGACTGTAATATTAGTCTGTGTGTGAATCTATGTTTTGAAATATGTCATACATAAAGGCATACTAATTAGTGAAAATAAAGCTTTTCTTAAAAATTGTACATAATCTCTATTAGCTATAAAGTTTTGAGTAAAATCATTCAGATGCTTTTCCTCCATAACAAATAACCATTTTAATCAAGTTGGTTAATCAATTTTAATCATTTAAATTTTTAATATTTAAATAAAAGATAATTTGTGTGACTTATGACTTAGAGGGGGGTAGCTCAGAGAGAGCCTAGCACAGTCAATATTTCACTTTAAGAAGTGTTTTTTGGGTTTTTTGATGAACAGAAAACTGGTTTCATTATACTTTTCTCTTCTTAAAATTAAAGTTAAAAGTGTTTGAACAAGAATTTTATCCAGTCTGCTATGTTTCAATTTTCAGCTATTATGCTAATTTTTTTTAACAGACCCAGAATTTTTTTATTACCAATAAACATGCAGTTAGAAGTATAGAATTTTTTAACATCATTATTACTTGTTATAAGTTATGACTATTAGGGATTTATTTATATACTAGATGTGCGTTTCTCATTACACAATTATATACTGATCATTCTTCTCAAAACCTTTTCTTCTAATATACAAATTGAAAACAGTGTTTAAAGCACACAAAATTCTTTGACAAACATATATTAGCTGATAATAATATTTCTTACACTGTTTTGCTTATAAGTTAATACCCACCCAAACTTACAGCATTATTTCGTCCAAAATGTATTGACTTGCATGCAATATATTCCTGATTTAGTTACAGTCTTATTTAGATGACTAGAATGAATTACCTGGTATTGCCTAGGTCCCAAATAAGCATCTGCTGCATAAATAATACAGATACAGATAGAATGAATCAATTTTCAAATTGTCAAAAATGATGATTTTCAATTTGAAAAAAAATTATTCCTATATTCCATATTTTCCATGCACAACCATGCCAATTGTACAATGCAGTATAATATGCCTGAAATAAAAGCATGGGGCATATGCAAATGGGGGATGCTAAACATGCTTAATACAGAGGCTATTTACACATTTTTAGAATGATTTTATTGCAAAAAATAACACAACTTAAATTAATTCAAAAATATTTTCTGGCAATAGGTCATTTTATAAAAGCTAAACTATTGTTTGCTGTAGCTAAATTTTGTCTCTTTTAAAAATGGTACATGTAAAACTTTAAATTGAAGGCTATATTTTTGTTCTTTCTGAAGAGATATACTCTTGTTTTGCAATTAAAAAAAAGGCTGTGAAAACAATGAAATTCACATTTCTAAATGCAAAATGAGCTATATTATTAATAATAAAGGGAAAAAGGATACAGCATCGATTTTAACTGGAAAAAGAACAACGAATGAATATCCAAAGACGATATATACATTTAAGACTATTTCAAAATGAAAGTCTCTTGTCTCAAAAGAAAATCCACCGACTCAAAGAAACTGCAGTGTTTTTAAAATACCTTTAGCAAATATAAACAAGATAATAAATAAAGATTTAAATCTCAAAAAAGCTAAAAGGCATAATGTTCACTGTCTTTTGCCCAGACATGTGGCTGAGTGTAGAACATGATGTAGAATTCTCTATGAAAATCATTTAGCTGATGACAGATGGAAATATATTTTGATGATTGATGAAGCATGGATCCATTTAAATACTTGGAATAAAAAAAGATTGATTTACTATTCCAAAAGAGGAAAGAAAGACCTAAAAACTTGGCTTTAAGAATCAAAAGAAAGTTTCAGTAAAGGATTCATGATTATTGCTGGCTTTTCATACAACAGTAAATTAAAGTTCAGAAAAGTAAAAAAAAAATGTCAAAATCAATTCAACATATTACCAAGATAATGTTTTAACCATTCTATTTAAGGAAGAAATACCATCCCTTTATCAACAGAGTCTTAATAAAGTAGAACTTCATCAGGATAAAGCTTCCAGTCACACATCAAAACCTACCATTAAATTTCTTGAAAAAATGACAAAAAAATACAGGTATTAAAGCTATACCTTTTGCTCATATTCCTTCAAAATGCCCTTTTGTGTCACCAGTGGATTATTGTGCTTATGGATTATTAAAAAGAAAACTTTCTAAATGCAGACCTAAAGTGAATGGATTATGGAAAACTGTGAAAGAAGAGTGGAGTAAAATATCACTCATAAGAAAAGCTCTCTTATCTTGTAAATCAAAATATAAAATGATAGTCCAGAAAAAGGGCCATCAGATAGAGCATTTGATAGAAATAAATATTGCTACTTCAAACCTTAATTATATTGCTTCAAATTTGTTCTAAAAATGTGTAAACAGACTATGTATAAACATTACTTTTTTAATAATAGATGAAAAGGCAAAAAAAAAAAAAGTTCCTTTACCGAAAGAAGTAAAATTAAAGAATTAAATGGTATCTTAGCAAGTTTTCGTCTGATCTTTGCCATTTTTGAATATAATACTTATAATCATAAAATAATGGCCCATTTAAAAAAAAAATAATATCTTTAAGAAATTAGCATGCTGGAATTTAAAAATCACTACCTCTAGTATGCCAAAAATCTGAAACATTCTCATCTCAGGCAGCTGCTGACTGCTGTCTTGCATTATTCATAGAATTTACTGTTGAAATAAATTGATTTTAAACAGGCAAAATTTCAGCCGAATTTCGACTTTAAATGTTTATAACTTTTAAACTAATTCAAAGTTTTAAAAAAATCTTATGTATCATCCAGAGTTTAATTACCTCTCTATCAAGCTCCAATTTTCCTCTACAAGCAAAAACAATTTTCTTTTACAGACAAAAAGACATATTATTTTATTATGCAAGAAGGGCTCTTTTTGTCTCTCAAACCTAGTAATACCTTAAAATATTTATTTTATACTTTTTTTACTAATAGAAGGCTATACTTTTCAGTTACATTATCAGATTACCTTACAGAGAGATTCATTGGCTATTTCAATGTAGAGGAGCAGGTAAAAAGGCTAATAACACTACATTTTACAATGGTAAATAACAATGAACTTAATAAAACTAAAATAACTTCATTAAAAGCAGCATACAACACACACACAAAAAAAATAGTGTCAACCGGTTTTAAAGGCAAGAAACAGCCTACCTTATCAGGACACACAGGAAGTGAAACCTTGAGTGGCCAAGCTAGCTCTCACACATGAAGATTACGCTTCTTGTGTGTCCTGATGAAGAAGGCTGTTTCTTGCTTTCAAAACTGATTGATACTACTATTTCTGCACTGTAGCAGCAGTTTCAGCTGTATGTAACTATAAACTTACTCAGAAGATGCACATTTTCCTTCTTCAACACAAGGCCTCAGACTTTTAAGAGGTTTCTTCCCAGTTTTGACTAAGTAACACCAGATCATTGTCAGCTGAGATACCTCGTCGATATTTTGTGACACTAACAGTAGGGAATCAAGGACTTCTGCAGGAAGGAAGAGAAGAGTTTGCGATATCCATGGAAGATATTGATTCAAATAATCTTCTCTGGCTTTGAAATATTTAAAAACAGAAATAAAAGCATCATGTAGAATTTTTTTCGACTGTTCTTTAAACCCAGTTTGTTTTAATGAGCTTAAAATGCCCTGAAAAATAAAAGAGAAAATCAATAGGCATTTTGAAATTTTATGAAAGCGAGGAGAAGTATAAAAAAATTATTTTTTCATTAAATTTAAGCACTTGATATCTGAAGTTTAAAGGATAAAATAAAAATGGCATAACACAGTAGTTATATTTATGACTAGAATGAATATCCAATGTTACCTGGAATTTAAGATGTAAACTACTGATTAAAATTACACCAGAACTTAGAGTGAATTCTCGAAAACCAATGAATACTTGCAACAATATGCTCATTCAGAGCAAAAAAAAAAAAAAAATGTGATGTCAATATTTTCAAGAAACTATATTCCCCCTTCTTTATGAAACCTGTAGAAATGGACAGGCCCCCCCAACCCCACCCCTAGTTATGATGTCAGGATGCTGGAACTTTTATCCTGTTCCCTTTCCTTGATAATAGCTGAAATAACAAATCATAACTTTTATAGACCCACTTAAAAAAAATCAGAAATAGAATAATTAACATTTATAAAAAATTAGAATACAAAGATGTCACTTCATATTCATGTCAAAAATTAGAATTGTGCAAATCTTCAATTTTCCAATGCAACAATATAAATACATTGAAATTGCATAAATCATGTCTATTTCAATGCATTTTCATTATTTTTAAATATGAAGGAATTTTCTTACAGATTTGGTTCAAAGCTTGTTAGAAAGAATGCTCTTTGATCTTTTTTAAGCCAGCTCCTTTCATATGCCCCTCTGCAGTATTTGGTGCAATAAATATACTAGTAGAAAACCTTACCAATAAATGCCATAACAGCTCAATAGTTACTAATAAATAGTTAACAGCTCACATTTAATATTGCATACTTTCTTTAGAATAGAAATATTTATGCTTTTTACATTTCATATGTTTAAAAAACATGCAATAGAGAAAGTTAAGTTGTATAAATTTATTGTGTAAAATAGAATTGAACTACAAGATACTTAGTACAATCCCTTATTAATCAGCTTAAATATATGGGCTAATAAATAAAAATATATTGTGATATCAAAATTAAAATAAAAAGGAAAACATGTTATAATCATATCTAATAGCATAATTTCAGAAAGTTATCTCTGAAAATTATAAATTTTTGCACTTGAAACAATCTATAATGTTGTTTTGATAATGACTAATTGTTCTTATATCAAAAATTCTTTATGATTATTAATGCCATAACATCTTTAATGAAAATAATTTTTATCATTCAATTTAATAAACAATTACTAGGGGGTGATATCAGTCGCCTACACGTGGTGCCCCCTGTTCTCGCTAAACGACTGACTACTTGTCGCTTTGAAAGCAGCCCTTTCTGTTTTCTTGACAAGTGCAATATGAATAGAAGAAGATGTAAAAAAAAAGTCTGTTTCCAGACTAGGACTAGGACTAAACAACCTGGGGCTCTACTCAGGATGTCCTTGCACCGCCTATGACTTATGTAAGACCAGTAGTTGAGTATGGTGGCGAAGTACTTATAACAATCTCAGAGACAAATTCGAAAAAATTAGATATTTTCCCAAACCGTATCCTGAGATTTATTACTGGTGGTACAAGATCTGTGCCATTTGCCGCTATGGAACTTCAATCTGGTTTGGAGCCTTTGTGTGACTGTAGATGGAGAATGGCCTTAAACCTTGCTGAAACAATCTTGAGAAGAAGGGACAATTTTCTGAGTCATTACTGGCCAGCTGTGGAGAGGTTGAAAATGCAAAGAACTTCCTTTTCTTGTATAAGAGGACTACATGATACCCTTGACTTTCCTTCTTCAGCTCACTTTCCCTTTCCAGACCCTTGGTGTCCATTGAAAAACTTTAAACTTGCTGAGAGATACTTGGACCTTGTCTCTGTTGTTAACAAGAAATCTTCTCTTGACTCTGAATTGAAATTTACTGCCTTGACTACTATACATGAACGTTTCCCAGATGATTCTTGGCTCCATGTCTATGCTGATGGTTCAGTTGAGGGGGCCATTAAAAATGCTGGAGCTGGCCCTTACTCTATAGACCTTACATTGTCTTGCGTCATTGGAAAACACTTTGACAACTTTGATGCCGAAATAGCAGCCATTTCTTTAGCCTTAGACAAAATGGAGCAGTATGAAAAGGTAAATATCATCTTTTTTGTTGATTCCAGGGCGACAATTATGACCTTAACAACTTTCAATCTCTGGGAATGTGAGATTTCCAAGAATTGTGTGGAAAAAATAGATAAGCTACTGAACACCAAGAATCACATTGCCCTGCTTTGGATTCCAAGCCACTGCAGGATATATGGAAATGGGCGAGCAGATTTATTGGCTAAGAATAGATCTCAAATGATGCAACTGGATCCTCCCTTGCCTGTGTGGCATATAAAATGATATATATCCTTCTCTATTAAAGCTAACCGTTTCAGTCTGTACAGGGAGAGAGCTTCTGGGAAAAAGTGGAACTCTCTGTTAAATAAGTCGGCAAGAATACCCAGTTCCTTGCAGTTGGCTTGGCTTGCTTTAGACTTGCCACAAGTCATGATTACTTACAGAGTCACCTGTATCGAATGGGACCGACAGATACAGATGTCTGCCCTTTTTGCGACCATGGCGTTCCCATGACTAGAGAGCACCTCAACATATTCCCTGCTGTTCTCGACTGTTTTCCTTTATGTGTTACTGACAGGGCTTTTAGTGACTATTTTTATCGTTTTTCTTTGTATTGGGCTGCTCGTCGACTTATGACCGAGAGGTCAGAGATGGGCATAGGATAAAAAAAAAAAATAAACAATTACAGATACCTCAGCAGCCTCTAGGGTGTCAGGAGCTGATTTTTCTTATGATTCTTTCTCAAAATTAAATATTTAATTTAAAGAAGATTTTATTTTCTATCAAAATCTGAATTCTCTTTGAGAGTTTAATTTTTGCAATAGTTTACTTGAGAAACTAATTTCTGTTAAATGATATTTATAGTTAATACTATAAGAAAAGCTGTCATTGCTGTGTCTATTCTACTTGGTGATATATTTGGTGAAATATTGCTAACTTAGCAACTTTTTGGAAATATTGCCAAATTGACAAAAAATCAATATCTCAGAAAATTAGGTTTATTTTTTATTACAATACCTGTCACTCTGAAAAAATTATTAATTTAATATTTTGGTTCAAAATATAGTGAGTTTCACTGTTTGTGGGACAGATATATTTGCACACATGCAACCACCAATTTCATGAAAATATTCAGAAATATAAATAGTACTTATATCAAAAATAAATATATAACTGAAAATAAATATATAACTATTTCTGAATTACTTATGAATATTTAAGTGGGACTATAAAAGTTACAATTTTCCATTTAGATACTCATAATGAGAGATATTTTTCTCCTAAGTTCATAATTCCACAACTGGGAGTATGCTAGTTGCTATGGTGATATTATACTTCAAAAACGGAGCACTAAGGATTTTTTATTAGAAACCATGACATATTTATATAGCCACTGTAAAATTTTCTGTGTGTATGGAAGAAAATGAGAACAGGAATCTTTTCTGTTCTTAATAGGCATTCAAGAATATTGTGTGGTATTACCTGTATTCACATAGTAGCTGCTATTTTAGGACCTTGGTGATGCCAGATAATTTGTTTTCTGAGGGATATCCAGAAAATAAGTTCCAATGGGCTATTCTTATCATAGCAGGGTACCAGGTGTTATATTTTATTATTGTAGAAGGATACTGCTTGTGATGCAAACCACATTTTGACGGCTTGCTTTATCTCATTGTCTTTGTGGAACAGTTGACCAACAAGGAAAGATTTGAGATGCTTGAACACATGAAAATCCCTTGGTGCTAAGTCTGGGCTGTAAGGGGATGATCGAATTGTTTCCAACCAAGGGTTGTGAGATGTTGTATTGCGGTTGCAGTGTGTAGGTGGGCATTGTCATGAATTAGCATATCTCAATAAATATCACAAATTTGATGATGAATTTCAGTGAGTTTAATGTTTATCACATTCAAGAAACAGGCCACAGACTGCATTTCACATGTGGTGGGCATCTTAATTTTTTATTATTATTATTATTTTTTAAACATTATAAACACACACCACGATGAGCACATGCTGTTAGAATGTCTGAACATGGTGTCTGTGTCTTGCCAAATAATAAACTAACTCGAGGTGTATGCACATCATTGTGACTACAGTGCTGCAGTGGCAAAATTTGGAAATGGAACTTACTCTCTGAATATCCCTTGTAGTTTTCACTAAAAAGACTGTGTCTGATATACCTAAATGACATCAATATTTTATCAAAGTGTATAATTAATAAAAATATGAGAAATCCTGCAAATGCCAATTAGGATAATTATACATATATTCTATGGCATTTATAAATACAAATTGAAACGGCAAGTTAATATAATGGTATTATACATTATAAAGAAGCAAAATAAATCCTAAATATTTCTTTGATCATTCAAAAGCTGCAACTATAGCTTTGCAATGCTATGGCATATAGTGAATCAATTTCTAGATCTATGCTACAGTAGTACAAATTTGAGATACCACATTCTTACAATGCACACATTGTGACTGCAATTGTATTAGACAAAAATTGTATAACAAGTGATGCAGTTTATTTATTGTATATGTTGTACTTATCCCCACATATGTAATTAGAGGATGAAAACTCAACTCATCACTGGGGGACAGAAATGACAAATTTGTTTTCTTATGAAGTCAAAAGTATATTTAATATTATTGAAAAATATGTAAAACAGATTGTATTCTACAAATATTACAAAAATATCTATCTTATTAATTATTACTTTCTTTTAACACTCAAGTGGCACAAAATTGATAATTATCAGATATTCAGCCTTAAATAACTATACAAAATTAATTTTCGACACTAAAATATAAGTTGAACTTTTAAAAACACATTACCTGCAAAGTGATATCACCCAGAGTTTTCAATGCATCTTCTTTTTTAATAGTTTGTGAAATAGCAGTTTGCAAAAATATTTGCAGTTTTGAAGCAGGCAGCGCAAGAAGCACTCCTGGCATATTATCCAGAAGAATTCTGAAGCATGATTCCTTAAAAAATATCAACCATTGATTAAAAAATATGTTTAGATTCATAAATATAATTCTAAAAAAATCTGATGTGGGCAACACATGACTTTCCTTATATGATGCAATGAATTTACTAGTTTTACAGTAAAAAATTAATGTAGGCGTGGTGTTTTTATTGTTGAATTGTACATTTGGCGATTTTCCAGATGACAACATGTAAAACTATTTCAAAATACTCAATTACCTTATACCTTGTGCAATTCTAAATAAACAGTCATCAATATTGATAGCATCCTCAATAAGCAATATAGTTCATATATTAAAATATCTCAATAATTACGTCATCAATTAGGTGCAATTTTCATTAATTTAAAGTCATTTTTGCAATTTTGACGATATTTTTGTCCATCTGGGGCGAACCATTGCCAAGTTGGAAATACTTTGCTAAATTATTCGCTGAGTTTGCCAAATGCATCACCAAGTGTTACAGACAAACAGAGAGAAGAGTATTTCTTATATACTAGAAGATATGCTAGTCATATGACGGAAATCAGAATTTAGGAGACATTACTTCCCATTTGGCGTCATTTTTATCAATTTGGTGACATTTTTGTCATTTTAGCAACACTTAAAATAGTCGCCAAGTTAGAAACATCCCGCTAAATTTCTCGCCAAACATTACAGACGGACGGAGAGCAAAATGTGTTATTCTTATAGTCTACGCTTATGATCTTTCCAAGATATTGAACTTTCATCATCTAGTTGTCATTTTCATTGATTTAGTGTCATTTTTATTAATTTGGCGACATTTTCGTTAATTTAGCAACATTTAAAAAAGTCGTAAAGTTGACGATATTCTGCCAAAATCTCGCCAAGCATTATGGATGGAAATATAAGTTATTCTTGTAGCAGATAAATGACTATTAGCATCCAAATACTAAAGTATCTTTTCACATGAATGGAACTAGCTAGATCCATGAGAATGATGTCACCAAATTTATCGCATGATATTACTTATGTAAAGTGAACATATTCCCAAATAGGTAATATTTTTTTTTTATTTTATATGATTTTTTGATAATTTTTTTGAAAAATGTGCAATATCTCGAGAACGGTTTATGCTAGTGTTCTAAAATTTATCTCAATCGTTTCCTAATGAAAAATGACATAAGAAATGACTATTTGCATAACTTTATTAAATGTTTTAATTTTTTGATGATTTTTTAAAAATTTCACTTGAAAATTTAGGGGGTTCTGGACATTCGATTGCGTATAAAAACAATAGGCTTCCAGTATTCATGGATTGCGCAATTTTTATACCAAATTTCTTTCGAATTGGTTCATTTGTTCATCATTTATCGTCTCCACAGACTCACTGACACACACACAAAGACATCATCTCAAAAATGTCTGATTCGTGTTCAGGGATGCTTGAAACGTGCTCTCACGTCAAAAACCCAAATTCGAATTTTCGACCCAGTCAAAATACTTTCCTTATACATTATATGTATATAAGGAAAGTAATAAAAATCAATTTTTAACACTTTCAAAACTGGGTATTTTGTGCTGTCTGTATTTCACAAGACTGGGGTTTTTGGTCTATTTTCCTTACTTTTAAACATACTTATCCATTAAATTTTATAACTATTTTTTTATCTTTAAGTTCACTTCTTTTTGTTTACAAATATGTAAATAATTACATTTAAATATTTTCTCACCTGGAAATCATTTATGAAACATATATACAATGGTGTTATAAAAAAAAAAAATTCTATGACTTTGATGGGGAAAAAAAGGACAGTAACACATTTAAAATGCTTAATATTAATGAAACAATACATTGAAGAAGAGGGTATGCAGTATTGCACAAATATTATTTATTTAGAATTGTGTATGTGTGAAATATTCTGAAATAATGGGAAATGCACGACATTCTTATTTTATTACATCTTACATAATAAAGGAAGATGTTTGTCTAAGTGTGCCATCTGTAGTGGAAAATCTAAGTAAGCATCAGACAGTGATTAAATTTAGTACAGAGGTACTTCAGGATCCAGGATGATGTGTCTTGGAGAGATTTAAAAAAAAAATCAAATTAGATTCTTAGTTATTTTATGTTTTAGAATGATTATGAGGGATTTTCATACAAATCAGTTCCTTAGCAACTGAAATATATTGGCACAGAGTTTCCATCTTGACACCATTGGAAAGATCGATAAATATGCTTTTCAATGATGTTTGAACAAAATCCATAGGACAATTCATTCATAAACTATATATATTTCTATATACCTCAAAATTTGTATTTTTTAGGTTGACTGATACTTATTTAGTTGCATTTCCTCTAAAAATGGGAAGATTAGCACAATTCTATAGTTTGGGAAAAAGTTGTGTGTATATCTTCACATTTTAATTAAAAAAAAAAATAATTACTACATTATTTTATTTTCTGTGACTTTTTACGCAAACACATAAAAATTGAAATTTTTGACTCCACTTGTAGAAGTAAATGAAGTTTGGTGAAATTTTCTCCCAGCTAACTGCTCAGTGTTGCTCATGATTGGGCAAATTCCAGTAGTATTATAAATGATATTGTTCTTAAAAAAAAAAAAAAATTCTATTAAAATATTTAACTTAATTCACTTAAAAAGAAATATAAGAATTTCTGTTCCTACTATACAAAATTATCTGCACAGGAGATCAAAAAATAAAACATTCCTGACCATGTCCCATTCGTTAAAATAATTTACAAAAGATATGAAGTTTGGTCAACATACATGAAAATGAAATTGCTAAAATGGTAGAAGCTACACCATACCATTTTTATCCTGTTTTACTTTTAACAATCAGTTAATTAATAGAAAATATATGAGTTTGAAAACTCTTAGCCAAATAAAACAGATGACTTAAAAATTGAAAATATTAATCATTTCCATAATTTTATATCACAAGATCGTAATAAAACCTAATCAAAAATATAATATCATTCATTTATAAAATATATATTTTTATATTTATTTATTTATTATTTAGATTGCATAAATTGAATAAAAATTGTCTATGATATAAACACATTTGATGAAATTCTGCACTATTTTTTGGAGGGTTTAATTTTGCATTTTGTAATTAATATCTTGACAACCCCTGGTCCTAAAAATTCATAACATGAATGTTGTTACCTGCAGTGAAGTAGAGAATAACAATATCAAATAAACAAACAAACAAACAGAGTTTCATTTTCATATATATATTATAGATTTTGGAAAAATTCACTTAGTACAAATATCTTATACCATCTATACCCCAAGCTGAGTGCAAGATAGCACATTTACAAAAGTGTTTTATAGCACAAAGATAGTGATATTTTTCTGGTTATGAAATTTCAAGAAATGTAAAACATTCAATTATGCTAATTGACACTTTTCAATTTTCCCCTGTATTTAATATACAGATATATAATTTTGTATAAATGCGACATACAAAATCTAAAATAAACTTCCAAACAGCTCTACTATGTCACACTTTGGATATGACTATCCAATATTGTACAAAAGTTAAAAAAAAGTCCAATATTAAGTTTCACTACCCCAATTTTGTTTTTTTTTTACACGATTGCTAGAAGAACATGAAGAAACAAAATACATACTATGGGGTTAGAGAGTTACCCTTCACCTCCATGATAAATACAATAATAAAATGAAAATCTATGGTAATATATTTAGGTGATTTAAATGTTTCTATTGTTTTCCTGCATTTTAATTTGTTTAACTTAATATTCAAATTCTAAAAACATATGTATTAGGATTCTCAAATATTGAAATTAATTTTTTATACTAATTTCATAATTATTTGTTAATTTAAGTTTATATTTGAAATCTTTCACAGCTTTCATACTTTATACATGCGAGATCAAAGCCCAACTTTTTGCTAGTATAATTTTAATGTGCAAAATTTTATGAAATATACTTGATATGAAAATAAGAATTACTTATATTTAAATAAAAGTTAAACTCCAGTAAAATTCAATCTCCCCCCCCCCCTCAAAATAAAAGATAATATCTAGAGATATGGGTCAGAAAATTTTCCGGAAATGGGAAAATTTTCCACTACGTTTTCTAGAAATTTTCCACTCTTTTTTTTTCTTCTTTTTAATTAATTTGTACATATAATGCAATACCTTTCCAAACTATTTTTCTGAAGAGCAAAAGAAGTCTTTGATTGATTTTCTAATCTTGAAAAGAAAAATGAAGGAGGGCAAATGTGTGAAAGCCCCAGGCCGTCCGGCTCGTCCAGAAGAGGGCAAATGTGTGTATATGCACTTTATTTTAAAGAGAATAGATGATAACTAAAAGGGTACAAGTGGCATTTTACTCATTTTCAGAAAAAGCAAATAAAATTTTAAGAAGCATATCCTTCTATATTAAGTTCTCCAAAATTTATAATAATATTAAAAAAATGGAATGTTTCTGCAAGTTCTGATGAGGGAAAATGCTTTTGCAAATTGTCTCTTCTTTTTTATGATACTTGTTCAATCACAAGCAGGTATTTTTTAAACAATTTTCAATATTATATAAAATAATTTATTCTTAAAAGTACTTAATTACAAGCATTTTTTACATTTATATTTGCCGTATAATATGTTTATATATTTAATAATTTTTTACACACATAATAAACTGGTAATTTATTATTGTTATTTTTAAGAAGATGGTAGAATGTTTCCTTTGAATTATCAGTAGGTATTCAAAGAGATACAATATAATATTTAATGTATTTTTTTTATTCATAATCAGTTATTATTTTTTTTTAATATTATATTTTATAATCTACTTTTTATAATACTAGACAGTAAAATATGTATGATTCTGATAAGGTTTAACAATTTTAAATTATTTCTCATGCTCTTTGCATAGCTTATCATTCTTTTCATGCAATGCTTTAAAATTGGAATTTTGAAGATATAAAAACACTATAGATGTAATAGAATTTTTTTTCTAAATTTTCAAAAACAAGTGTATTTAAGGAAAATAATAAATTGTAGCTACCAACTGCAGTATACAGATGTAAGAAATTTTTATACATAGAATTTTTATATATACTCTATAACAAAAAAATCGACGCACCAAGAAGGAGTTGTCCGATTGTAATGAAATTTCGTATGCAAAGACATTTTGAGTGAACATGCAAATGAATAAAATTTGGTGTCCAATGAATAAATAGTGGGAGCTCCAGCATATTGGAACTGTGCATTCAGCAGGTGTATATAAGGAGTGATTCTGAATCTGTGGTCAAAATTTCTGTTACATTTCAAAGGCGGATGTCTTTGGTAGTCATTTCTGGCACACTGACAGCACAGAGATACGTAGACAACATTCTACGACCGGCTGTGTTACCGTTACTTTTGTGACACCCCGGACTTACTTTTCAACAAGATAATGCCCAGCTGCACATGGTGCGTGTTGCTATGAATTGTCTTCAAGTTTGCCCAACACTTCCTTTGCCAGCTAGGTCTCCTGATCTCTCTCCCATAGAGCACATTTGGGACGTTATGGGAAGGCGATTGCAACCATCACAGAATGTTGACGATTTAGCCCAACAGTGGGAGACAATTTGGCAAGACATTCTGCAGGACACCATCCATGAACTTTATTAGTCTATGTCATGCCGAGTGACATCTTGCATCCAGGCTAGAGGTGCACCAACGCCTTACTGACTTCCTCCCTTTGTATATAGTCAAACTCTAAATCATTAAATTGTTCTGAAATTTTAATCATTTTTTTTTATATGTATGTTCTTCACATCCACCAATTTTTATCACAATCGGACAACTCCTTCTTGGTGCGTCGATTTTGTTGTTATAGAGTGTATTTCTAGATTTAAACTTTTTTATGGCCTTGTTATATAACATATGTTTGACTGTAGCTGTAATATAAGAATAAATACTTTTAAAAGTCACTGAACATATTATTCCAGCTAAAATGTAATATAAAGAATAATTTCAAAATTTTCCGGAAAATCTACATCTCCAATAATAACAAAAAAACGTACAGAAAAGTAAAATTTCACCACATTTAAAAATAGGGTTTTGTCTTTGAAAAGGCATTTAGATTTATAGGTAAAATATAGGAAATATTTTATTTAAATATTCCTTTAACCCTTTCGCGACGAACGGCACACCCAGGTGCCAGCTGCGAACTTGCATTCAAAGACGAACGGCACGCCCACGGGCCGGAGGAAATTTTACCCTAAAGGACGACTGGCACGTATTGGTGTTTCTACGTGGAACGTTTTAATTTGAATGTATTTGTCTCCTAGATGGCGTTAAATGCCCGTGGAAGCAACTTAAATGTATTTTGTAGATGTTTGACCTTGGCACAAGGAGAATCCAATGAATTATTTCTCTATTTGGAGACGTGAAACACATGGTTCTGTAAAGTAAACAGAGCACTTCTCGTAGCATCAACAATTTTATAATTGAGTTCCGGGTCTCGTTCTGATTTTGTCTTTTATTGATTTCGTTGTTGAATTAGAGGAATATAAGATAGTTTTTTTTTTTTTGAGTGGGTGGGGGAGGGGGGGGGGGGGTAAAGGAATGTGCGGCAATGAAATGATTAGGTTATTTATGTTCTCATGGAATGGAAGGCTGGGATTTCGTTAATATATCCCATCGAAAAGGTCCAGATATGGAATAAAAATATATAAATCGTCAGAATCGGAATGAGGCCATAAATGGAATTTCCTTGTGTATACTGGAAAGGACACGGGATTATCAAGCTCTGATGGTGGGTATAGAGAACGCATTGTGAAAACATTTCTAAGTGAAATTTTAGGAAAAGGATATACTTTGTATTTGGATAAATTTTTTACCTCTCCTTTACTTGCAAAGTATTTGTTGTCTAAGAATACGCATGTATGTGGTACAGTTTTAAAAAATCGGAAGGACATGCCAAAGAATTATCCATCTGTACCTAAAACATATATACACTAAAATTTTTAATATTTTGATAAAAGAAAATTTGTATAAAAAATATACATCAAATAGAAAATAAGTATTTCCTTTCTTCCTGAAAAAAGTAGAATGCTGTGTTGAACGGGTGATTTTTAGTGAATTTTTTTCGAGAGTTAGGCTTAGCGCAAAAAAAATAGCCGTCTTTTGGGCACATTTCGGAAACGAAGCGCTCCGTCTTTTGGGCCATGGTAGTTTCGGAATGCCGCCGTCCCGAAAGGGATATAAAGAAATATAAAAACTGGAAAATTTTTATGTTTGTTGAGCGTTTGGGAAAAAACTGTTATAAAAAGGAAGTATCCTGAAAAAATCAGAAATGTTGGCACATTAGTTAATTGTTTAAATATTTTCCTATATTTAAAAAAAGTTAAAAATGCTTAATTATGATATTAAAAGCATAACATATTTTACATATTTTCAAAATATGTTTATACCCAAGATAAAAA
Source organism: Amaurobius ferox (assembly GCA_951213105.1). Classification (NCBI taxonomy): domain Eukaryota; kingdom Metazoa; phylum Arthropoda; class Arachnida; order Araneae; family Amaurobiidae; genus Amaurobius; species Amaurobius ferox. Next base: position 14,994,671 of record OX578146.1, read on the forward strand.
AAATTTCAACATCAAATTGATGTAACAAAACAATTTTACATTTTATATAACAACTCAACATTTTAAAGAAACAAAACCATATGAATTTCTACTTACTGGCAATGTGTGAATAAGAGGAGGAATGCAGTAGGAAGAAATTAAATTTGATGCATATGAAGAACTAGTACTTTGATAAATAGCAATCTTCAAAGCAGCTTCTTTGGCTACAGTATCTGAAATAAAAACAAGTACATGCCATATACATTTTGTGACAGTATAACAAAAGAGTTGGTTTATCGCAGAGCTATTTAAGCAGAATGAATCACAGGTGACTTTCATGCTGTGATTTCAGAATCATTGCTGCTAGGAAAACAATCTGGAGTAGACATATTTTGTCATCTTTTTAATTTCATGAATTTTTCACTTATCTTTTTGAAAATTTTACACTTTAGTTATTTTATAACTATAAACTAACACTCAAAATTTCATATGATTATGTTAAAAACTTTTTGAATTCATTGTTAGTTTTTAATAATTTTCTCTATTGATTTTATTCTATTAGGAACCAGATTAGGAGGGAAAAGCCTCTTCCCCTTTCTTTCCAAGTGGGAAAAGAGGTTTTCTGAGAGCATTTATTTTGGCTCAAATGCTTGCTTGCCAGATATATAGAATATGAATGCTGAGGTTTCAGTGGGTGAAATTGGGATACTGGTCATGTAGATGCAGGCAGGCCAGTTAGACCTGACTACACATTCCTTGAAGCAAAAAATTCCCCTAAGAAAAGCCATTAACAGCTATGGGCTTATAACATAAAATATATTTTGTTTATTAGACTGCTTTCTTCATAAAATTACTTTTGATTAAACCCATCTATTAATTAATTATAAATTTTTTATCTGAGGTGCGTCTTTGATTTTTTGAGCGAATCATGCAGGCACTGGGACAGCTCGGAATCCCTCTAAGGTTGAAAAGGAAGAACCATGCATTTTGTCATAGGTGATTGTTTGGGATGGGCTGAGAGAAGGGTGCTTGAGGATTTCTGGGGAATCCCCTTAGCTCATGTTTCATGAGCGGTGTGTTGAATATATGGTCAATTGTGATTCTCATATTTTTTGCTTTTGTGGAAAGCACATATGATTTGAATTGTGCAATTTTCGGATTAAAGCCATTTTAAATTGTGTTCAAATGTATTATTTAAGCAGCGGGGGCTTATTTGTAGTGGATGACTATTTAAAACCTCAGCCACATTGGGTATTTTATTCTAGTCTAGTTTTATAATAATGCAATGTAAATAAGCAAGAAAAAATGCAAATATACAAGAAAGTGCTCACTTAGACATCCCTTCACCATTATCCCCATGGTTAGTGGAATCAGCTAAAACCAGTTTTATCCAGCGGAAATTTTTAAATAAAAAACCTCTCTGAAAAACTAATATTTGCTCAATTTCTGCTTTATTTCTAATTAGCATGAATGCCCAGCATTGAACAGTATTTAAGATACAAACCTCTGAATAAGCGTCCACTGCATAAATAATATATATAATATCACTCAATAAAAAACATCCTGAGAATGCAACCATAGCATCCAAGAAAGCCCGAAAATCCAACAAGCAACGAAGTGGAAACACTGAGAAGTGACACATTTTTACATGAGTTTACAGTTTTGCAATTATCAGTATGGCAGTCAATGTGATACAATTTTTGAAAAAGAAAATATAACTTTTATCTAGAGAAGTAAAATTACAATTTTACATATGGTTTTAAAATGTTTATGCCCAACTTAAGTGGATTTTTTACTCAATACTTATTTCTTTTTTTATATGCAAGATGAAATAATCATACATTTAAAAAGTAAAACTGATATCTCTAAAATTCAGAAAGTTAAAATTTTGCATTTTAAACCACAGTCCCTGTTATAGTAGATGTCTTGTTCATCAATCATTGTTCGTATCTCTTGTGCTTTGAAAATCCTCAGCTCCAAAAATTTGATCTGATAATGACAAAATTTAGGCTGAACTACAACTTTAAGTATATAACTTTAAAATTATTTTGAATTAAAAAATAATTCTGATAATGTGTATCATCCCGAGAGTTCACCTACATCTGCATCAAATTTCAAGGCTATCTCTAGCTTTGACTTTTTGCTACAGATACCACAGACAGACAGACATCTTCTTATATAATGTAAGCTTTTTCTTCTTTTAGAGTCAAATTCAGTCAAAATTTTATAAATATTATGGTTGCAACAAAATGAATGAATTTTCCCCGAAATTAAAAAGCATAATTAATATTAATTTTGCTTAGCAGCAAAGTATAAAGGGAATCTGGAGAGACAGTGTCTATCCAAACAACCCACTACCAAGTAACTTTTTTCCAATTGTCCACTATTCTAAAAAGTGCATAAAATATATCGTATAACATATGATTAAAGTGAGAGTTTCTTGGTAGCAGGTTGTTTGAGAAAACATTCTCCCCGAATTCCCTTCACGCTTTGCCACTGCATATTATAATTTTTTCTTTTATAATTTTTAGAAGTGGAATTCTGTTACATGAGATTTAAAAAAGAGATTTGGAATCTATAATAAAGCTTCATAAATAATTTCAATTTAAGAAACATACCTTCTTCTTGGAGAAAAGGAGTCAATACAGAAGACCAATTGATTGGTGGTAAAGGTCTATGGAAAGGTTCTGCTAAAGACTTTAGGCACACTCTTACGTGACAATGTTTAGGAAGGGTTCCATCTGGGATAAAAATTAGAATTAGTATACTTCAGAATTCTTAACTATATAAAACTTATTAAGAATATAAAAAATTAGAAAACTTGAGAAATTTTAATAACTTTTACAAAACCACCAGATGACAGAGCAGTCAGCAAGTTGACGTTCGAAGTTACAGTTGCTGGGCTTGAAGGGGAGCCCTAAGAATATATGGATATTCACAGTGGTTTGGAATCCACTTTAAACTATAGGTCCAGAAGAGTGTACTGTGAGCTGCCTTTTATGGTGCATAAGGGTAATATGTTTCAAGGCAAGATGGCTTACTTCTTGGCCGCTTATATGAACAAATAATTGTTAGATCAAATGCCTGGCCATTTATTAACAACAGCATAATATATTGTGACAGACGGACAACATTGACCCATGATCATTAAGATGAAAGCTGTTCACATATAATAGAACAGTCATCGTCCTTGAACTCCAAAGATGTTATAATCACATAATTGGTGGCAGCACCTTATGCTCAATGATGTGCTGCATTCTACCAGATTTTTATGAATTGAGTCTTTTCCCAATGAAAAAACTCACTGTTAAATATTTTATTAATATATTATATTAACTTTCAAAATTCAGGCAAACTCCTGCTCTTTATATTAAAAATATCAGAGAATATTTACGTCTAAATATCATAACTTCAATCTGCATTTAAACTTCTAATAATATATTAAATGTTACCCCCTCTTAACAGGTATCTGGGGCAGACTGCCCCCACTTCCCCCTCTTTACACACTGCTGTTTGAGACAATTTTGTTTAATATGGGATTTATCATCTCAATGACTAAAGCAGTTAGGACATTTTGTGCTTTACAACTTTTGCAGCCCTTAAAAATAGATTAGTTGGTTACTGCAAAACAAATATAATAATAATAAAAAAAAATTATAAGAGATGGTGACTGAAACATGTTTTGTGGTAAATGATTTTTAAAGTATTTATGTGCAGAGTGAGGAGCCCCCTGTCTTACTTGGCACTCTGAAAGGGCTGCTCCATGACAGTACACCACTATAGTGTTGGACAGATACGAAAATTAATATTCATAAAGAAAATTACAGGAATCAGATAAATGATTTTGTAATTAAAAAAAATCTTCATAAAAGATAATTTTCTCCAAATAGAAGTCTGCTTAAAATAGAAAATTTTTCTTTCTAGTCCTCAAAATTGTTATATTCTTTTACAAAAATTTATATGACAAGAAGCTGTTTAAAACTAGTTTAAGTTCTGTGTATTTTATTTTATTTCATTTTACACTAGAATGAATTATCCAGTATTACTCGGGTTCCAAATAAGCACCTGCAATTTAAATAATATATTTTATGTATAACACTTTTCAAATTACCTTTAAATTGTCTCAGTTTCTAAATCAGCATTAATCTAAATTATTAGCTTAAGCACATGATCAGTCGCGTACACAAAATTCCACTACTCCACAAATGAAAAGGGGAAAAAAAAGATCCTTTCTGTAGGAAAGAAGGCATGGCTTTGGTATACTTGAGTTTGCTATGCACAGTTGACTGGTCAGAAAATCTACTGGGCTTCAATTGCGGAGTCGATAATTTTAATTTTTGTGTTCACCTGCAGAATTACCAAAAATAGCATATTAATTAGAAAAACATTTTTCTGTTAAGATATATACACAACTTTTTACCAAACTATAAAATTGTGCTAATTTTACTTTTTTGGATGTGGCAAAATAAATATCAGATAACCTAAAAAATGCAAATTCCAATGTATTAAAAAAAAATAATAATAATAATAAAAATAATTTTCATAAAGTTCAAACATAATTGGAAAAAATGTTCTTCAATCTTTCTGATGGTGCCAAGATGGAAACACTATGATAATATTTTCAGTTACTAAGGAACCAATTTATGTGAAAATCGCTCAATATCATGATAAAATATAAAATAACTAAAAAACTAATTCAAATTAAAAAAATATTTATACATTGTCAAAGCACATCAATTCAGGTCCTGACCCATCTGTGTACCAAATTTTATGGCCATATGATGCATAGATTTTTCACTTCAGATAATACACACAGACATACAAACATCTTCCTTTATTATGTATGATACAATTTGCTTAAAAGTTAAGATTTTGCTGTTATTATAAACCAAAGTCTTACCTTCTTTTTGGTAGCTCATAACGATATTCATCAGAGGTTTCAGAATACTTTTTTCACTGAGATATGAATAACTAGAAGAGACTGAAATAAAAAGAACTCAATGAGTATACACTTATGATTTCAGAAAATTCAAATTAACTCAATATAACATATGCAAGAATCATACTTGTCAACTTATACATTTCAAAACTACTCTAAATTCCAGAAAAACTACAGCATTTAAAAGTTTAAAAATTAGTGTTTTACTTTACATAGAATGAGTGACCAATACAATAAGATCACAGTTATATGACAAGTTAGGATCTAGAACCCTGTTGAAAACTGAAAATCCCTCCAAAAAGAAACATAGCCTTTTTACTTTCCCTATACATAGTATAATGTATAGGGAAAGTATTGTGAAGGTGTTGAAAATTCAAATCCGAGTTTTTGATCGAAAAGCAGGTTTCAAGTATCCCTGAGCTTGAATCGAATATTTCTGAGGAGATGTTTGTGTGTGTGTGTGAGCATGTTGGTGAATCTGTGGAAACAATATCTCACAAACAGAGCATTTTGAACAAAGTCTGGTACAAATATTACAATCAGTAAATACTGGAACCCTATTGATTTAGGGTGCAATAGATGTTCGGCAGACCACTCTCAAATTTTTAAATGAAATTTTGAAAAAATATTTTAAAAATCAGAACCTTCAATAATGTTACACAAATGATAATTTCTTATGTAATTTTTCATTACAAAACGAATGACACAAATTTTAGAATGCTAACATGAACTGTTCTTAAGATACTGCACATTTTCCAAATAAAAAAAAAGTCACATAATATTTTATAAAAAAAAAATCACAAAATTAAAGAAGTATTAACTATTGTAAATACGTTGACTTTTTATTTGCCATATTATGCAATAAATTTGTTAACATCATTCTCATGGATTTAGTTCGTTTCATTCTTGTGAGAAGATACTTTGAGTAATAGTTTTGTATTTTGATGCTTAATAGTTCACTATTAATCGATCATTTATATATAAAAAAAGCTCTTCTCTTAATTGATCTGTAATGCCTGGTAAAAATTTGAAAGATTTGGCAACTATCTTAGCAAAATATCGCCATCTTGGCAATATTTCCTCCTAGATTGCCAAAAATATCACCAAAATTGCAAAAATGATGCTTAATTAAGGAAATGCATACTGCATTGATGAAATAATTATTAACATATGTTATATATATATGTTATTCATATATGTTATATATGAATAACCGTTTGATGCCAAATGTATTTTCAAATAAGACTGGACTGAACATAATCAATGTTTGAAAAATTTGTAAATAAAATTTGATAGTGTAAATGACATTTTCTTGTTGATTTCAGCTAAGTAAAAATAAATGTTAAAAAAAAATAAAGAAAAAACTTAATTCTGAGTACGAAAAATAATGTTTTTGACACATTTGGATAAACATATTTCGAGCATAAAGGTACCAAGACTCAAAACTCGGTTTTATATTAAAAAAATTCTATGGGTTCAGGCCGAGTTAGAGTCAGGCGCAAATTCTCTTTAAACATACTTACTCTCTGTACAGCAAAGAATCCAATGAGCAAACAAAACTACCAGACAATAGCATGCCTATGTTCAAAAGTTAATGCTCTGTTATCTTTACAAGCTGTCACATACCCAGTTCATTGCATGGTGACTAGTCATAGAGTTTTCGTGGCATAGTTTTGATGTACCTGATATAGTTTGTGTCTTTATCTGATATTCCTAATTTGCAGAGCAGAGTTAACATTAAAAACAAATTATACTAGTGGTATTTCTATGTATGCATAAAAATAAAGAAGTGCTGTAACTTTGTTTACACATTTTAATCTGAGCCAGGATCCTAAAAAACTTAATGGGAAAAATGAAAACCTACATAATCAGAATGTTGAAGAGGATTCAATAAAGGATTGTTTTTTGACTTAGAACAATTCAAAACAAAAGCATGTGTGCAACGAAAAAATTCTTAAGAGGATACGTAACAATTTTTCAGGATGGGTGAAAGATCCAAATAGATATTCTTGTGGATGGGCTAAATTTTGCCGATTCCCTAAAGCCTGAATCATACACTGCACAGATGCTTAGTAAAGGTCAAAAGATATGGTGAATGGATTTTACCTGATGATTCCACTTGCTGATTATTAGAATGAACAGAAAATAACCTTCCAATCTCCCATGAACAAATATTTTGCAATCCTGTATCTCTAGTGGCACTGAGTATTTGAAACATGAAAGGTATCAAGTCATTCAGACTAGAGATGGATTCTGGAGATGGCTGGATCCTGACCTATAATATTTATTTTCAATATAAACAAACATTTTACAAAATAAGAAATTAATATACATTAAGGGAATTTGTCTTTTGCTTGTTACATTTAGCAACCATTATTTTTAATGTGTTCACATCAAAACTTTAGAAGTAAAAACTGACCTTGTCAAATTAATCTAAATTGGGTGAACATGATAATGTCTTCATGGAGTCATGATTAAAGAATCTAATGTCTCCAATAAATGGTTTTTTCTATCAATTAATACACTTTAATTTATGAAAAATTAAAAACTGAAATTAGAATTTTTTTTGATTTGATCTAGTTGAAAATCAATAGTTTTCTTGTAGTTAATTACCAATTTAAATTATTACATCAAATTTCCTCCCAATTGCTCAATTATTTTGAGATTATTTGCTCACTATGAGGAGAATAAAATTTTTAATATCTCGAGAATGGCTTATAACGTCAAAGTAATGGTGACATTTCATATCTGATAAAAAAATACTTATGGGTCATTCCATGTGAAATCAACAACAACAAAAAGAATATTTAGTTGCATGACCATTTTTAAAATTTTTTATATTTTGTACATATGTTTCTACATATTCCAATAGATAAAAAACAATTTTAAAGTTTTTTCTTGCTTATTTTTTAAGTATGGTCATTTTTCCAACATGGATGACTATAAATTTGGATAATTTGCTCACGTAAACTTAAATATCTTGGGACTAAAAAAAAATAGAAACTTGGGATAAAAACTATTTTACTGGTCTTAAAGTAGATTACATTTCATGTCATTGTAATGTTTGGCTAACTGTAACCTGAGGGGTTGAAATTCAGTGTTGAAATTCAACATCAATTTTACTAAAAATGCAGTTTTCAGGCTTCTTAAAATAACTTAAAATAAAAGAAAGAAATTAATCTGAATCTTCAAATTTTCACCACATCTTACCCTACTCCCATAGTCTTAGAAAAAATTTAGTCTCAACTCCATTTTTTATTTGAATTTTAGGGCTACCAAACTGATAAAATTTCAAAAATGGCCACTTTTAACACCCCCCAAAACCCCATGTGGTACATAATTTAAAAATTAAAAACTGGATCAGCAAAACAACAACTCCACACAGGTGAAAGGTCTTCTTTTGTATATTTTATCCTTTCTATTTTTAAAATTGAAAAGAAAAGTAACATTTTCAGCACATGGAAAATTTTCAAAACAGGACATTAATTATTAATACTTAAATGTATATAAAATATGTCGTTTTGCTTGTGTATTTGTTTCTTTATTATCATTAACATTAATTTAAAGGTGATTTCATATATTTTTTGCTTATGATTGGGCATGGGGGGGGGGAGAGAAGTTGTTTGTATTAAAAAAAAGACATATCAAAATATTATTTGTACCATGTTACTTCAAACAAAAAGTTCTTTCAATGTTATAACTTTGCATTATCTTCAATTGATATGGAAATTACCACTTTTAACACCCCCCCCCAAGAGGAAAGTTCAGAAGTTAAAAATATAAAAACTGTTTAGAAAAAAAACCACAAATACATACAGATTATCATATGAATTATCAAATGTTGTATATTTCTTCCCTTCTATTTATAAAATTCAAAAGAAAAGTGACATTTTCTGTATTAAAAATTTTAAATGATAGGGAATTAGCTATTCATATTTAAATGTTTGTACAAAAAATGCCATTTTGCTTGTACATTTGAATATATGTTCAAATTAAGTATCCATCAGATTCCATCATATTTTTTATCTTTGGAAAAAAATCCAAGAAAATAAAATAATAAATTAATTTTCATGTTTTCTACCTAATTATATATTATGAAAATAAATTTAAAATATCTATTATGATGAAAAATTGTGAAATTGAATAAAACAAAATTATTTTCCCTCCTAATTGTCTTGGAAAACATCTTTCTCAGATATGTTCTGATTCTTAACCAGCAGCCTTCGTTCTGGACAAGGCATCCTACTGGGTTGCAAATGAAGGAGGAATAGGTCAATTATGGTTTGTGACAAATACAAGTGATTTTACTTTGGTAAGAATGAAGATCAGTTTTAACAGAAATATGACCTCGAATGATGTTTCAAGGGGCAAAATCTTATCTTCTACTTAAAAAAAAAAAAAAAAAAAAAAAAAAAAGTGAAATTCTGGTTTTCGCCTACTTTTCAGGTATGTAAGCTAATTTTAATTATTGATCAAAATCCACTACTTATGATGCAACTCATATTTGTTGATTTGGCATGGAATGACCCTTATAATAAAATAGCAATTCATTTGATAATAGTAAGATATTTTTATTTTTACCAATTTAGATCGAAAATATACAATATCTCAGGAACAGTGAATCTTGGTAATGTATACAAATAATTTTTAAACAAAATAGAATTAAAATGACTATTTAGCATTATATGTTAGAATTATTTTTTGGAATGGAAATTTTTTTAAAAATTAATTAATGTTTTTGAATCAGCAACTAACTCTGTTGAGTGGCAGTTAATGTTTAGGGCCTCCATATTCTGTACTTTTTTATAGGTTAAAATATTCTGGAGTACCTTTATTTATCTGGAATGCACAGCAACTGTTTAGTTCACTTATTGATAAATCAACTCATTTTACATTATATTTTGCAATTTCCTTGATTAAGCTGTTTTTAATTATGCATTCCTAGCAATCTTGTCATTTGATGGGCTTAATATAGCTAATTTAGTTGTTAAAATGTAATTACTTTTGTCAAAATTTTATGCAATTATGTGTATTTATGAAGCGGTTTTCTATTGTTATTATAATGCAACTAATGTGGTGAAATCCCTGAATTAATTATAAAATCCTACATTAATTACTTGGAAGTACTTTTAACATATTATTTATATTATTCATCATTCGATATGCTTGACTGTTCCCATTAACAATGTTCAACTGGATTTACACTTTGATAAAAATTATGATAATTGCAATTTGAATTACATAAATCAAAACTTCTGTACAATGAAAATTATGTGATTTCGGTGTTTCTAATCTTTACAAATATAAATATTTAATTATTTTCTTACTGGTATCAGTCCTCTTCCACATGAAAATAAAGAACACAACCCATTTAAGGCAGCCATTCTTTGAAGAGTTGGCTTTCTCTATAATGAATATATTCATTCATAAATGTAATAAATATTCATCAATAAACATTATAAATATTCATCAATAAATATAATAAATATTCATCTAAAATAAGCCCCGAAACAAGAATAATTTTTATCATATGAAACTCATAAACTTCAGATAAAATAGATTAAAATTATAACTATTTACTAGCAAATAGTTTAAAAAATTAACGTTATGTGCAGAGCAAATACAGTAGAGTCCAGATAATCCAAGGTACACAGGACTGAAGTCAACTTGGGTTATTGAAAATTCGAATTAGGCAAAACTATAAAATAATAATAATAATAATAATAATAATACTTACATATATGTAAGTCCTCTAAAAACTTTTCTCTTAAGAGAATTAAATAAACAAAGAATTACAATATTCGAACCCAAATATAATGTAGCCTCGAAAACAATGTCATATATTTATTGTTTTGTTAAGGAATTCCGAAAAAAAGCGGAATGTATTGAATATGAACAATAAAAAAATTTGCATTGGTAAGAAAAATGAAGCGTTGTCCTGTTTTTTCAGAACCTTTTAAATCTTCATATCACATTGCTTACGTATATGCAGATTTGCTATTGTTTTGTGGATCTTTATATATCCAAAGAAATTAGGAAGAACTGTTATTGAACAGTGAATCTTAATATAAGAATTTCTTTAATTCAATCTTGAATACAAAGAGTCTTTCTTACATCAAAAATAGTTGATAAAAAAGATCATGTTATATTCTGGTTGATATAATAATCAGCAGGCAAACATTATCTCTATGGAAAATAATTCCCACTTTATAAGTCTGAGTTAGATATGAATTATCTTGCAAAGCCAGGAATTACATCTATCATTGAAGTTCTAAAACATGACCATAGATGCTGTTATCTGCAACAGACATGTTATTATCAGCGTGTTCTGTGAATATCAAATTTTGTGGTAACCACTATTCATCTGCGACTGATAAATTTCAAATTTGCTAGTACATTTTTGGCTACTAAAAGCCACTGGCGGCTAATAACATATATAGATTACACCTGCTTCATTTCATAGTTTGCTATATCTTCATCTAGACACCTGTTTCACCCAGTAATCTGCAATATACCAACATTTTAAAATAATTAATTAATCTATATAAATAAAATTGAAAATCTGCCTGTCTGTATGTTTATCTCATCATCACAGGGGAAAAAAAGTTGTAACAAATTTCATGAAATTTTGTGGGTAGCCATGAAATAACACCACTTAAAATTTAGTCCATATTTCAAGTTTATATATTTCGAGTTTATATATCATGCATAAAGCATTGATTATGAAACACTTTCCAATCGCAATGCAATTTTATTTAAACATCTCTAAAATGCAATACATTCAGAGGTACTATTTAAAAATTATCACAATACTACATTAATTTATTATATTTGAAAACTGAAAACTTCATCGAAAAAAATGAACTTTATTCAAATGACATCATTGAAATATAAATTGCCTGGTTTAAACATCTCTAAAATGCAATACATTCAGCAGTAATATTTTTAAAATTACCACAATACTACAATAATGTATTATATTTGAAAACTTAAAATTTCATAAAAAAAAAAATGAACTTTATTCAAATGATGTCATTGAAATAGAAATTGCCTGGCTCTGTATGTAAGAGCTGCAAATATTTCATTCATACACTTTTATTCCATTCCTTTCATTCATCACAATATTACAATAATTTATTTTACTTGGAAACTTAAAAGCATGGAGGTACAAGTAATTTAAATCTATGCTTAAAACTTCATCGAAAAAATCATCAGCTTCTCTATGTAAAATCAATGAATGTTTCATTCATATCAGCTATATTGCAGACTCCAGAGCTAAACAATTTTACGTTAAAGAAATTCAGAAATTCTTATACAACTCATCCTACATCTTTATGTGTTTACCTTTTTCATAAGTGAAAATTAAGCTTCGTTATAGAAATAATCAAAGTTTGATGATCATTTAAACTCAAATATATTGTAATTGTATTGTTTCAGAATGTAGAAGCACAGAATTTAAGCAAAAATAAAGCGGTTTTAGGATGGATACAACACTAAATATAAATTAAAAAGAACTTTAAAAATCATGATTTTGGCATAAGATGGATGGCATTGATAATTTAGACTCAAATATATTGTAATTGCGTTACTTCAAAATATAGATGCACAGAAATTAAGCAAAAATAAAGCGGTTTTAGGATGGATATAACATTAAATATAAATTAAAAAGAACTTTAAAAATCACAATTTTGACACAAGATGGATGCTATATTTTATTTTGAAGTAAGTCACGTGATCTTTTCATATAATATGGGTGAAATTATTATTTTAATTTTCATTTAAAAAACTACTGAATATATTTTGCTCAATTTTTTTTCATATTTTTTATGGGATAATTTGAATATTTCCTAAAACTTTCGAAGCAATTTGTGAATTTTAAATTTGCTAAAAAATGTGAAAAATTAGGTCCCATAATAGGGTTCAATGCATTTCATTTTTTCAACCCGGGTTCAGTTCAAAAATAATTGGGTGTTATTATTCATTTATATTCCACAGACCATCTAAACAACATACTAAAATTTCATTTTGATAAAGTCATTTTTACGGCAGTTATTGTGCGAACAGACAGACAGACAGACAGAATGAACAAAGCCATAAACACTTTTCAACTATGCTGTAAAGTGTTTAAAATGAACTTCCCACAGCGATAGCATTATGCAGACAATATTTTTATTGCTACATAATGCTATTTTTTTAAAAGAAAAATACATCATATTGATTAGCAATTGAATTAAATTAAATGTATTTATATAGCAGGTGATTTTACTAAATCTTTTCAGATTTAAATAATATAAAAAATGTATACGAAAATAAATTTTATGGGAATTGCATTTTTGACTGGATTATATCAATTAAGGTCTTCAGATTTAGATTATGGGATAATTATTGGTATCTTCAATTTTTAAAGTCATCTGTTTCACTTTGGTAAAGATTTTTCAAATTCATATATTGCGTTTAGCCGACTTTTGAAACAGAATATAAGTAGTATGAGTATATCTTCTAATATCATTTTAGCACTTTTATTTTGACATATATTGATCTGATTTCATATTTTTCATAAATTTGTTACAAATGGGATTAGCGTGTTTTATTCTTCAGATTTGTACATGAAGATTATTTTGTATAGCAAGAACAGGGATTCTTATACTTCTTTATAGGAGAATTAAATTAAATATTTTAATAGAATGCTTTTCATATTTTTGTAAATCTGCTTTCAAACGGGACTAGGATGTTTTATGCAGATGTGCCTGTGAAGATAATTTTGTATAGCAGAAACAAAGATTCTTATACTTATTTTTATTCTTTTATTAAATTAAATATTTTAGCAGAATGTTTCGAATAACAATGTCTTTTAGAGTATTATAGGAATGTACACATAATTGTGAATTTCAAGTTTCTTTATAATTTTATAGCATGCTGGTAAAATTACTAACTCAACAATTGTGAGTGATTTTAACTTTTCAATATGAAACATCTTAGGTCACAAGGTACGAGTGACACAAGATGAATTGAACACAATCAATGAATCAATGAACACACTATGATTAGCTGTTGAATTGTTGTTTATATGCTATTTGTACAAAGCATAGTAAGTATGCACAGTTTAAAATTGGGGGTTTCACCCTAATATGTTTCATTTCAATTATTGAAATTATGATTCTTTCAATCTGCATACATCTTTGCATATGTGTGCAAAATTTCATCTTCCTGCCTATTATAGTTTTCGAGTAAAAATAATTTCAAAATTCAGTCAAATGTTCATTTCAATGGGAATGAAGAATAAACTTCACTTTGTTCATCCATAACTACATTTCAGTATGACATATATTTAGAGTATCATGTATATGGTAATTGTACCGAATCTAATTAATTACATATCTCACACAATTATTGATAAAATCTTTTCAAACTTTCAGAGAAATGATATTAACTGAAATTAATAAGTAATTCAAATTCAGCCAGTTAAATAGTTTTCATTAAATAGTACCTCAGATGTGAGTGTATTAAACCATCCCTTTAGCACTTTCTGCTTCATCTCTGCACCTTCAGAATGTCCAAATCTTTCAAAGGCTTCAATCAGCATCCCCAAAGAGACTGATATTCCAGTACACTGTAAAAAAGACATTCTGAGTTATACCAAAACATGGAAGGATCTAAAGTGGTTGCTGAAAAAAAATAGAATAAGGTTAATCTCAAATAATACTAGGCTGCCTTTCAAGGCCTGAAACAGAAGTGAAGCAAGGTATCTAGTGTAATGTCGGGATTCGAACCCGCATTACTTCTGTGTATAAGTTGTAAACTCATCTAATGTATTTCAGGTCATATAAGTTATTTAAAGCTTTTTAACTATTTGATTCTGTTTGAAACTCCCTTTAGTCATGCCTTTATGTGATTTATATATTTTAGAACAATTTAACTCTTTAAACCATAACTTGTAATTGATCGGAATTCCTTTTTAAAATATTGTTTCTGCAAGCATACGAAGGGCGACTTTCTTTTCGTTGACTGATAGCTGATGAAACAGGAAGTTCAAGTTCATTTCTCATTATTGATATGTATCATACTGAAATATAAATGTGAAAGCTCATCTATCTATTCAGTTGTTTTCTCAGCTTTTGAGTCTCAGTACGATGTCTCACTTTTGTTTGATTGGTGTGGGGACCTTTTTGGCAGTTGAGGATTTTGTTCTGGATTGTTCCATGATATTCTAAAGTTTTCTTGATGGTCCGTGTGGTTTTAGCATAAAAGCTTCATACACGATTTTTTGGCATGCACTTTGCATTTCACTGCTGAACGTCATACTGCTGTCCAGGTCCTTGACCCAGTGAATTGTACCATCCATCTCAGATTCTGGGGATTTGCTTTAATCGGCTGGTTCTTTGGGGTTCGTGGATGGATTGTTTCCATCCATTACAATTTCTCCTTTGAAAGTGTTGCCCTGATGTGACCGGGGATGATCCGAGGCCACGCCGTATCAAAAATTGGAGGATCTGATGATCCCTGTGAAAGATGATCCGAGGCCATGCCGGGTCAGTTGCTGAAGAAGCCGGGTTTATGCTGGCTGCCCTTGTCTGAGAGAAAGAAGCGATTCCCTGTTCGTGACCATGAGCGCCTGTCCGGGCTATATGACCTGTGTGGCACCGCTGATGTGTTGGACCTGTTATCTATGAGGCGATTAATCACGAGGATTCTCCTTTGGTCTGTTTGGAGACTCCCTTCCACTTCTTGGAGAAGGACCTTTTCTTCGTTTTGCGATATCGTCAACGTGGCTCGAGGTAAGCCATTTACTTTACCTTCATTTCAAACCCTGAGGTTCCCCAGCAGCTCAGACTGTATTACTACCTGATGGTTACTCCTGAACAAACTGTGAGCTCTACTTCATTTGCAACCATTGCCGGCTTGACAATTTAATTACATTTATCTTATTAATTACTTTTAAAGAAAATTTGGTTATCTACAAAATTTTATATTGAAATCAGTAATTTTATATGAAATTTCTTTCGAATGCTTGCCTCTGTTCAACTGACTATACCACATATTAATGAAATTTATAATTATATTGATTTGCCACTGATTTATCACATTGTGATTACTACTGTTTGAAGCCTATGGAAAGCCTGTGGCATTTTAACTAAGGTCTTGTGTACCTGAGTCCAGTGGATTATGCTGATAAGGATTCAGCTGATGCTGTCTAATTACTCCATGATTTAATTTCGAGAGTACATAATGTTTAATTAATTCAAAAAGTTGGTGTATTTATTTTGCTTTACTGTGATGTTGATTTTATTATTTTATATTTTGCTGAAGAATATGAAGTTCCTCAAGGTAAGGGTTTAAGTTTTAAGTGCTTTGGTTCTTCTATGTTTTCGGGCAGGTCATCTTGGAGATTTACTTCTACGGATAGGAGGGTGAACCCAAGTGGATTATTTGCAGCCTATTCGATCACAGGTTTGTAATGGCGCTGGTGTATCTAACAAATTCCAAATTGAGGAGGTCTGGATCCCACTGTGACAGTAGCTACATCAGGGTTCATATTCAATTTTAAAAACAAACATTAAGGAGGTTTTAAGTAGTTTTTAATGGCATATCAAAATATTTTAAGGAGTTTACAGATCACACATTGAAACCTTCCACTTTATATCAGCATTATTTTCTAAAGAAAAATATGTAGTTGAAAAAGTAATCAACACCTCTTGTAAGTAATATACTAATTTGAGGGGAAAATTTCTTGTTTTAAAATATCAATTATGCAGCTGCTTAAATTACAATTTCTTTCAAATACCAAAAGTTCAAATAATAATACTTTTTATATAACTAGGGGGCTCTGCCCCCTGCTTGCTACACTTCGCCAATCCCCTGTAACTTGCTCCGTGAGTCGGGATGTTTCATTTCCTACTCGCTACACTCACTTCACACCAATCTCTTCTAAAAATTCTAATTTTAAAAATCTCTTTCTATCCCCACCTATTTTTCGCAAGAGGTAAAAGAAGGGATTTTTCCCAGCCCAGGGAATCCAAAAACTGAATTCCTTGATCCAGAGCTCGCTTTGCGAGCTATTTCAAGCTAAAATAAAGTTTAAATCGACAAACGGTTTATTTCATCGTGTTACCCTATTATTTTTCTATAAGTGTACCAAATTTCATATTTTTGTATGCTATAGTTTTTTCTATACGAGACAGAGAAATTGCTGGATGTGCTGATGCGAAAGAAAATTTTTCACTTCAGAAGTGCATGAAAAGTAAAATATCTTGTAAACTACATCGAAATTAAAAAAAAAGTGCTCCGTCCTGGAAAAATTCAACCCTGTAGGTACCTGCCTGTAAAAATTCATGGTCTTGCTATTGTTAGTCTATCTAGAACACGAACTTGTAGCTCAAATATTTTGTCTTCGACATTAAATATTTCTTAAACTACAATATATATCGAAAAATGGTTCAATTCACTGTGTTCCCCAAAGCTTTTTCTACAAGTATACCAAATTTCATATTTTTATATGCTATAGTTTTTGTGGTATGAAGCCGAGAAATGACAAATTCGTCAAATAGTGGTGGCATCATTGCCATCAGCAACTTTTTTTTAATATAGAGCGATTTCAAATAATGTTTATCTAACATATAATTGAAGTTTTCAATAGTTGAACTGTACTGTATAGTGGTTGGTAGTTGATGCTGTTTTGAGTGAAAATTAAATACTAACACTACTTACCTCATTGTAACCTTTGAGTAACGAAATCTGAACTCAAGTTAAAAAATTTCATGTGCCATTTCTTTTTTAGCTTAACGAGATCTTCAGAACTAATGTAATGATATCATAGAAGTTACATTAAACAGACAAGCGAACATTGAAAATCCATCCTACCTGAGGTAGCTCTAGTTTATTCATCTCAACCCATGCAGCCAAGTCTTCCACATCATGAATAGGCAAACAACTCCCTTCGGCAGCACTAATGATCATGGCAGTTACACAAGTACACAGCATCTAAGTAATGAATTTACACTTATAAATGATCAGGAAAATTTGCAACAATTTCAACACAGCATAACACAAATCATCAAATCTCTAAATATTTGTAATAGTTTATAATAGTTAAAACAGAGGTAGCAAGGCAGTTCACACATACAAATATAATTGCATTTCAATGCATACTAAATATTATTGCAGTTCAATGCATACTAAATTTTATTTTAAAGCATATTTTATTTAGTACAAATTCAAGTTACATGACAAGAGAAATGACCTATAACCAGTGGTCTCTAAGGTAGAGTACATGTACTCCATGAGTAGATGCATGTGGGTAATCCAGGAAATTCAAATATTTCCCTTTAGTAATTTATTCTCCATTAGATAAGTTTTACATAGACATAAAACACATAAGAAAATTACTTTAAGAACAACAAATATTATATTTTTAAATTACATGAACATAAACACTATAATATTAACTATACAGGGTGTTCCAAAAAGATTGAAACACATTTTAATTCTTTACCTGTTGGAGATAAGTGGACAATGTAAATTGCAAAAATGTTGAAAGTAAGGTAGGAAATAAGACTACGTTAATGAAATAGTCCTCCCATTCATTTTCAAACAGTTACACTTTTTAAATATTTATACGACCCTCTTAGATAAATTAGGACAATCAGAAAATTTTTATTTTTAATGCAACAAGATCATTAAAAAACCCGTATATCTGTATCTTTAAAATTGAGCAAGTTATATTTAATTGAAAATTGAACATTATGAATGGGGACCATATATCAAATTAGAAATGTAAATTTGTGACATATCACAAAAAAGATAAAACTGGATGATAATACATAGGAGACATTTTTGTGAATTCCGGTAGGCTCACAATGCAATCACGAATACTTAAGTACTTCTCATATTGAGACATGCCATTTTTTATTTGAAACAATTTAAATAAATAAGTAAACAAATGCAAGTATGTATTTGATTTTGAAATTTAACATAATTTTTCAAAACAAAGAATAGAACTCACAGCCGATTTTTTTCCTCCTTTAACTCTAATTTAACCATTTCAAATGTTTATAGTAAAATAATTTAAAAAAACTGAAGAATGAAATGCAAACAATTTATTTTTTAATTTATGTATTTATTCCCAATATTATTTCTATTCAATACAACTAAACTTTTTTTTTAATATTAATACCAAAATAAAGAAGATCAGAAATCATTTAGTGATTCATCAGCATGTTTAGTTCTGAATTGACGAATTAAGAACATGTAACTGGTTGTGCATTATGGTATTTTTAACAAATAATGAACTTTTCGAATTAACAATGATTTATGCTCTGTGTAATAAAATACTGCAGAAACTGCTCAAGATTTTGGATGGCGATATCCACACTTGCCTGAAATTTCATGTACATTTGTTTATCGGATGATGAGGAGATTAAGAACTACCAGTTCATTTCATCCAAGACCTGGCCCTGGAAGAAATTGTTTGTACACGGAGGACCAAGAAACTGACATCACTGCATATTTTTCTTTCAACCCACAAACAAGCATTCGAAAAGCAAGCAAAACTTTGGGGCCACCTAGGATGTCAATTGCTAGAACACTTGGAAAATACCATTGGCATCCATTTTGTATTAATGGACTTCATGCACTTTCATCCCTCCAATTTTGACTGGCGTGTAGCATTCTGCAACTGGTTGTTAACCCAACACGACATCAATTCAAACTTAAGAACATTCCGTGGACTGATGAATGTTTATTTACGGAAGATGGAGCAATCAATACTCACAATGATCATTCATTATTGAGATAATACAAAACCATTTTTTGTCCATGAAATACATTACCAGAGAAAGTTTTCTGAGTCTGTATGGTGCAGAATTTGGAATGGAAAACTGATTGGTCCTGTGTTTTATGAAGGGACTCTTACAGCTGAAAAATACATGCAGTTTATTTTAAACGGTACTGTAAACGATTTTATGGAGACAACAACATTAACATTTCTAAAAAACATGTATTATCAACAAGATAGTGCACCTGCACACTGGGCTATAACTGTGACAAACTGGCTCAACGAAAACTTTGATAAATGGTGGATTGGTTTGAAAGGCGCCACAGAATGGCCCCCTAGATCCCCTGATTTAACCCCTCTTGATTTTTACTTATGGGGCCGTCTTCGAACACTAGTTTATAATACTCGCCCACTAAATGCAATTGACTTTAAACAAAAGATAATTGATGCTTGCAATAATATTAGTGGTGAAAAACTCCAAAATATTTACAGAAGCATTATTAGATGCACTCAGATATGTACTGGAGTTGAAGGAAAACATTTTGAGAATGCTTTGGGAATTGCGTTTTGTGAATTGTATTTCTAGTATTTGTAATGAAATTTGTCCCTTTATATCAGTGGTCTTCTATCAATGTATGCATATTTTAATTATGTGCCTCAACTGCGTAGTGAGTACCACTGTTTTATATGATCTCTGTGTAATGCTTTATTTAGATGCATTTGTGATAAAAAAATTGGACACATATTAACATATTTTTGATCTAAACAATTTCCATTGTAAATTTGTTTATAATCCCTATTTTCACTGATGAAACAGCCTTTCACATGGTATGGAAAAGTGGCATAAGTCAGATTCTTTCCTTTATCATAATTCAGTTGATTTTAAAGATACAGATATGCAGTGGGAAGGAACTAGGAAGTTGTATTCTCACAGGAAGCAGTTTCATTTACTTTGATTCTTGATATGCTGCCTTTTTTGATCTAAAGTGGAATAAATAATTAAATATTCTGACTATACTATAAATCAAAGGAATCAATTCTTATCTACAAGTAATTGTGACCAGAAATAAACTGGCATACTTTGGAGTAATCACAAGCCATTCTCTAGATATTAGAAATTTGACTTTGTCCAACAAGAAATGCAATATCTCTAAGAATCAACAAGAATCAAGTGATTTTTATGAAATTTTGTATGATCTTAATTAATAACTACAATAAGTGTATAAATTTTCAGAGGGATCAAGTCATAGGATATGCTGTTCCCACAAAACCTAAACTTATTAGTTGGTAAGGAAAGCCTTGTGATAAACACACCAGACATTTTTTTACAAAAGATTGTAAAGACCCCCATTTTTTCCTATATTTTTTATTTGTTTTTGCTTAGAGAAACAAAGATATAAGTTTGTGCCCCCCCCCCCCCCCCAAAGAAAATAGAGTATATATTGTTAATTATTATTGTTAAGTATTTATTGTTTTTATTTGGAAAAATGTGTTTAAGCCTCCACTTGAAAGAAATTATTAGCAAGGCCCCTGCTTCCTTATCTTCCCATATTCCCCTACAAAATGAAGCAAGGCCACTGCTTCATTATCTTCCTATACTCCCTCCAATAAAATGAATTAGCTGCAATATTCACCTCCATAGAGTGTGAAAATGAGTTGTTTTTTTAAATTATGTATATTTAAGATTATAATTTTTCAAAACAGAAGCAGCAGCAAAATAGATCATGCATCTGGTACAAAGAGCTCGGTCCCTGATTCATCCGGTTCTGAAATATACATGTACTGAGGATTCAAGTCTAAAGAATGGATTCATGAGATAGTGCAAGTCATTAGACTTCAAATTAATATAAAATCTGATTAATTCTTGATGAAAAAATATAAACCAGATACAATATTTAAGAACAATTGGTAGATTTGCATAGTGCATTTACTTTTAAATTAAACTATGGCTTTTTTTTTAATATAGCCTTTGTAAAATTTTTACAACATTTTACCTCTGATGGCAAGATTTAAACAGGATATAAACCAACAATCATTTCGGTTACATGCAAAAACTAATTTTTACATTATTAAAAAGTATTAAGTGCAGACAAAAATGTATTGTTTATTGTTTTAGTAGACTAAAGTTTATTTGCTTTTCATTATAAATTAAACCAGAGGTGCCGAAGAGTCACTCTTAACTGTTGATGGTGGCATGATTAAATAATTAAATAATTCCTTCAAGAGATAATACAGATTATTCTTTTTACAGAAGTTGAAAATGCTTTCGCTTGGTGAAAGCAAACTTTCTTCTAGGTACTACTTAAGTATGTTGACACTTTTTATTCCACAGCAGCATCATATGGTTCGATATTTGAGGTATTAAAATTTTTTCTAGTGACATTATCTAGATCTCAACTACTTTTTAGTGTTTGAGGTATTTATTCACAGACAGCATTTGCTCATCTCTAGTTAGAATTCTACATTTACCTAAAATGTTTAAATCTGACAAGAGGAAACATACCTCAAATTGCATAGAAGATTTTTCTTCATCCATCAGTTTTTCATAAAACACTTTGCATGTGATCGAAATCCAGTCTTTAATGTTCTCATCAGTTGTTTGGCTTAGAGAGGCCATGGAGATAGTAAGGCCAATTAGGCAACTTGTCCTACACAATATAAGAACAATTATATCTGAAGTTATGATGGTTACAAACTAAAAACAAGTATGAAACAAGTACTGAGAAATACACAAGTTAGCCTCCTATAAATCATGTCATTTACTTTTAAATTATATATATATATATACATATATATAAAATAGCTATTTTTTTAACATTTTAAAACATAATTATATTTTTAATTTGCTTTTTTGATTGTTAAAAACAAATATTCAAAAATTTGGGTGGTCTTGAAGCAGTTCGATCTCTTAAAATCAATGGTCCTTTCTTATGATTACAAATTGAAATAATCATGTATAAAACTTGAATTGCTCAACTTGTTCAAGATGCATTCTGCCCACTTACAGAATGAGACACAAGCAGCATTGTGTTATGAAGTTTTTAGAAATTATTATGCTTTTATTATTTATTTTTAGAGCTTGTTTATTTACTTATAAAATTTATTTACTTATTATTTAAAATTATTATTTCATTTACTTAATTTGCTATGTTTTGGAATGATCAATAAAGATATTTAAATGTTTATTATACTAAACACCTATTTGAAACAAACACCTTTCGGAGAGACTAAAGTTTTTAAGGAAAGAACAAAAATTATTACATAAGCGTAATCTAACATTAAAACACAAGCAAGAGATAAAATTCCAATTTTAATATTACACTTTTAATTTGATGGATATGTTTTTATAATTTGGTATAAAAATAACCCCTTACAAGAAAGTTATTAAGCATTTTCTAAATTTATGAAATTATCAATCCTAGATTCGGATCCCTCAAGTCTTAAGACCTGTGTTTGGTTAGATGCCTGGATGTCCACAAAAAGAAACCTTAATTTAAAAGAATATAAACATGCAAACACTTTAAGATACTGAAATGAGCAAAACAAAATTACCCTATATATCACTTCAACATAAGGATTTCTATGCTTCAAGCTATTAAGCTTCCAAAACAGGAGTGTTGACATTAAATATAAATTGTAAATAACTGTTCCATTTAACTGAATCTTGAAAGAGAGGTTATAATGTCATTTGGAAAAATATACAATATTAAGAAGATCAATGATCAATGCATAGACACTATTATTGAATATTAAAACATATAGACTTGTAGAATGAGCAATATCTCCTGAAATTATTCATAGATGGCAGTACTAAAATGGAAGAAGTCTTGGAAATGTGATGACTTAAACAGGGGCTCCTGTTTTACTGGGAACTGAAACAGAGTTGAAATGTAATTGTAAACTGGAGAAGTCTAACTCTAATTTGTGAAATACTGAAAATACGAGAATTTTTAGGAACTGAGTATAAAAACAAGACACTTACTCCTGCATTCCAAACTCTGCAAAGCTTAAATTTCCACAATGTATGAAACTTGTATAATGTAAGTACAACAACAACAAAAATACTTGTTGTACTGTTTTGAGTATAAAGGTTGTTCCCCAAAAGACTCCTACAACTTGAGTTGTAGTTCAGCTGATCATATGATCATAACAGTATATACTATGCAGTGACTGTGCCTCACAAAAAAAAAATAGCAACAGAGCGCTATCATACCACACTGTTTAGCAATGATGTCTACCAGCAAGCAACACCATTTCAAATTATGAGTGATGTATGAAATATGAAAAATCTGCAAGGGCGAGACAAGGCCGCTGGCCAATCAAGGGTGATGGGCACAGCAACTTGAAGATAAATACACAACCTCTATCTAGCATGGCACTGGTCAGAATCCCCAGTCAACAAAATTCATTCTTCCTAAGAGCAATCAAGCTGGCAAGACCTTCTTGTGTGTAGTGATGTATGACCACACATACTTTGAAAAGAAAAAACTGGTTCATCGTTAACATGAGCGAGACCCAGCACACAGTGTCATTCTATCTATTTGGCATGCACAATCTTAAACATCTACTTTTACAATCAGAGCACATTCTGTCTTAAATAGAACACTTAAATCTGCACTTTGTAAATCTGCATTATCAAGGTGTTTTGTCAGGAAGAAAAACTTACAAAGGACACCATCATATAATGCTGAATGATTAGATAATGGTGAATATACTGGTGAATGTAAATAATTAGCATTTGCCTATAATTAAGCATAATTTAAAATACTGGAAATTTACAAAAGCTGAAAAAATAAAGTTTACTTGAGTTACAAAAGCTGGATAATACAGATATAGTTGAGCATTACACTTTTGATTGTTCACATTAAAAAAACAATGCCACCTTACTAGGTCAACCATTGCAAATCCATCTATTTGGTTTTCTAATGTTCATAAAAATAAAAACTCTATTGAGCAACTGAAAAACTATATGATAATTGGCAAAGAAATTTTAGAGCAAGTCAAGTAGTTTTCTGCATATGGGTGGCATTACTTCTGCATTTAGAATTTTCTGGTCAATGTTGTTAAATTTCTATACTTGAATTGTTCTGATTTGTCTTTTATTTGTATATTGTTTCTTTGGGGTTTTTTATTTTTATTTTTTAGGAATTTAACATTTTATTTGGCTTTTGTTTAGTTCTAAATTGATAATTATTTTTCAATTTAAATTGGAGTGCCTGTTCATTCACTACCATATTTTGACTTTTTTTCCAAATTTTATTTTGATGTATATGTGAAACTTTGTCTATACATATTGTCTATGTATGTCTATGTGTATTGTTACTTTTGTGTTTTCCCAACCATCCGTGCAACTGCTCTATACCTGTTGGGTGAGGTGGACAGCTTGGGTAATAAGAAAATAAATAAATAAATAAATAAATAAAATAAAGTTAAAAAAAATAAATAAAATTATTTAATTGTGTTATGCTATGTTACAAGGGTCACAAGATTTTTGAAACAGGGACAGACGATATGCGCTAGAAAAAAATTATTGGTCGGATATTTAAATGTGAACTCTTATGTCCACAGATGATAATTTGTTGCAACAATTACAATTTAGCTATCGTAGAATAAATTTTTTAAAAAAGAAAATGGAGTTGACATAGGAGTATTATCGAGCTATGATTTTCTATGATTTTAAAGTGGAGCTAAATCAAAAAGAATATTTTCAACGTCTACAATTAGCATATGGAAATGATGCTCAATCTCGTGCCACTGTATTCAGATGGTTTACAGAGTTTAGAAGAGGTCGAAATTCTCTCCTGGATGAAGAACACACAGGAAGATCTTTGTCAGTTGTAGTCCCAGAAAATGTGTCGGCCATTCGAAAAATGTTAATCGATGATAATCGCTGTACCTACCAAATGATACAGAAGGAACTTAACATTGGATCTGCAGCTATACATAAAATTATTCATGAAGAACTGCATATGAAAAAATTAGTTTGTTGTTGGGTCCCCCATAATTTAACAGAACATAAAAAAGCAGAGCATGTCAGAATCAGTAAAGAAATCCTAAAATTACATAATGATGGTGATCACTGCATTATTTCTAGAATCATAACTGGTGATGAAATGTACATATCGTTTTTTGACGTACCAACACATCAAGTAAGTAAAGTATGGGTCTTTGAAGATGACTCCAAACCAACAATTTTGAAAAGACAACGAGCAATGAAAAAAGTAATGTATGCCATGTTCTTCAGAAGTACAGGTCTGGTCAAAACCATAACCGAGGACAGATACAGCTAACTGGTACACCGCTAAGTATCTTCCAGAAATTCTTCAGGAAATGAATGTTAGGAGACTCATGCTTCCCCATGACAATGAATCTTCTCATTCAGTAAGAATGACAGTCGAATTCCTTGCACAAAAAAACATCAAAGTGATAGAACAGCCACCCTATTCTCTTGATCTTGCTATGTGTGACTTTTAGCTATCTTTTAATCTAAAAAAAAATTATGTGGGTGTCGTTTTCAATCCAAAGATGAGATTGATGAGTCTATAAAAGCATATTTTTCATCAATTCCAAGAAATAATGACTTGAAGCATTTAATCTTTGGAAAATTTTGCCTACAAAAGTGCATTGATGTTGGAGGGGGGTACTTTGAACACTTTTAAGAGTTGGTAAGTTTAACTTGTACCACTTAGCTGTATCTAAAAAATTTCAGTGTGACCCTCATATTAACTAAGTTTGTTTTGCTTCTTAATTTAAGTTAATTTTTACTTTTTATACACTACAAATTTTAAGAAACTATAAATGCTAAAATGGATCGATGCCTTAAAAGTGCTACATGAATATTGATAGTTTAGAAGACATTGCAATAGGTTTTATTGAAACTTTTCTAAGGAAGTGCCATCAGATACAATAAAAATTAAGTTATAATTAAGAATATTTTTTAATGTAGTTGATATAATAAAGTTTAAAGTGATGCGATAAATATTAAAAAAATTGAAAAACAAGATACTATGCTCAAATTTCTTCATTAAAGTTAGTATAAATATTACTTACAGGCTTCCTTCACTGTCATCATACATCTTTACCATTTCTTTCACAGTATTTAATAATAAGTTAACCTATAATGAAAGTGAGAAAAGAATACTGAGTATAAGTAAAATGAAAATAAGTACTACAGAGTATGGCAGTTAATACTGGAATAACATTGATACTGCAGAACCTGTCTATCTTGGTTCTAATAGGGATGAGAAAGGTATTGATTTGAGATATTTTATTAATACAATAGCAAGTATTAGGTGCAAATAAAAAATGTGTGACATACAATAAAAATCTGATGTGAGCAGCACATGACTTTCCCTGCAGACTTATATTAGCGTTCTCTTTATTTTACTTAAATTTATTTCACTTTTAATTCAATTTCGTTCTCATTCGATAACCGGACTTATTTTCAAAGGTGGCGTAGGGAAAGTACGAAAAACTAAAATATCTCGAGAACGGCTAGTCCTAGTGTAATGGGGTTGGTCTTATTCTTTTTGCCGTTAAAAATTACGTATTAAATCAGCATTTAATGGATATATTTGAGTATACCCAGTTTTTTATTTTAGATTTTGGCAATTTTTGCGGGCCATTTTGCAAAAAAAGGCAGGTTATTTTTTTCTGAATCGTACCAAAATCTAATCAGCACCAGGGTGACCTATACTTGACTCATCTACCGAATTTTGTGAAATTCGGTCCATTAGTTTTTCAGCTACAGTGGATACAAGCTTTTGCGGGCCATTTCACAAAAAAGGCGGGTTCTTTTATTCCGAATCGTACCCAAAACTAATCAGCACCAGCCCCGCCCACAAGTGACTTACCTACAAAATTTTGTGAAATTCGGTCCATTAGTTTTTTAGTTAGAGTGGATACAAAATCTGCACAGACACACAGACAGACAGACACACACACAGACGTCACGCTAAAAATGGTTTTTTTGTATTCTAGAGGTCTTGAAACGTGTAGATCCGTCGAAAACTCGAGTTGCGATTTTCGACATGATTCCAATACTTTCCCTATACATTACCATGTATTGCAGGGAAAGTAAAAAAATAATCTGTCAATACAGTAGAACCTAGCAAACTTGACTTAATGTGGGCTGAGTAGATGATGAGTTTTATGGACTCTGGGGTGGATTATACCAAACACTCGTAATACACTGCTACAAATTAATCTACATTCCTTTAACACAGAGCGAAAGAATTCCTACATGCAGAGTGAAAGAAAATCTATAATCTAACAAAAATAATTACTGTGCTACAATAGGAAGATCTAAAAAATTATATATCTCCAAATAAAACTCTGTAGGGCTTCTTGTACCTGTCGAGCTAGCCAGCGCTTGCAGTAAATTTATCCTCTCCTTCTCGAAGTTGTTCATAAAATCTGAGGATTTTCTCTTGCAAAATGGGCCCTGTTATGGGTGTTCCTTGTTCCCTTAGCAGCTGAAACCATAAATATAGTATCTTGCTCATTTTATAATATTCAACACTTTTCATGCTTTTTCTTTCCTTTAAAGTTTCAGTGCAAGTCCTTTTTATACGCCAAGACTGAATTTCTGATTTCTTCATTTTCCAGCTTTCAATTGTTGTCCATCCAACTGCTAAATTCATCGCCATTTTATTTATACTTTCTCCTTTATCCAATCTTTGTTAATGTATATAACTTCATCTCTATTGAGACATTCTTTTGTTTCCTTCTCTTTCCACAGCACAAATATACACAAAACCGGCTCGTCCTAAGATATAAGCAGCCATTTGGACGGCTGAGTCGGTGTTATGTTGTTGTTGTTGAGACCCAGACCGTCTGACCTACCAGAAAGGTAGGTTGGATGGTCTGGGTCACAACAACAACACAACACCAACTTAGCAGTCTAAATGGCTGCTCATGTCTTAGGACGAGTCGGACGGGCTGAGCTTTCGATACAACACCGACTACAGATAACATAACGATTCACTGAAAAATGGTGATTGAAACAGCTCATACCTGTCCAAAATAGAAAGGGATGTGATGACTCATTGACACTAGCTGTCTGAACTTCAAGAATCTTCTGCTGCTCAGGATGTGAGTAGTGCAAAGAAACCAATTTCTCAAGGCTGGAGAAATGAGTTATAATTAGTATCACCCTTAGATGCATAACGTTTCAAGAAAGGAATTGTCCTGGAACCACACAGCTCAAACAGTGGAAATAAGAAGAAAACAAGAAACAATATATTAGATTTTCACCTTTTTTGTATAACAGGTTTTATGAAGTGTCGAGTTATCAAGAGTCCAGTTATCGAGAGTCGAGTTTTTGGGGTTCTACTATAGTTTCTGACACCTGACTTTCTATTATGCCAACGGCCCTAAAGTGCTGAAAACACCGGTTCTCATTAGATCACCGAAGTTAAGCAGCATCGGTCGCGGTTAGTACTTGGGTGCGTGACCACTTGGGAACACTGTGTGCTGTTGGCACATTTCGGGCACGGTAGCCCAATGGTTTGCATGCTGGATTTGCACGCTGCCACAATTGCCGCTGTGTTCATGCGGAGTACGATCACGTTAAACATGTGGGTCCGTAAGTCCTTCCGAGAGGTTGGTGGTAGGGGAAGGAGGGTACGGTCCCTGTGGATGCTTCCCCCACTGGGTTCGGGTCAAAATTGGGTGGCACTTCCCGGCTGTCCAAACAGTTATTTTACATCTTTCGGGTAGGTCGGATGGTCTGGGTCTCAACAACAACCCAAACATTTTAAGATTTTTTATTTTTTCTTCAATCAAGAGAACATTCAACTTTTTTTTCAGACCTACCATTTGATTCTTTCAATGTCTCAATCACAAACTTAACAAGTACACAGAACACAATGAAATGGTTTCTTGTATCCCTTCGTGTTCAATCGGAGATTCAAGATATAGAGGTTTTTGGGGAAAAAAACTATTCGAGACAAACATAGAAAATACATTAAATTTAGACTAAAAATGTAGGGAAATAAATGAAATTCGAGATAAGCAGATTCGAGATAGACAGGTTCAAATGCAAAACCTTACAAAAATACCTTTTATTTTCAAACAGTAAACCGAATGAATTGAGAATATAGTTTCAAATTAACATAGGTTCATTAAAAGATGAAAAATGGATTGACTCTCTCAGTGAAAAGTAATGAGTGACACTTATTGTTACATTGTTATTAAGAACATTAAAAATAATAAAAATAAAGAGCAGTAGAAAATAACAGTTAAGATTTCAATCTAACAGCTTTATGAAAAGCTGGTAATGCCTAAATACCAGTATTTTATATTAATACCGGTATTAAAATACCAAAAAAGAATTATAGTGAACAGTATTTTGTTACAGTATATTAATTTAGATACATAGATTTTCTTCTTTAATGCAGTGTGTTGTCTCGTAAAATGTTTTAAGATTTAGAAAAGGGTTGTTTGGCATTGACTTTATGTAGCTAAGAAAATGGCCATTTTGATTTTTATATTCCAGAAATCTATCAAATTCTTTTACATTCACCTTATATGAACAAAATTCATATTTTAGTGGGCCCTCCTCTTCAAACATAAGATTGTGGTTGAAAACAAACAAATCATTTTTGTCATCGAAAAGGTACAAGGACATGATATATTTAATATTCATAAAATCTCAGACCCCCCCCCCCCCTCCCCCTAAAATTCCAGGAAAACAAAAATTCATAGAAATGAGTGCTACAAAATAAAAATATTATATGAAATACCAATAATAGATTATATATATATATATATATATATATGCATCCAACTCTTTTTTACATGCTTTTTTTTACACGAATTTGATGTTACACGGTTCAAAAAAGTCTTCTCTTTTGAAAAATTTATTTGATCTAACACGATTTCAAAGTCATTGTCTTATATACGTAACCATGAGAGGTCTAGTATAAATTGCAGTCTTTGGTACCAATGTATCAAAAAATTCACGTTTTTACCACACATTTGGGAAATGTATGGTGAATCATTTTTTAAAAATTGATCCAAACATGGAACGTATCCTAAAATTTGAGCGAGATATGAAGAATTGTTTGGCTGTATCAAAAATTGCATCAAAAGTTGTATAAAGAACTTAAAAAATCAAAAGTTCAACTGTCTATAACAGATTTTTTAATAAAAAAGTCGACAGCGCAAGACCTTTTAGAAAGTGGTTCGGTAGTTTAAAACAGTATTACTGGACGAAAGTCTCCATTAAAGAGCTTGACGGATGTGGATATCTCTAGTGATGATAATGACTTTGATCCAGTTCGTCGCAAACAATTGCGTTTATAGCAGATTGAAGTAGCGATGAATAATTATGTAACTAAATATTATTTCTTTATTTCTATTTTTAATTTTGGATAACAGATTCCTTTTCTTTTTGCTTGCGGTACTTATTTTTACCTATGAATTATGTATTTTAAGTTTTATTGTTCAATAAAATTGCATATGTATATATATATCATTCATATGCATATTAGAACTTTTACAGTTTTCAGTATTTTTTTACACAGTTTTTAAACTAAATATAGTTCTTTATTTCATCTTACACAGTTTTCGGAAAGCATGGAATGTATCCCCAATTTTATTATAAGAAACTTATCTTTTTTTCCACGAATTTCTGAGGAACGTATCTACCGTGCAAAAAAAGAGTTGGGTGTATATATATATATATATATAAATTATGAACTTTAGAAATAACATGGTGCAAGTTGCTCGAAAACAAGCAATGGAGTTCTAATTTGAAACTACATTGTAATTCATGTTGACAACTTTGATTAACAGAATATACTCTCACTTAATACTGAATTATCATTGTTTACACTGTGGACTCAATGACAAAAAATTGCCAAACATTGTGAAATACTTTTGATAATAATTATCTTGGATTTTACTTTTTAGTGAGATATTTTTGATAATAATTATCTTGGATTTTACTTTTTTTAGTGAGATATTTACAAATATAGCTTGTTAGAGTTTTGTTCATCAAGTGAGAGATCCTAAAAATCTGTTAATTGCTTTAGGGGTCAACAAGTTAAAATTTCGCAAAACACTAATATACATGTGTGTATCACAAGGGAAGAAAATATAAGAAAAAAAAATAAAGAATGTAATACCTGAGATTCTCCAGTATCAGCAAATCCAGCCTCACATAAAGATTTGATGAGAAGTCCTATACCCTTTCCAGAATAGAAACTCAAAACCGGTGAGCTGTGGCTGAGATTCTGTAGCATGACCTGGAACAGGCTCGGTATTTCATCTACATAATGGCTGGTTAAAACAGATGTCAGGTGACACAGCGAAGAGCTTGCACATCCTGTAACCAAGTAGCCTGCACTGGAATTAGGACGGGATAAATGCTATAAAGAAAAAATAAAGCTTAGATGAAAGCATTGAAATGAAAATATCCTTTACATTTAAGAACAAGCAGAAATATCTGGTGTTGCCCACTATAAAACTGAAATAAAATTAAGGGGACATGACAAACATTCAAAAAATAAATTTTTCATTTAGTGGCCCAATAAAATAAGTTCTGCTGATTACATAAAAATATAATTTGTTACATACCTTTCTTTCATTTGATGAAAAGTAATTTTAAGCTTTAAATGTCACATCCTTTCTAAAGGCCATTCAAAGAGAGTTTTCACAAAATGAGTTTTATTCCTGCTTTGGTACATTTATGTATATTTTAAAGGATCTATATTCATGAAATTTTGTGAGATCATAAAACTTGTGATTGTGCATATAGTAAACGTAATTTTTTCTGCTTGGTATTTTTAAAAAGCGCATACAAGTTTGGAAAAATGTGCCTATTATTGATATGCAATAATTTTCAAACTCACATTACACTTTTAAAAAGTACCAAGTAATTTCATAATTGTAGATGCTTTAGAATTTCCAGAGAAAAAAAAAAATTCAGAAATAGCTCTTTGAATGAATGTGGAGCTTGTTGTTTACATTTAAAGTTTACACTGTATTTTCATGAGATAAAGGGTACATTACTTATATATTTTGTAATCAATAGAACTTATTTTATTTTTTGAGCTATTGAACAAAATTATGCCTTGGTTCTTTTAAGGTAGGTGTAATTATATTAAATAATTTAACCATAAACCATCTTTCAATAAGCTTAACAAACCAGTGAAAAATATATGTAAATTCGCTAAGCTAATTTTAGGGCCATAGCAGTCACAGCAATCAGACAAAAAGGTATCTTAATTCTATTTTTTCATGGGGCAGGTGTAGGGGGATAAAATTCATTCAGAAACATTTCCTTGACTGAGTCTTATTTACTGAAAAAATCTTCATCAAAATTGATCACATATTTTAGAAGATACTTATCTTGGAAGCATATTTTCAAATTTTCACTTTTATATATTAATGCAATAAAATATTTGAAACGTTTTTAGCTATAAACTTGCCCTTATTAATCCATTTTCAGCAAGGATTTTATTTTCGAGTTTAAAATATCTTGAGTATAGGACATTGGCTAAAAATGGGTTAAGCTTAAAAACTCAGTGAAAATGTATGTAAATTTAAGTTATTCTTTAGTTGACCGACATATAGACAGACAGAAACATGTTTCTAATTCTTGCCATTCTGCTCTTCACAAGGTGACATAACTTACATTAGAATATTGCTTAAATTTAGTCTCATTGAATTCAGTCTTATTTGGTTTAAACATCATTGGAAAGAAACATTCTTTGATTTTTCTTAAAGTGTCAAGACGAAATTTTGTGATAATACTTTCAGTTGCGAAGGAACTGATTTGTGTGAAAAATCATTCAAAACTATGTTAAAACATAAAATAACTAAAAAACTAATTTGAATCATTTCACCGGGGCATATTTTTCAAGGTCTGAAAGTACCTCTGTACTAAATTTTGTTGCTGTCAGGCGTTTAGATTTCTTGCTACAGACAACATAGATATACAAACATCTTCTTTCATTATGTAACATTATTTACTAATTTTGCATGCATACAAAATAAAGTAAAAAACATATTTTTATTGTATTTCCAACCTTTTTTTGAAAATAATTGGCACTCTGTTTTGAATTACTTATGAAAAAAAAATCACACCTAATGGAAAGTTTGTAATTAAGAGTTATTTCAAGATAAATTTCAGAAGAACTACAACTGCAATTTTCTTGTTTTAATAAAAACTGATATTCGCTTTTGTACTAAGTCACACAGATTGGTAATAATCCATCTCCACAGTGTTTCCAAACTTTTCTATATACTGATACACCATCTGTGAAAAGAATTTAATCTTTTTATACTGATGTAGAAGCTGCAGCATATTCAATTCTATGATTGTTACATATTTTACATACAGAAGAGTCTGTTGATAACAAGAACTTTTGGATCATGTATTTGCTGATTCTGCAGCAAAATTATATATAATGACAAGTAATTGGGAACTCTGTTTTGTTTTTCTTCTTTCCGACTGTTTGGGTGATGCACTCTACGAATGCAGATTTTTGTTTTGAAATTTTTTTTTAATTGAAACTTTTTGTAGGTAATTGAAATTTTTTTTTTCTTGTGATGATTGGGAGTGTTAAGAATGAATTGATAGACTGGGAGGTAGAATTAAATTTTGTTTTTGTTTAAAATTACATATTTTGAAAATTTTTTTTTTGTTTGTCAGAATTTTAATTTTCTGGGAGGTGGAGCTAAAACTTTGGGTTGCGTGAAATTTACATTTTTGGGATTCCCTTGTTGTTGAAGTTTGTACTTCAAATTTTAGGCAGGGGTTTGATTTTCAAAATTTTACCATTTGTGGGAGTTCTTCTAATTGGAGAAATTTTTTGGGAACCTTTGAGTTAGTGAAATTCTAGTGGAAGTACACTTGTTGATGAAAGTCACTGCTGTGGAGATGTTTTTTTTTTTGGGAGAATTTCTCGTTCGACAGGATTTGCTTTAGGAAATTTAATGGGATGTTCAGGGTTGTGTGCTACATTGGGCCTACAATAGTTTTTTTGAGGGATTTCGATTGTTCGACTCCTTCGACTTCAAGTTAATTTCTTCTTTTACCCGTCTTGGAAGTACATAGCTCTGGCAGTCCTGTTTGCAAAATTTTTATTTCACATTATTTCTATTCTAAATTTGTATTCAACTTTTTTCATTGTGAAAATTTTGAAATTGTCGACTATTCATTAAATTTCAGTTTTAGAGGGAGTACAGACGTGTACTCTCGCCTGTTGGAAACACTTGATTTTTTTTTGTGTTTTGTCATTGGGAATTTTGTTTATTGAGGAAGTCTGGCAGGTTTTGGTTCTGTATGACTTTTGCAAAATGGAGGGGTGTGGAACGATGGTTTGACAGACTTTTTAAGTGTTTTGAGATTTTCTTTCACCTGGGTGCAGTGCAGTTTAAATTCAAAATTTTTGGTGAATATTTGCTTTTAAGTGGGTAGTGCATGGCTCAGCTGAGGGTGGTGTAAGCATGAGGAGGCCAGGCTCATGTTGTATATAGGAGAGGAGGCGGACCCAAAAGCAAGGAATGCTTGGGGGCGCCATGAGAAGTGTATTTTTTTTTTATGTCACATTGCCCAGGCTCTGCTACACACTACTGGGGTTCTTTGGCTTTTGTTTTGATTGGGAGGGATTTGATTTTTTTTTGTTTTAGGAGCAGTGTATTTTTCACTTGTTGAGTTTCAAAATTTTTTTTATTAAATTTGATGAGAATTCAGATGTTTTTTCTTGACGTTCACTTCGAGTTTTTGAAAATTTTAAATTTTTGAGTTGTAATGAATGTTTTCTTTTTGGAGGTCTTTCTCTTCTCTTAAAGGAGAGATACGAAAATTTTTTTTTATGAAAGTCTAGGAAAAGTGCAAGTTTTAAATTTTATGGTCATGATCAGTGTGCCTTCCCTGTATGTAAAAATATATATTCATTGTAAACATTTTTCAGATTTGTAATCCCAGGAGTTGCTACATGAAGCGAGTGTTCTCGTAGGTTTACAATTTCTCCGCCACCAGGATGGTGTTCTCTTTTGGTCATTTTCGGCTCTTTGTTGTGAAAAATTTTATTCTAAAATTTTTTTTCCGGTGGTCGAGAGGAATTATGTTATGCCGAGATTTGACAGTTCTAAATTTAATTAATAGTTCAAAATTTGTAATAGCTTAAAATTCGTTATTTTCCCCCTTTCCCTTCAAAATTCTAAATTTATTGGTTGTTTTTAATATTTCGGCGATTTATTTCCCCTTTAACGTAATTTGTTATCTTTTTAATGTTTTTATTATTCAAAATTGTGCGCAATGTGCCTTTAAACGTTAAATAATCTTTTGTTAATCCTCATAATCTTCGTTTTCAGCTGTTAACTTCATTTCAGTTCATTCACTAGTCTGCATAAAAAAGGCACTTTTTAAGACGAAATTTGACTTTCCCTCGCTTATCAGTAAACACCTGCAGAGGGGTGCCAGTAGGGTTGCCTCGCGGCGTCCGGTGACCATGCGTCACCACGGCTCGTGGTTGCCGCCTTGGCGGAAGTTATCCTTTTAATGATTCTTGGCATAACAGCGTTTTATTTCCGCAGTGTATGCGTAAGCGCGCGGCGCGAAGCGCAGGGTTTCACTCGCCAAGTTTGGCGTCTCCTGGGAAGGCAAGCGTGTTGCCGGAGAGATTCGATTCCTGACCGGCACTGTGAGAGGTGGTGTGCTTTTCGCCGGAAAAGATCCGTGGATCGGGGGCTCCAACTGCAAGGGCGCCCGTATCCCGCGGTCGCTGTAAGAATGATAATTTTAGTTTCTTTGAAGTTATGAAGTGTTGGCTCTCTTAATAAATTCCGATGCAACAGAAACCCTGTGATCGGAAAGCCTCTGAGAGATACGGCCTAGGTCTCGAAAAGTGCTTCTAATGAGGACAATCGTGACTATCCAAGCCCAAGTCGATGTAGAGTCAACAACCTTTGATGGAAATGCTTGCTCAAAAGTGAAATTATGTGCCCGATATTTCATCATCATAATTATGTGCCTGATTACAGTTGAATGCAGAGGTGGTGATTACAGAAATTATGTGTCTGATTACACTATAAGTGCCTTTTCCATGCCGACAGTCTTCTTTGGGTTAAATGTGTTGCAAGTGCGTCAATTGTGATTCATTAGATCTGGTGCCAACATCAACACATAGGGTGATGCATCCAATTGTGGTGTCATCTTTGACACATCGTGAAATAGTGCCTCATTAAGTGTTCCAATTGTGGTGTCATCTTGTCACATCGTGAAATAGTGCCTCATTTTAAGTACACATTTCGAGTACACATTTGTTTTCCTTTTCCTCACACCATGTTATTCTTCAAACTAGAAGAAAAAAATATGTTTATCATCCACAATTTGTTTTTTTGTCATTTTGAGTTTTTAACATTTTTGGGGGTGGACAGCCAGCTCCAGGCAGACCAAACTCTGGTCTTCAGACCAGAGTGGATTCTGTTCCCAGGGTTATTTTTATTAAATTACAAAGTTAAAAGATTTTAATTTGGAGCAATGTACTAACTTAACTTTATGCCACTATACAAATAATGAAATCTTATAAATGGATCAGATGTTGAATTTTTAATTGTTAATAAAAGTTAATTTTTAATTTAACAAATGAGTTGTGAATTCTTTAGTTGTTGTTGGCTGTGCAATTTAATTATTTAAAGGTAAGTGGATTTTCTTAGAGGTTTTATGTTGTTGAGATGTTTTTAAAGGGTTTACATAGTTGAGCACAGACCAAGCAATAGTAAAGGTTGAAATAAAGAAAATAAAGAAATTAAATAATATTATTAAAAGTAAAACTTTATTTATTGTCAAAATCTATACGATCAGGCCAATGTAATGATTAAATATAAATATAATAACTTAGAATAATGTAATGGAAATAACTTAAAGAAAAATAAATAATAAGTAAAAATATAATATTTCAAAAGGGGAAAGCTTCATAACAACACGCACACATCCTAAAAGTCCATTTACATAATAAAAGTGGTATCGCGTCTATTCTAAATTCAGTTATAAAATCAATGACACAACATCATAGATAAAAGGTCATTTAATAAAATCATCCAACAAGATGTACATAAATTTAAAAATCCGGACATTACTATACCCTTTATCAATGGCTATACAAAACAGTAAACACAGAATGCTTACATGTAGACCAGATCAGCAGACAAATTTGCATACATAAACACAAAATAATGGTAGTACAAGCTGGCTATTAAAATTAATCAATTACAAATACAAATTTAGGGGTTATATCCAAAAGATTTAATATAAACAAGTGGTAAATATTTAATTATAAATATTTACCACTTGTTTAAATTACTACCATTATTTTGTGTTTATTTATGCATATTTGTCTGCTGATCTCGTCTACATATAAGCATTCCACGTTTACTGTTTCATATAGCCACTGATGAAGGGTATAGTAATGCCTGAAAGCGCTCTGGATTTTTAAAGCTATGTCGATTTACATATTCCCCAGTCCAGAATAAATATTGGTTCAGAGTTTTGGTTCAAGTATTACATTTTATGAACTCTTATCTCATCTTTTTCTTATGGTGTACTCTTTTATTTTAAAAACATGGTACCCAATCTCTTTCACCAAAACCATTTAGAACAGTTATCTAATTTTTTTGCTTTCATCTTGGGTGTTATCATAGCCAAAAGCCTGCTCTTAATACGATTTTAAGGTTTTCAAGTTGTGAGTGAAACACAGGATGCAGAACTTCTGATACTACCTCCAGAGTACAGAACTTCTTACACTACCTCCAACACATAGATTATTCTACATTAATTCATGAACAAAGTCAAGAATTTTTTAATTTTTCTCTTAACTTTAATTTTTCTTTTTTGATATTTCATTCAATTTTAATACATCAAATGCTCTTTGAATCTGGGAAACTACAAAATGTTGCTTGATAAAACCAATTAAGTTGAGAAACTTTATTTTACTCTAACTCTAATTCTCTTTTGATATTTCATTCAATTTTAATATGTCAAATAGTCTCTAAATATGGGAAACTATAAAATTTTGATTAAAAACAATCCATTTCGGGCCCATTTTCTGACTTCAGGTTTGTTAGTTTATCTTCCACTGAAGAAGAGAATCCAACATATCCTCGAAACAGTTGTATGCCATTTTACAGTGGTGTAGGAAAGGGGGTCAAGGGGTTCAAGCCCCACATTTGATATCAAGGTACATTTTTCTCATTAATGCCACATCCCATGATATCTTGTTGAATTTTAAATCTTGCTTTTTAAAAATATCAAGATGAATCTGAAAAACCAATAAAAAAAACTGACTCAAATCTCCTTTTTTCTAATGAAATTTCGAACTCGCAAAGTCTCTACTGTTGATATAGGAAGGGGGAGGGAAACAGGACACATATGCTTTGACATAGTCAAGCTTTAAAGTCTAACTACCCAGGTGCAACTACCAACAAGGCTTTCAGCTGTCTACCCCAGAATACCATAACTGGCCCAACTTGAGGTGCGTATATTTTCATCTCACATCTAGAACTACAGAAGATAATCCCTTTGCTCTCAGGGTAGTATCTTCCAGAATCCAGACAATATTTGTCACCAGAATTATCAAATTTTCTCCCTCTTAAGGCAGCACAGTACATGCACTTAAGTGACAACACACTCCTTTATACCAATTCAGTTCTTCCATCTTCTCATGAAAAATACCATGTGGCCCACTAACAACTATTACATATGCTTCCCCTCAAGGGCCAGTCGTATGGTCTGGGTCTTCAACACTCCTTTTGTGGACCACTGATCCCCTCTCTTGAGGGGAAGCATATGTAGCAGTTGTTAGTAGGCCACATGGTATTTTGCATGGGAAGATGGAAGAGCTGAATTGGTATACACAGGGTTAAGAAGTATGTGTTATAGTTTACTGTTATAGTCTCTGCACATATCAAAATTGATGACTTTGGAACTCATGACAACAAATTTTACTCCATTTGTGTGATTGAAAGCAATCTCTTTCCTTCCAATCACACCAATCTCCTTCCTACCACTCACACCATTCACAAAACGCTTTATTTTGTATCTCCTTAATATTTCCCTTGAAGGAGGGCATAGTCAGTGAGATAAAAAAATAACTTGGACCCAACTGATTCAAACAATAGAGTAGACTGGAAAAATCCATTTTTAAAATCTCTTAAAATTATTTTATACTTACTGTTAGCAACCAACTTTGAACTTTCCCTGAAGGTGTATATTCTGGATGCATGGCACAAAGTAGAGTTTCTACATATTCTGCCGTGAAATTTCTGTGAGACATGTACTTTTCATTATCATCTGATAAAGTCTTGGAGCCTTCATCAAGGCTGCTATGAAATTTATCTAGTGCCAGCACAAGGCCAGAAACTGCAAAAACTGCATTGGCATGAGCAGTTGGTGTGCTTCTACAAAAGAATTATATCCTGCTATAGAAACAGCATATATATATATATATAAAAGTAAAATAATTTGATACTAATATATTTATGTTAATACTTCTTACATAATTAAAAAAAGATGAATGTGTGTAGGCATCTGTGGTGGAAAATTGAAGTTTCGGACAACGGGAAAATTTAGTACAAAGGTACTTCAAGTCCCCGGATGATGCAGATGGGAGTTTTTTTTTCAAAATTCAAATGTGTTTAAAAGTTATAAATGTTTAACAAATTTATTAAAAGTTATAAGCCGAAATCACTCATTTTCCACCATTTCATCAAACCTATCTATCCATCACAGCTGCAGATGATCTTCTGTGCTCACATTCCAGATGCAGGTGGTCAGCCTTTCTGTCTAAACGTAGACTGCAATAAATTTTGCAATTTTTGAAATTCATTAATTTAAAAGAATTATTTTAATATTATAAGCGTGCTTTAAAAATTTGACTTAAATTGGTTGAAAACTTGCTGAGATAGGAATTAATTTTACTTCTGGGGTAAAGGAGCTTTTTCTTTTTCTTGCAACTTCAAGTATTTTCATTTATTAATGTTTATTTTAAGCAATCCAATAGCCTAACTTCTTGAATATCAATTTTCTAACGCCACGAATTTGAAAGATAGTCTATAAAGCATATAAGATATTTTTGCGTCATTCTGCCAATGACCAACGAACCAGACATTTGTGAGCAAGTATAGCAAATTGTAGTACTTTTATTTAGGGTGCATCAAAGGAGCTTATTTTGGGCATCTTAAAGGCATAATCATGTTTAAGTACTGGGGGCTTATTTAGAGCCCTGGTAATGCAGAGTAATTCATTCTAGTAATCTATGTTAAAGTTTTTGCAATATTTCTGTCCCTAGTGAGATCTTGAAATCTACTGCTGATTTAAATAATTTGTTTTAAACAAAAAGCCTTGACTTGTAAATTTGTTCAATATTTTTGAATAAATCGACAGTGCATTCAAATTTGAATTGGGTTATATTTTTGGTACAAACGAATCAGATGTGGGTCTTTAAATGTTCTAGAAGAGGTTAAAAGGTGAAATGCTTTCCATCTTTTTCAGCTCTATTTCTTTATACAACTTTTTAGTATCTCTTTGAAGAAAGCACACATAAGTAAATAAGGTGACTATAATTGTTTCAAAAGCATTTTGAACCCTCATCTTTCTCATTCCAGAAGCATGTGCTCTTTTAACAAACACTAAGAAAGACTTGCCTTTCTAGATAGTAGTTAAGTTTTAAATATGGTATTAGGTCTCAAAATATAAAACTGCTGAATAACAGAATCAGTATTTCCGTAAAGAAAGTAGATATATCCAAACTATGTGACAATTTTTTTGATCCCTCTTCATCAGGTCAAAACAGTGTGTTTACTTAACAAACATTAAGGGTGAGCGTCAGTAAATTTTCTGCCCTATCCGCGCTTTGTTAACTTTCGCGGCACACATATTTTGCCAAAATTTGGCTCAAACAGTTGTGAAATATTTTCTGAAAGATAAAATGCAATGCTTAGATTATATTAAAACTAAATTTAATGCTCCAAAAAACATAGACTATATTTTTTATTTTAATTCAAAATATTTTTGGTGCTGCCATCTGTTGTCGTAATTTAATTCATACCGATTATTTTTATTTTTTAATGAACATTTTTAAATATATATTCATTCTAATACAGTGTTAAATACAACAACAGATCATATATAATAATGCCACAATCACGGAAAGGTAATTTATCATTCTGTAAATTTGATAAGGGATATGAATGTAGATCACTGAGGACTGCAGTTTTGTCTTCAAGTTCCTTTGTCTTCAAGTCCAAGTTCAATTACGTTTCCGTGATTATGGCATTATATATGATCTGTTGTTGTATTTAATAGCGTATTAGAAGGAATAGACATTTAAAAATGTTCATTAAAAAATAAAAATAGTCGGTATGAATTAAATTACGACAACAGATGGCAGCACCAAAAATATTTTAAATTAAAATAAAACATATATTCTATATTTTATTGGGTATTAAATTTAGTTTTAATATAATCTAAGCATAGCATTTTATCTATAAGAAAATATTTCGCAACTGTTTGAGCAGAATTTAGGCGAAATATGTGTGCCGCGAAAGTTAACAAAGCGCGGATAGGGCAAAAAATTTACTGACGCTCACCCTTAAGGAAGAACATTAAGATGGCTGATATTTTTATGACTGGGCTCTCCTTCCAATGTCTGTTATCTCTGCTAAGAATCCACTCTTTGGGTGTTCCAAATATATGTATTCTACTGTCTTTTAGCTGCCATATTACAGTTCTGGCTTAGCATTTGTTAAGTAAAGACACTGTTTTGACCTGATGAGGAGGGATCAAAACTCCCTGGAAACAATTGCCATGTAATTTGCATATGTCTGCTCTTTTTAAAGAAGTACTGATTGTGTTATGGTATTAGGTACTGGACATCATATAGCTTTTGTGAAGGATGTGAATGAGTATTTGGGATTCTTATTCAATTTTAGACAGCCTTGTTACAATAAACAATATTGTTTATAGACAGTTAACTGTTATAATTATGAACAAACCTGACAACAGTGATATTAGTGAAACTATAATATAAGTTGCAAAGATATAACTGAGCAAAAATTCACTATGATAGGATTTGCTTTAATTCATATTTTAAAGTATATTGTAAATGTCATAAATTTATTACTATTACTGTATACAAAAAATTTCAAAAGCAAAAATATACAAGTAATTTGAAATATAAATACCTTAAAAACCTTAATATGGATTGAAATAAGGATACCTTAAAAACTGATGCATATATAAAATGTTTAAATGCATTTAAGTTTTAAATTATTAAATTTAAATAAAGAATATTAACACATTAAGCGTAGCATCAGTCCGTGGGGACTGACAGTGAACTTTCCTTTTATGCAGAGTCAGTACTTGGGGACTGACAGTGAACTTCTGTTTATATTTTTTATACTTTTAAATTGGCTGCGCCATTCGCATAGCCGAAATGGACAGTGAAATACAATTGTCACTTCAACATGTGTGCTATTTCTGTTTATACTCTATAACTGAACATCTTGCCGAGCAATCGCCATTGGGTGCCGTCTGAACGGTAGGCACAGCAAGAACAGCTTGCGCTCAACGTGTTAAATAAACTGTTCCCTGAAAATAACTGCATTTCTTCTTTAAAGAAACAATCTTTAAAAACATTTGACATTAGACAGCAATATGAAGTAAATTTTTAACATATGTTAGACTTAATTTCAGAAAATGCCTGGTCACATGACTGCAGTCAACTATCTCACAAGTGCTGATTTCTGAGAGGTTTAGCATACTATGTATTGCAGAGGAAGTAATAAACAAGTGGGTGGATGCAAATTGGAGCATCACATTATTCATATTTAATATTTTATAAGTTGTAAGATGCTTTTCTGTAAAATTCTGCTGTGATTTTACAATAGTATATAAAATTATCAGATCAAGTGTGAATAAAATCCACATCAAAATAGTGTAGAGAAGGTTATTACTCACTTTGCATTGGTTTTAATTATACCAAGAAGTCTCTCGCGCACCCTAGAATGAAAACAAGTGTAAGTAACAAAGTTATAAAATAATAATCAATAAAAAGTTAAACAAACAGCAAAAGAAGAAAATTTATTTTTATGCATATATAATTTGATGAAAAGATATTAAATGATAAAATTTATAACAATGCATAACTGATTCATTTAGCTTCAAGTATTATTTATTAATCTAAATTGGTTATATGATTTTAAACTAAACTAATTAGTACTTTACAGTGCATATGTGCACAAACATATGTAAGTACATATACAGGGTATCCCAAAAAGATTGAAACACACTTTAATTCTTTACCTGTTGCAGATAAGTGGGCAATGTAAATTGCAAA
Organism: Amaurobius ferox; assembly: GCA_951213105.1. Lineage (NCBI taxonomy): Eukaryota > Metazoa > Arthropoda > Arachnida > Araneae > Amaurobiidae > Amaurobius > Amaurobius ferox. The sequence goes on from OX578146.1 coordinate 15,038,709, forward strand.
AATGTTGAAAGTAGGGTAGGAAATAAGACTACATTAATATGATAAAGAAAAAAATCTGACTTATGCCACTTTTCGGCACCATGTGACAGGCTGTTTCATCAGTGAAAATAGGGATCATAAATAAATTGATGATGGGAATTGTTTAGATCAAAAATACGTTAATATGTGTCAAAATTTCTTATCACAAATGTATCTATATAAAGCATTACACAGACAGAGATCATATAAAGCAGTGGTACTCACTACATGGTTGGGTATCCTATGTATTATCATCCAGTTTTATCTTTTTTGTGATATGTCACAAATTTACATTTCTAATTTGATATATGGTCCCCATTCACAATGTTCAATTTTCAATTAAATATAACTCGCTCAATTTTAAAGATACAGATATATGGTCCCCATTCACAATGTTCAATTTTCAATTAAATATAACTCGCTCAATTTTAAAGATACAGATATGAGGTTTTCTTTAATGATCTTGTTGCATAAAAAATAAAAATTTTCTGATTGACCCAATTTGTCTAAGAGGGTTGTATAAAAATTCAAAAAGTGTAATGTTTTGAAAATTAATGTGAGGACTATTTCGTTAATGTAGTCTTATTTCCTACATTTTAGCAATTTCAACATTTTTGCAATTTACATTGCCCACTTATTTCCAACAGGTAAAGAATTAAAGTGCGTTTCAATCTTTTTGGGACACTCTGTATATTATGGGTATGTTTAGAAGTAATTTGGAACTGCTTTTGGAACCATCACAAAATTCCAAATCTTAAAATATCTTTCACAAAATGTCTTTCATAAAAAAAAAAGTTTCTAAAATTAAGCTCACCATATGTATCCATCATCTTAAAATAATAATAAAAAAAGTTAATAAAAGCAAAACTGGATAATTTAAATTTTTCTATTCCGACTTTTTGATTATTCACACCATAAATTTGACTTTTAGAAAAAATAATGATTAGAATTTTAAAATTAGAATTTTTGCTTAAAACAGACCTTATAAAAATATCTTGGAAAGATAGCTGTAATATATAAACAAAAAATATAGTATACATAGGCAGTATAAAATATTTTAAATGCTAAACATTTTGAATAGCAATTGTAGATATTAATTATTGTTTACAAATATTTTTGAGAATGCACAAATACATATTTTATTCTATGGGAATACATTAATAATATACAGTTTTTTTTCATACTGAATTATTTGCATTAAATGTGGATCACTCACAATGATGCAAAATAAAGTGTAATGAATTGAGTACTTTGAAAAGCTCAAACATGAATTAATTATTTTTAATAGACATTCTTTTATTTGAAATAACCTAATAATTTTACTGTCGCACATTCCTCTAAAACCCAAACTAAAAAAAAAAAAACTCTCTTATATTCCTATGATTCACCAATAAAATCATTAAGCTAAAATTAAAACGAGAACCGAAACTCAATTATAAAATAGCAGAGGCTACCAGAAGTGCTCTGTTTGTTTATATTACAAAAAAATGTTTCACCGCTCCAGATGGAGAAATGATTCATTGGATCCCCCCTCCTATGCCAAGGTCAAGTATCTTCAAAATACATTAGAGTTGTTCGCATGGACATTTAACGCCATCTAGTATACAAATAAATTCAAATAAAAATGTTCCATATGAAAACGCACATTAGTGATGGCCGTCCTTTAGGGCAAATTTTCCCTCGACGCGAATGCATGAGTACCATCTTTGAATGCAAGTTCACAGTCGACACACTGGCACATCTACTGTCCGCAAAGGATTAATGAATTCTTGGGCATCAAAATGCAAAACTATTACAAAAATTACTTTCTTTCATGAATAGAGTGAACTCCACGAGAATAATGTTAACAGATTTGTAGCATAATATTGCCTTTGGAAACTGAACATATCGAATAATATCTAATACTAATTTTATGTAATTTTTGTGATAAAAATATTTGAAAAGTGTGCAATATCTTGAGAACAAACAGTTCATGTTAATGTTTTAAAGTGTGTGCCATTTATCTTCCAATGAAAAATTATGTTTTAAATTATTATTTATCAAAATTGAAGGTCCTGATTTTTGAATAATTTTTTTCAAGAAGTATTTGAAAAATATGCAATATCTCTAGAACAGTTCAGATTAGCATTCTAAAGAAAAACAACATATGGAATGATTATTTATTTATCAATATTGAAGGTCTTAATGTTTGATTCGAGTTCAGGAATGCTTAAAACGTGATTTTTCAAACTCAAATTCTAATTTTTGACTTTAGCACAATTTTCCTATAGATTATAGTATGTATGTAGGAAAAGTAATATATTACCATAGCCATGCTGATTTACTCTGGTGATTTAATTCTTCCGAAGACAAACTAATATGTCCATGAGAGCATTGTAAGTCTAGCTCTGCCCTACGAGCTTCCTCACATGCAAAAAATGCTCGTTCCATAAATGCTCCCCAAGTACTTGAAGTGAGAATGCAGCGATGCCATTCGCTAGTATCGATGTTGACTTCATTCAGGAGTACAGTGAGGACCTGCTCATAGGAACGTGATTGTGTGGCTATAGATCTCTTCATGGGCATACCATCTTTCCCCATTTCAATTGGGGGTTCATAACAGTAGAGGACCCCAACTACAGGAGAGAAAATGATAAAAATCGATGAGAATCGAGTGAGAAAAATAATGAATAGAGAAATATATTTTTGAAACTCATGTTTTATGCATTTATCTTTTGATCAATTTTTAAATTTAACTCTGAAGAGATAATTTTTAAAAACACTTATAACACAAATGGAGTTTAGTCAAGGCCCAAATTAAACAAGTAAAAGTAAAAAACATAGTTTTTTTTTTAAGTATTTACTGTATGTAAATAAATGTATGAATGACAAAGACATACCAAATTTGGATTTTCTAGCTAGTTATAGCTTTCTAAATATTAGATTTTATTATCATTTTAGATTTATTTGCATGGTACCTTTCTATATATTATTACTTTTAATTAAGCTTCTAAATTTAATTTGTTTCTTCTAAATAAAGATTATTATTATTTATACAATTGGCTTATGATCATTATTACACTGTAAAATATCCTGTAACCATTGCTCAGTTTCATTTCAGCTATTTAGTTGTTAATTTTGGCAAACGATCAGAAAAGCTACAATTACAGGTGTTCATGAAAATTCCAGCTTCATTTATGAAATATTCAGCTAAATATTGTCTGCTAAAGCATTGTTATTGCATATATATATATATATATATATATTAACATAACTATCAGGAACTTAACATCCCATTACTGACTGCTGATTCCCCTGAAACTTTCAGTAGAATGCTTGTAAATGTTTTACAGTCATAATAAGTCATTTAATTTCAAATATTATACTCATAAGTTTAAAATGTATTTTTGATCATTATTACACCAAACATTTAATTAGAATAATTCACCTATCTTTTGGTTGAGTTTAAAATATTAAAAGTTTAAAAAACAAAATAACCATAAATAAGTAACTGCCAATAACTGCCTAACTATATTAAAATAAGAGGAATAGATAAAAGCCATTTTTAGAGCTACATTTATTTTTATAATACATTTTTCAAAACACTTTTTTTCTAAAATTATTAAATATTTAATTCCCAGGATCGGATCATTCTTAGGTCTGAAGACCTGATGAGATACATCACTGAAATATAATATAATGATAAATTAATTTTGAATTTTGATCAAAAGGGAAAAAATTTCGGATTTCAATAATTTTGGAAATAATGCTTCGTAGAAGGTAAACATAATACAACATATCTACATAATACATGAACATAACATAATACATGAAAAATACACAAATACATTTTGCATGTATATTGAATGATAATTGGGCAATGTAACAAATCTCAATTAAATGAATGGTGTACATATATTTAACAAAATTGAGGTGAGTGTTTTTATTTATTTTTTTTTTTTTAATGGTACAATTAAGTTATAGGTGTATAAATTTTAAACAGTATGTTAAATTTTAAATGAACAAAAACCAATAAAAATTATTTGGCTACAAAAATGGTGTTATGGACTACAGGTTGTGCATATAAACAAGAATGAATAATCATGCACAAAGCATTGATTATAAAACACTTGCCACCTGTAATTTTATGTAAACATCTTTAAGATACGATACATTGAACAGCGATATTTTTTTAACTATCATAGAACTACAATAATTTATTTTACTTGGAAAATTAAAGCCATGGATATAAAAGTACTTTCTAACTGTATGCTTAAAACTTTATTCAAACTTTATTCAAATAACATCATCGAAATATAAATCATATGTAAAATCAATGAATATTTCATTCATATCACTTATATTCCAGATTCCAGAGCTAAATAATATTTCGTGAAAAAAAATCAGCAATTCCTATACAACTCATCTTACAATTAATTTGTTTACATTCTGCATCCATTAAAAGTAGGCTTCATTGTAGAAATAATCAAAGTTTGATGATCACCTGAAACACAAAAATATTGTAATTGCGTAGGCACGGAATTTAGATACACAGATAATATGCAAAAATAAAGCGGTTTTAGGATGGATGCAACATTAAAAATAGATTTACTGGGTCTTTAAAAATCATGATCTTGACACAAAATGCATGTCATATATTATTTTGCAAAGATTCACGTGATCTCTTTACAAATTATAGGTGTAATTACTATTTTTATTTAAAAACCTACCAAACCTATTTTGCTGAAAAATTTTTTATACATTTCAACAAATAATTTGAATATTTTATACAATTTTTGAAGTAATTTGTAAATTTTAACTTTGCTTAAAATATGTTAGAAAAATTAGGTCCCATAGGGTTCAATGTATTTCATTTTTTCAACCCGGGTTCAATCCGAAAGTAATTGGGTGATATTATTCTTTTACATTCCCATATGTCACGCAGTCTGTCTCAACATACTAAAATTTCATTTTGATAAAGTCATTTTTACGGCAGTTATCATGGGAATGGACAGACAGGATGACCAAGGTCATAAACACTTTTCAACTATGTTGAAAAGTGTTAATGTATGACTTTTATTAAAGCTAAAGTTTAAACTTCAATAAAAATCAATTTGAAGGTTTTAATATAAAAATATAAAAACCTGCAAGATTTTTCTGTAATGCTGGAGACTTCCTGGCATGGAACTGGGTGCACAAAAATTCAGGAACTTTACTCAGTGCTTCGCTTACTTTCCTACGCTTTGCAACATGTCTTGTCTGACTGTAAACACTTCTGGGCAACTCTTCAACCTCCATCTTGATAAGAGAATGCAAGAACGAACAATAGCCTGCAAGAAACATCAAGTACCTACAGATATATAGCACAATCAAAATAAATCCTCTCCCTATTTTCGCTAAGAGGTATTGCATCATAACTCAATATTGTCTTTTTGCTAATAAATTAAAAAATTGCATAGCAAAAGTTTGACTAAAAAAAAAAAAAAATAATAGAAAATTACGCATTGATTTTGTTCTTCCAAAAAATAAGAATTCACAAACACTCAAACAGAGAAAATTAGTGGTGGCTCAGTTCTGATGAAGCCGTAAGGGTTTTTGCATGAATAACGTCTTGTAAAATAAAACTTCAATAAACTTCAATAAGCTTATTTGTTGTTCTCAGTCTAATTTTTTTAGTTTACAACAGATAATATAGGTCTATGCTAACTAAAGTAAGATACATACATTGATAAAGAAATTGGATTTTCCATTGATAATTTTTGTCGCTTATTGTTTATATCTATCTTTTATATTTTAGGAAATATTTTGGGTGAAAGTGAGCAAAGTGAAGCAAAATCTCGCATGAGCAAAATGTTTTGATTTTTTTCAATAAAAACAGTTCAAAATATTAAAGTATTGAAACTGTTTTTTTTTATTCATAAATGGTACTCTATTTTCAACAATACAAATGCCAATTGTTTATATTTTTATCAATTAGATTCGGTGATATAGGTGTCCAAAGCGTTTACCTATTTTGTAAATACTATAACTTTGACCAGATAACCTGATGATAAACATTAGTCATGTGGAAGTTAAAAAAACAACTCTGAGGAATAGAACACAAGATATGCATTTGAGCATTGTGGTGCTTACAAGTATTAGCTTATAAATCTCTGATCTAGAGCATCATTAGTAACTATTTTATCACTGTGTATCAAGATGTTATTGATTTTAATCACTTGATTAAAATCAGTGATTTAAATCAAATGATTATTTTTAAATCAGTGATTCATATCAATTTTTTACCATTTTTAAAATCATCAATGTGAATATATTTATTAAAAAAGTCACTAACAAACTAAATTTCCACCTCAGTTTATGACTTTGAAAGTGTCGAGACTAAAAAGGAAATGCGGAAATCTCCTTTCCTGGAAGAACTCTTTCATGATTGGAAACATTCCTCTGTCCAGACAAAAATTTCAAAACAGGTGGACAGGACATCTAATCTTATTATACTCCTTTGTCAATTCTTTCGTAACCAACAAAGACAGAAGATAATTTACTACTTGTCTTGTAGGGACAGGGTTTGAGTATTTGTGCTTTCAAAGTTAAACTTTGAATGTTTAAGAACGAAAAAAAAAATAGTCCCCTAGTTGTTTCAGAACTGATTTTTCTCTTCTATCACAGATTACAAGTTGGTTTGTCAGTAGTTACAAGCTGTTTTTGAACCTCTACACCAGTGATTTGGAATCAGGGTTACGTGAAACCCTGGGGCTCCACGATAATATGGAAAAGTGCAAGTAAAAAGCATAGCTTGCCCCATTTTATGTAATTGAGTAAAAAAATTTAAATTATTGAAGTTTTAATATGATCTATTAATAAAACAATGAAGCATTTTGAAAGTTTAACTTGGTTAGATATTCACTTGATAGTTAAAATTTTAGTAACAAGAGTTTTACTTGGGAAGAGAAATTTGGTTGAATCAGGCAATTTTTGTAAAGGTAAGGTAGGTTGTTATAAGTATAGCAGTATGGTAGTTGGCAGTAAAGGTTATTACCAACACTCTCGGAAACTACTAATAGAATTGTCAGATAAAAATCTCGAGGTGAAAAAAAAGTGAAACCAGTTAAAATATATTTTCTACATCATATCCACACAAAAGTGTGAATGTATCAAAAAATAATAAAATTCAGTTTATTTTTGTTACCAATTTCATGAAAAACAAGTACAGAACATAAAATTATTACAAAATGTGTAAACAATGTTTGCTTATAACTAATAAGCCAGATGTAAAGCAAAAATATGTTATTTTTTTAATTAACAGTCATTAATAAAAATAGGCAATAAATATTTTTATAATATTTCATTCAAAAGCATGAGTTAGTTTAACATTTATGAACGCTACTGTTTTACACATTTTTTTTTAATTTACCCCTGGTTAACCTAATATATGACAGCTATAAAGGGGTTCCTTGAGGTTTTATGAAACATTTAAAAGCTTTCACCTAACAAAAAAGGTTGGAAATCACTGCTCTATACAAACCTATTTGGATTTGATACTTAATAGTTATTTAGTTAATACAGTGTTTTCAGTTTTAATTTTTCATCTATAATTTTTCAGCTTATAAGTTATCATAACTGGAAAAAGAGGCAGTTATTGATCTTACTCCGGAAAAATATAGCAATATTGGAAGAATAATGTTTAACTGAAATCTATGATTAGTTCAGAAGTCTTTATTGGGATTTTATTAGATCAAAAAGCTCTGAAATCATTGAACACATTTCAGTTGTGGAAAATAAAAAAAAAAGAAGTAAAGTTACATCTGTTGGAGTAAAGAGAATGCTCTCTACTTTTTGACTGGTACACAGTAAACAAAGGAATCAATAGGGAGTAGTGAAAGAATCTAAACTTGTATTTTTCATCGTTAATTGAGAACTGTATAAAACTTTTGCTAAAGATAGGTACACATGTAAGTTTTTCAATGGAAATTTTATCTAATTCAATTTTTCTACAGCCTTTGAAATCAATGTTTTCATTGTTTTTTTTATCAGGTCAAAGAGGCTTAAGTCCTATAACTTTAATAATATTTTCACGGCCAATTTTGGATATTAGAGAACCCCTTTTTTCCAAAAGATCTTTAATAGAATAAGGATAATAATTTGCTAATTTAAACTTCTTTTGTGGAAGATCCATATAAAAGTTAAATTTTGTACTTTTTATTAAAACATGCCATGTGACTAAAACTGCTGTATCTGAAAGTCTATTTTAGTTGAAGCATATTTTAAGCTGGAACATGAGTCTGCGACCAACTGTTCAAGAGATATTTAGTCACACAATCTTTTTGAAACACTCTGTATATCCAGCAATGAAGAAAGTATTATTTAAATATTTTTGTTTTGTCTAAATTCTTTATATCAATTGAAAAAGAATAGTCACACTATTTACCTTCAAGTACAGTACTTTCATCATAGTTTGTTAACAGGTCTAAGAAACAATACCCAGGAATGTAAGAAAGAACATCTTCTGGAAGTTTGCTCATCTCAAAAGGAGTAGCTTTCATGGAGGCAGGAAGTTTTAGATTTTCTTTAGCCTATTAAGAATGAGATTTAGGAATATATAAAACTACTAAATACCTATAAGTGCTGATAAAGCTGAATATCTGATAATAGTCAATTTTGCGTACCTTAAGCTTTAAAAAATAATATTAATAAGCAAGATAAATATTTTAGTAGTATTTCTTTAGAATACAATCTGATCTACATATTTTTCAACAAAAAGTACTTTTCAATAACAATTTTTGATTTCATAAAAGGAAAATTGTTATTTCAGTCCCTTTTCCTTAGTGATGAGTTGAGTTTTCATCTCTTAATTACATCAGTAAAAAACTTCACCTTTACTAATTTATTTCCATTATTTAAGACATTACGATTTAAACTTGCAAAAAAAATCCCTATTTAAAAAGTTTTAATGATATTATTTTGGAAAATTAATGATATGCATTTGTTTTTGAGAATTGGTGACATTATGATGTTGTGTATTTTTTTTACATCCATTAGATGGCAACAGCAGTGATTTTATCTCAGTTGAAAAATGCTATTTAGAATTTTGTTCCACATCTGTTTGAAGTTTTGGAACTTTTATATGGACATGCAAGTGAAAGCACAATTTAATTACTCATTTTTGACGTGTATATGCATTACTTGCCATTGCAAACACACATGTAGTCATTATTAATAAGTATGAAAAACAAACCCATATATCATTCCTGCCATTGCCATTTTTGACACGGAAATGTAATAAATTTGCATTAAAATTCTATAAATCATCTTAAACAGCCCTCTCATCTATTAGAAATCTTTAAACAAATTTCCAAGAACTTATTCCAAGTAAAAATTTATAGAAAGTATAAAGTTAATTTTTTTTCTTGAACCTGAAAATTGGCAATTATCAGATATTCAATCTTAAAAATATATATATATAAGTTATCTACATGGTTGCCACCAAAACATCATAATGAAATTATCTTTTTTCCCAAAGAGGTTTTTGAAATTCTCTAGTTCAAAACGTATAAAGTTAAAAAAATTCAACAGAAATGTCCCTTATTATATTGTACATATACAAGCAATATAAATAAGAATTGTATCTTATAAAGTAATGCCCAGGGTCAGACTCATATCCTTGACCTTTGAATTTCAACATCAGTGCTCCACCAACTGAGCTATTTGAACTCGAGAAAGAAAATCACATTTTTCAGCTTTTAAATTAAGGTCTATATTCTTTTGCCTTGTGGTGAGGTTATTTCCACCTTTGGCTCTATGCAGTTGCAGAATATAGGGTGTGGTGTTTTATTTTTATCTTGTGCGACACTAGGACCGGTACACAGTTGGCTAAGAAAAATCTTACTTCTGAAGGTCTATGATAGGAAAAGCACTAATAAATTTCATTTTACTGACACTATTTACAGTGAACTTGGAAATCCTTGGGAAGGACATTGATTCCCAGCCACACTAAATGACACTCCTGGATTTTTATGAATAGGTTGTACAGAATATTAAGTCCCCTTCAATATATTAGAGTCGCATTAAAAGAACCATAAAGAGTCGCATTAAAAGACACATGATTCATAAGCCCCAATTTAGTCATATCTCTCATATTACATAACAAATATGTGCAGCGATGTCACCAAGGAGGGATTTGGGGTCATAACTTCCCAGGAACCAATCAAAACCCATTGAAGTTTGTACAAAATGATATTTGGAGAAATAGGAAACAAGACATTTTGTTATCAACCTCCCTTTCCCCGCCTGCCATTTTTTTCTTTCTGGCGACACTACTGAATATGCGACCAGGAGATGTTGAGAATAGCCATATATCTACTATATAATATTATGTTAAACTTTGATGGCTATATAGACTGTAAAAAGCAGAATCCAGTAATATTTTCTAAATATCTGTTATTCTTTATAACATTCAGAGACAAATTAAACAAGGTACATACTGCAGAAGGAAGCTGTTTAAGTATATGGCAGTCCATAGGGAATTTTGAAAGGGTTCTGAAGGCTTCACTAGTCACATTTGGAACATTTGCACCAGCTGAAATCTGTTTCCAAATATTCGCAACAGTTTCACTCATAAACTTATCGTATTCATGAGACTTAACTCGGAATTCAGGAATTAAAGCGAGGAGTTGATACATACGGCAAGAGACCAGTTCCCTAAAAATGTAAAAATAATTATATTCTTAGTAAAATATAAAAAAACATGCATAAGGTTTTCACTAGATATAGAAATTATCTTTTTATATATATCAGAGGAGATTGAAGTATCTTTGTATAGGCAACATGGTAAAACATCAATGTTTCTATTAGAGTAAATACAATAAAATATTTAGGAGTAGCATTAAATGGATTAATCAGGCCATTTAAAATATCTATAAAGTTACATCTAAAGAAGGCTTCAAGCCTGAAAATTAAAAATGTCTGTGGACAGACATTTTCCTGCATTCAAATTATCTTATATTTTGAAATACTATATGTTTTAGCAACAATTTTATATAAAATACTCTAAAGCAGACGTTTTATGTAGAACTTTCATTACAATATGCCTTGGCAAAATAGGTTGAGCTAGGATCTCGGAAAAGAGATGTTTATGTGCACATTCAGGTAGGGGGTAGGGATAACAGTACTGAATTTAATTTTTCAATAAATACAGACAGAAAAACTAATATAATTTTTCTAGCAATGTGGGGGAGGGGATAACCCCTGTTTTTGCCACTGTTTGACAATGCATGTAAATTTAACATCTTAATATTTATGAAAATACAAATAATATATTGAATTAAATTTATTAATAATAAATTAAGCAGGTAAATTAACAGAACTGACCTAATTTACAAGCAACAGAGTAAATACACTGAATACAAAATTGGCAGCGTATAAAATAAACACGATAATTTTATTAGAAAATTTAAAATATAGTTAAACCTTGTTAATCACATTTACTACAAACTGGTTTTCATTCTCTATCAAAATCTATATGCATTACAACACTTTTTGTTTTTGTATGATAGCCAGTTTTTATAAAACATGTATTTATGCATGATAATGCCATGACTATCGATATAATTACATTTGATGAAAATGCTAATGATGTTAAAAACTACACAAAAGTGAATAAATAAAACTTACTGAACATAGATAAATATTGATGTGATCAGTAATTTGAATGACAATATAAGTGTGGCAGATTTTACTGTCAATACATATAGTTCAAACTACTGTTAAATTAATAAAACTGAAATAACTTTGTTAAAAGCAACATACTAATACAAAATGAATAGAGTTGACTGGTTTCAAAGGCAAGAACCAATCCTTTTCATCAGGATACACAAGGAGTACAACCTTAACTCGTGAGAGCTAGACCAGTAACTGATGTTAGAATGGCAAAAGTGACCAAAGCAGGGAAAAAATGTTGCTAGTGGCGAGAGGAGAAAAAAAGAGGTAAAAAACCAAGGAAAAAAAAGCAAGAGAACACTATGAATGAACAATAAAATACCAAAGAGGAAAATGAACGTCCAACAATGGATTCAAAGCACTTGTTCAGTGAATAAAACTACACACATATGTGACATATTAAATTAAAAAGGGTAACTAACCGGTTTCGGGAGCTACATGAGTCGAGCAAACCAGCAGTGAAAAATAACAATTTTTAAATAAATAAGAAATAAAATTAGAACAGAAAATGAAGGAAATAACTAGTTTTGGAAGCTAAAGGAGCTAACATAACCAACAAATACTTTGAAAAACACAAAAATTCAAGAAATAAGAAAGAAATTACTGAAATAAAAAGAAAGGAGAAACAAAATTGATATATTAAACTAAAGATTTCCAAGCAGAAAAGAAGGAAGTACAATTATGATTAATGGGGGAGTTTGACTGTTGAAACAATCAAGAAACCTTAAAAAATGTCCAACCAGAAATGGAATTAGGAGTAAAAATGATCTTGGCTTTTGAAAAATTAAAAATATGATTATAGCCTCAACAATGTTCAGCTATTGAAGACTTCGATATTTCTTGAAAATCAATAACATCCTTACAACATGCACATAAACTGGAAGATGTTTGGATGCTTTAATATGACAAAAATCATAAACAGCTTGTGATAAATTATTTATTTAAGTATTTCTATCTAAAATATCTGGAGAGTGAAACTCCACTTGACTTTCTCATACATTCATATTTCATTTAGTTCTACTTGTATCATAATCATTATTAGAATGAAAAAATGATGCAACTTTTTCAAATTTTGTATCCAAGTTATTCTTATATGATTTTGCCAAAATTCTTTAAAAGTTTATATTTTTGAGTTGGCAATAGCTGTCAAATAATGCCAATTGGATACATTTGATGAATATGTGTTAATATAAACTATTTCAGTGCTATTGACATCCGTAGCATAAAACTTCATTAAAAGCAACATTACAACAAAATAATACTATACTATTACTTTTATGTTATATGATGCTTTTAATGAAGTTACTTTTTTATTACTTTAGAAGCAGTTTGAACTCTATGTATCCATAGTATAGTCTGAATTATTACTTTCTCCATTATGCTTTATATGCATCATTGCTCCAGGAATTACCTTTGTTTTCCATATAAATAATGCTACGAAATTTTTAAAATTTTAGTGACTTAAGTCCTACTCAAGAGAATTACTAAAAGTTCCAAGTAGTTCTTGTTTTTCATGTAATGCATCCATACATAAAATGTTACAGTGGCAAGTTCATTTGGTCTTGAGTTAACATGTCTACACCTCACAGACATATATATATATATATATATATATGCCCATTACTACTTAAGTCACCATTGCAATGACTGAATGTGATGCAATCACTTAAAAAATAAAAAATTACTTATGAAATCAAAAATTTTTTGTTAGAATGCTGAAGATTTAAAAAAGCCCTCTACCCTCCCCCCCTCTCTCCTGACAAGACTGTACATTAAAAATTCTTTGTTTTATCACCGTTAAAAATCTTAATTTCTAACTTTAGAAATTATTATCATATAAACATGATATTTTCAGTGAATGCATATAATATTGTTTGAAACTTATATTTAAGAATTCAAATCTCTTTAAAACTCATGATTTTAAACTTCTGAATTTTAAGTAGTACTACAAAATGTCAGTCATCTGGGATTCCTGGTTTCATGAGTGAGATGCTTCTCAATGATCTTGCTTCCATGCCTCGAATAAAATTTGAGACACATTTTTGTCCATGCGTTTTATGGTGTTTTTAACACGTTAGTAATCACAAAAGAAATTCAAGCTTATAGAATAACTAAAAAACTAATTAAATAAAAAAACAAATAAATAAATAACACTGAGGGTCACTTTCCTAAGTACTTAAATACCTGTGTACCACATTTCATGATTGTAAGACGTTTAGATGTATCATTATAAACTGCACATACACATATATATATATGAATAAACTGCATATACAGTACAACCTCGAAAATCCGGACTCGTCCAGACTTTGCCGATTCCGGATTTTCAATTTTTCTGGATTATAGAATTTGAATAAAATTCAGATTTAATATTAACTAAATACACTATAAAGCACTATTTTTAGTAAAAATAATGGCAAAAGTTAAGTTAATCAATTAAAACATATTATTTAATCTAAAAAGTAGGAAAAAAGAAATTTCTAAGAAAAAATATACACATTAATAATTTAGAATGTGTGAACGAAACGAAATGGTATAATAACATTTTATCATTTTGTTTAAATATTTGAATTAACATTTGTTATTTCATTAATTTTGGTTTATGGGAAAGCAGTTTTCTTTATTCTGTAGATGGACATTATTTCTGCTCAGTTATAAAGCTTCTTTGTTCAAGACCTTTAATTGCATGATCGATTGTTTGCATAAGATTATCAATGGGTATTTTTTCTTATCCACATTTATAGTCATTACTTTGATCTTTTTTTATTTAATATCATATTGCGAATTTCAGCATCACTCAATTTATTTACGACGCATCACAGTGCAGAACTTCCGTTATATCTGTTTTGTCAAGATTTAATGAAGTGCTCAAATTTAATAAAGATCGAGGATTAGCACTTTTGACGATATATTTAAAGGTGTAAATGTGTTTAAACAGTTTTCGCTATTAACGAACGAAAAACAAAAAATAAGAACTTAAAAGTTTTATTTATTTTCTAGCATCTATATAAAATTATGTTTAAAAAGGTTGATGACTCTGAAAAAAGTAAAAACTTTATTATTAGTAATAGTCAAATATGTAAAAAATATTGCAGTAGATAAAATAAATATCTTTTCCCAAAAAGAAAAATATCTCCTCTCAATGATTTTTCTAAATTACAATGAGTCATTACTAGGCTGCAGCAGCACCGGACGTGGTGGGGCAGGGAAAACGAAGAAGGGAATTTGTTTAGTTCCTAATCGTAAACGCAGCCGACCCTTTTGAGAGGTCTGTGTGTTAATGACTTTTTTGCTCGGTTCTGTGCAATACCATATTATTTAGTTATTTATTTGCTATTTATAGTATGTAAATATGGCTTTCTAAACAAAAAAGGCAAAATACACAGTCGATTTCAAGCTGACACGTTCGACGAAAATCGTCAGATATCGGGAGGGGGGGGGGGAGATTCTGAAGACAAAACAGAATACATTGAAGAATGGAATTCGTACTACGAAGTGAACAAAATAAATTTCCGAAAGAGTTAATATGAATTCTCGGGAATTTTAGATTTAATTGAACAATCTGTGATAAAATGTTACGATAACGTTTTAAAGTGTTTAATATTAAAAATTACATTGTTTCAGAAAAATGTATTTTTCAATAATGAGAAAAAGAAATTTTGATAATAAAAATTTCGTATTTAATTAACGATGTATATTTTACGTGAAATAATTCATCAGGAGTTGACTTGAATAAGGGGGAGGAGGGATTAACGCTAACAACATAATTCAAGCTCCCGCCACGAGCCGATCTACGGCCGTCTATCTAAACTTTCGTTTTATTTCGAAAGTCGGCCGGAAAATACGGTATTTGTTTATAAAATGTAATTCCATAAAAATAATCTTACCCTGTTTTGTTTTTTTAAATCCGCAACTTCATCAGTCCAGGGAAAAAAAAAGAAAACCCAACAATTGGGAAAACGTCCAGATTTTCGAGGTTGTACTGTGTGTGTGTATGTATATATATATATATATATATATATATATATATATATATATATATATATATATATATATATATATATATAGATATATATATATATAAAAGATAAAATTAATACTAAAATAAAAATAGTTAGACTAATTTAAAACATGATCAGTGTCATACCCTGGTTCAGAAACAATACGGAGGAAAATTAAGTAAAGATGATATGAAATGAAATATCAGACAAAAGGAAAACAATGCTACCAT
The DNA here is from genome assembly GCA_951213105.1 of Amaurobius ferox. Taxonomy (NCBI): domain Eukaryota; kingdom Metazoa; phylum Arthropoda; class Arachnida; order Araneae; family Amaurobiidae; genus Amaurobius; species Amaurobius ferox. The sequence goes on from OX578146.1 coordinate 15,054,649, forward strand.
AAAAGACAAAATGATCTTAAATTTAAATATCAATAATACACATGAATTTATGAACATTCAAGAGCGATGCATACAAATCAAGTTCAAACAACAAAGGATTATCAAAATGCGGAGGCTCAAAATATTAAAATTGCAAAATAATAAAATAAGAGAAAAGATACAATCCGAAAATATTAAATTGGATAGAAGCTCTGTGGATCCAGCTTATCAAGGATCTTTACATCCACAGAGGTTCCAAATGTGTTTCGCTCAACGACACAACCACATGGCCGAAATAACGTCTTTAATATTTTGAGCCTCCAGATTTTTATAATCCTTTGTTGTTTGAACTTGATTTGTATGCATCGCTCTTGAATGTTGATAAACTCATGTGTATTATTGATATTTAAATTAAAGATCATTTTGTCTTTTATGGTAGCATTGTTTTCCTTTTGTCTGATATTTCATTTCATATCATCTTTACTTAATTTTCCTCCGTATTGTTTCTGAACCAGGGTATGACACTGATCATGTTTTAAATTAGTCTAACTATTTTTATTTTAGTATTAATTTTATCTTTTTTTATTGATACATTGTAAAATATCTGCTGCATATTCGCAAATTTACAAATGTTAGTTCTAAATTGAATCTGTAGTACTGTAGTTATTAACTATATATATATATATATATATATATATGTATATAAATAAACTGCATATATATATATATATATATATATATATATATACAAATATATATATAAATAAAAATTGAAATTTTTATATATATATATATATATATATATATATATATACAAATATATATATAAATAAAAATTGAAATTTTTTTATATATATATATATATATATATATATATATACAAATATATATATAAATAAAAATTGAAATTTTTTTAATCAAAAACTATGCATAAATTATGGTAAATACAAAAAACCCATCTCTAGCATATTTATTACAAATAAGTAACTATAGACCATGACTAAGGATAAAAATAGAAGGTAACTTATCACTATAATGGAAAGGGCATGAGGGGAATATTAGTATGCAAAAATCATAATTAAAAAGGTGTATATATATATATATATATATATATATATATATATATATATATATATATATATATATAAATATATATAGAATGAAAAAGCAAACACGGCAAAAATGAGAAAAGACAATAAAAATGGCAGTTAGTTCGAAATTGCATTCTCGTCAGGACAACCATAAAATTCGAATTAAAACCAATGGATTAGCAAGTTTCTGACAATAGTGACAGTATTTAACTGTGGACACCATTGGAACTGTCTACTGGCTAGTGGAAGGAGAAATAATAAAAACCAAGTGAATTATAAACCAGAAATACAAAAACAGAAATATTAACTCACAAGCACAGCCACCACGTGTGTGTGCGTGTGTATATATATATATATATACACACACACACACACAGCATTCCTAAAGTGTTCAAAATAGGTTCAGGAGGTTTTAAAGTGTGCTCACCCATCAAAGTAAAAAATAAACAATATTAATCAGTATACAGTCAATCAAAATAATATTAGTACAGTATAGAGTCAAAATGGAAGTGTTTTTTAATTATTGATATCATTATGCAACTATGATATTCTTATGTTAACAAGGTCCAACTGTAATCACATGCCAATTTCCATATTACTAAAATATCATTTTAATTGTAAAATTCAATATAATATTAAATTACCTTTTATCCTTGTAAAGTCGTGATGAAAGGGCTTTCCACGTAGATCTAATATCAATGAACTAAACACAAAAGAGATTAAGGCATTTATTGTACATGGCACTTTCTATTAAATATAAGTCATTTTGAAAATTATGAAATCAAACTGAACAATGGCAGTTTAAAATTGTTTTCAATTTATTTGCCAATTCATTCATTTTGAATGAATATAATCATTTGACAAGGGAATTAGCAATTAAAACCACATTTACAATCTACTCTAACACAAAATTCAAATTTCTTCACATTTTTATATTTTAGTTTGAACAATATTGCCAATTTTACATAGATTGCTTTTATTTTATTTCAGTAAAACTTGTAACAGTGATGACTTATAAATCTTGTTTGCAAATATAAAAGATTGCATTAATTTTCCTATTTATTTCTTTAAAAATGGATTAATGTTAAAAAACAAAACAATACTTATGCTAGCATGTTTTGTTCAGCTTTATGATTTGCACTTTAATATTATACAAAATTAAATTTTTGTGATTCATATAAACATATAAATATTGCATTTATTATAAATGAAAACTCTTTTTAAAAGACTTAAACTAATTCATATGAAATAAAATTTAGAGCCAGAAATTGTAATAGTTAAGTGTTCTAAAACTTTACTTTTCAGTTGTCATCCATTGTTTGATTAATATTCCCAAAATGAAAGAGCAGTTAGTTCTTTTGATTAAAATAAAGATAGAATATATTTAGCAAAACAAGTGATTTCATAAATGTAATTTTTATATTTTTTATTTATATTAATAAGCGTATTTGAAATTTATTTTGTATTAAAATGTATTTGAATATTAATATCTCAAGTAAAGAACTTGACTTTGCACACAATCAATAATAAACTAGATCACAACCTAAAATGTAGTGCCAAAGAAAGATAAGTAAGCATACATTTTGGAAATTATTGGATTTCCATCTTTAGGGCAACAATCCTGACCAGAATGCCCAATTTTAGTGTTCTGATTGATCCAAGATTATTGCACTAAAGAAGAAAATTGAATGACTTCCGAAATATGCATATACTTACTTATTTTTATTTGTGTTGCATTTTATGTTGTGAGCCAGTTTATTATTAATATCTGAAGTTTTGAAATCTAAATAAGCTAAAAAAGCACTAAATGTTCCATACATGTTCACTAACTAAGAAGTGCTCATGACCTAAAAAAATTGGGAACTTTTACTGTAGAGTATCAAAAGAACCTATTGTTTTTAAGTTAGGTATATAAATAGGAATATAGTTTAGGTATATAGTTAGGAATATAATTAGGAATAATCATAATATCAACAAATTTTTGATTAAAAGTACAATTAAAAACTTGTCTTTACCTCAGATTTACAAAGTGCAATGATTCCATCAATAGCCAGGCAGGCAACAGGCAAGCTGGCATCATCATGGCACTTATTGAAAATAGCCGAAAGAGTACTCAAAAAATCATGGCCATATTTTTCTGGTCTAAAATATTTCAAAAATAAAAATGCTCTATAAGTTTAGAGTTATAATGAACATTCAGCTATTCTAACATTATATAGGTTTCATAGAACTGATAATCCTGAAAACAAATAAAAATTTTTATTTGTCTTTCAGACATGAAAATGCATTTAGACAAATATATCAAAACTCAACGTCAATCTAAAAATTAAAGATACAGTGATACTTCCGAATACTAGACCGCCACAGGATCGAAGTTTCACCCAATTTTGAGAGATGTCCGATGTTTTGAGAGATGGGGAAAATACATTATGCTTTTCTTTTTTTGGAAATGATAACATTCAATGAAAACTTGGGAGAAAATTTTAATTAAAAACATAAAATGCATAATAACAGAACAAAAATAAATATATATTTTACTTGTTACTTTTTAAAAAAATCAATTCTTTTTAAATAAAATGTTTACAAAAAATAAACATCACTAACAAATATAATAATCTGTTAATAGATTTTGCTTCTCTTTTTTCACACTGCAAACCTGTTTCTCAATGCAAACCTGCTTCTTCCAAAACATCAATTTTATCTTTTAATGTCAATCTCTTCCTTTTTGATGCCACTTTATAATCAATCCAAATAAACTCGTGCTGAACTCAAACTGTCACACTGAACTCAAATCACCTCAAACTAAACTGAATATGACACGCTTTTAACTTTATGGTATTTTCCAATTTCCTGTTTTCAGTGACATCGGTAAATATATAAATTTCTTCCCTCTTGATTCTGAAATGGGTATTCCTGGAAGATGATCATTTGCCTGTACCTACTGTTTAACTGTGTGTGGAGGGGTGAATTCCACTAGGGGCTAGAAGTAAACTATTATAAGGTCACAAAGGATGGACTGCTCAAGCCCTTTAGAGATAAGGAAGGGCAAAATCCCTTGCAATTAAGATCACATACCAGGATAAAATCCTATGCATTTTTTGAGCAAAGGAATGTCCACTAGTCGGAGTGCGTGCTATATAGAGTGGATAACAAGGAATGCCCTATATCAAGGTACTGGGAATTACAAAAATGCCCGATAATTAGAGGTATCCGTTATTAGGGAGTGTCCATTAAGGGATGTACCATTGCATATATCTTTTATTAACTTCAATTTTAGCTTCTATATTACACTGTTGACTAGAAATTATCATGTTTACAAATTATTTCTGTGTACTTACTGCAATATTTAATAGAAGACCTATGACATTTAGAAGCTTTAAAAATTTAATTTCTTCTGTGTTTTAGCCACCAACTGTGTGTATGATGATATCCAGTTCTTATCTGGTTTGATGTAACAAAATCTAAGTAATCTGAATCAAAAATGTTTAGTTATACAAGCAAAAATTGATGTCTCAAATATTTCAATTTCAAACATTGATTTTTAAGGCCAGAAAATATTTCCTGCATTAGGCAGAGCAGATTAATTTTTAAAATTTTTGATACAGTGGTTTTGGGTTAATGTTGAGGAACTGCCTGTTCATAATTTCAATATTTTGAGTGAAAGTAAGTAAGCAAAGTGAAACAAAAACTTTTTTCAAAAAAGAAAAAAATATGATATATATATATATAGTTTAAAATATTAAACTATTGAAATTATTTTTATATATTCATAAATAGAACTATATGTCTAACGAAACAAATATAAATTGTTTACAATTTTATTTATTAGGTTCAGACATATAAGCGCCCAAAGTGTTTACAATTTTCATTATTTCAATCCGATATCTTAACCCCCAGAAATTATTCACATCAAAATTTCGGAGTACACCTCAATGAGAAATATTCCTGTAAAATTGAGGATTCTAATTCAAGAGTTAGAGATATACAGTACTGGGTTAATTGTATGAGTAAGGACTTTGGCCTTCATGTATACAAGATTTGCAAGAATGTATTCAATTAATTTAATCAAGTTTCTTTAAAAAGAATTATAGATAAAAGTAATAATAGCGTAAATTTCATACTCAGTGGAACAAATTTCTAGAATAGCTGCAGCTTGTGCTACCAAAACTTCATTAATCCCAGAATCAAAACTGTACACTTTATTAATTTCTGTCAGTAAGCTGTGCAGATGAGGAAAGCAGCGGTCCTGCCTTTTCCACAGCTGAAGCATCATGTATATGGCCTGAGCTTTAAGCTCAGTTTCATTGGCCATCATTTGCAGGACACTCAGAACAGGAGGAACAGCATACTGAAGAGAAAAAGATAAATTAATTTTAAACAGCAAAAGTTTGAGACATTTTTATTTAATAAGCATCAAGATTCCAACTCTATACAAGCAAAAAAAGAAAAAAAAAACTTTTTAAAGACCTAAAATGCATTTATACATGCATGTATTAAATTAACATGGTTCAAGTAAGATTTTATATAACAAAAATAACAAAAAATATGTAATCTACTACATTTTCATAGCATTTTCTATAACAATGTTTAACATAGTAACAAATAGTCATTAACATAAAAATGCTCGAACTATGAGGTAAAAAGGTTAGGTTGCATTGCAGCAATATAAATGCAGCATGTCAATAATTGGCAAAGATTTGCATTATTTAGTGATTGCACTCCTTTTAAACAGCTGATATTTCTTTTAAATTGTTATTTTTCCATGGAGGGGGGGGGGGGGGGTGTATTTTGCTGATGTCCTTATTTTTCCATGAAGAAAAAAATGACTTTTTAAGTACTTAAATTAGTACTTTAGGATATTGATAAAAAAATATATATACTTTGAAGGGCCCTTAAAAATTGGAAAACAAAAATTAAGAACTTTATAAAGACCAATGGAACTTTGATATGTATAATGAAATGTCATATTCCTTCCTTTTTCACTGGCATGTTTCTATTTCTACAATTAATAAACTCACAGCTGTTAAGATTTATCTAACATTTTTTTTTCTTCTTAGAGGAAAATATATACTATGAGCTACCTTGCTCCTATGTGAGTCAGTAACCTACTCAAAGCCCACTCTGGTCTCACACTGACTACATTCTATGTAGCCTGCAGGCTTTTAGCCAAACTGAATGCTTACTGAAAACATCCTTCCCCCACCTGCTTCATGACAGTAGAAAATAAGTAGGTTTTTTCTTTTAATCACAGAATGAAACTAGGCTACATATTTAGAGAAAGCAACAACCGTAGAATTCCATAGATTCATCCTCAGTCTTTTTTGCTCCAATTTTAAATTTCTAAAAAATTCTGCAAATCACCCCTTGCTCTAAATAATAATAACAATAAAAATTATTGTTAAATAAAATAAATTTATTCATAAAAATATCACTATTTTGCGCGTTGCCCTCCCAGGCAAGTCTTTCACACACTTTGTTTTTTTTTTTAGCAAAAATTTCTAAATAAGTCCTCCCCCTCCCCCTTACATACTCTCATGATTTTTTATTGCATGCGCTGATCAACAGAATTCTACTTGTTTCTTTTAGCAGAAAATTCCCAGTAAGCACCCCCCCCCTCCCCCTTCTGCAATATTTTTAATGATTTTCAGTCGCATTTGAGGGAGTGGAGTAATGGAATTCTACTGTAGTTAAATAAAATTTAAAAAAATAATGATTAAAACCATATACAAGAAAATAAAAAAGATACAAGAAAATAATAACAACTCTTAAAATAATGAATTTAAGAACAATAATAAATTTGGCAAATCAATTTTGAAATTAATATCATAAACAAATAACAATTTGTCTTACAGTTATAGAGTTAACCATTAAACAATCACATTAAGAAGTCTAACACTAGAACAACGGAAGCAGTCATTTTGACCGCATAACTACATTGAGTTATGTGGTCAAAATGACCGCTTCCATCATTCTAGTGTTAAACAACACAAAAAATACATAATAGGTAAAAATGTTCATACTTTATGCACAGATGATTTTGGTAAAAAGTTGAGTATCAGTAGCTTTGATTTTGGACACTCCACTAAACTCAGTTTATACAAAAGCAGTGAGAATACTCTTGTTGACTATAAAAAAATAAATAAAAAAAGTATATAAAAATCTGAAGTCATCACATTAAAAATTAGCAATATTGTTAAAATAAATCAGATGCAATTAGAAAGGAAATAAATGTTAGAGAATAAAATTATTTTCTTTTTTAGAATTTTGAAATGATTTGAAAACCAGAAGTAATCCCTTACTCCATGAAAAATTTTGAGGATATCAGGCTTCATCTGATATATCAGGCATTTGAGGATATCAGGCTTCTGAATGAAAACAGTATACATTAAAATTGTATACTGTTTTCATTCCCTTCTGTTGTGACAGGGTTCCCACGCTTTACAAGTAACGAAAATAAGGACTTCATAAGAGCCTAAAACACATTTACACATGCATGAATATGATTCAAGCAAGATTTTATACAACAAAAATAATAATGTTTCTCCTCAATAGCCAGACACTTGATATTAAATCATTCACTTATATAGCAATTGAAGAGTCAACTATTTTACTGTTATACAACATTACCCTGATACACCACAGGGTCAGATCATATTGCGTCCTCCAGTCACCCAATTTTGGCTAAATGTAATGGGCGGTGGCAATCATACAGACCATACTCTTTTTCTCCTGCCCATCATCTCTCATGACGACTTTTGTACCTACAGATTTATCATGTCCATACTACACATAGACACAGTGATCGTTTCGGATGGTGGTGAGGATCAAACTCTGGTCTCCCTTGTGTGATCCTCTTACCATAACTATTAGGCTATCCCAGACCTAAAAAACTAGTAAGTAACTCTTTTACTTATATAGATTGATGTAAAACATGTTGTGTGTGATAATAGCATAAGGTACCTAGGAAATGGCTTTAAGATTTTTTGGTTTTTTGAAAGTTTTTAATGGTTAAAATAAATAATTCTTTACTTGTGTTATGTTAACAATTCAGCTAAATGATGATGAACCTATATGCAATTTATGGAAAGTTCTGGAAAAAGCATGCAACTTTTGAAATTCTTTTCCAATCTACAAAATGTAAGAACTTTCTAGAACTCTTCGCATGAAGTTGGCGATATTCTAATAAATTCATCACCAAAGTCGCTAAATTTGTCATCAAGGTCAAGCGATCCAGACATACAAATTATAACAATGGTTTTCTGTGAGGGATTCCTAACAAAAGGATGTAATTTCCATTACATACTTCCATTTCATCCTCATCATATTCCTTTCATGATTTAATCTGTATCCCACACTTTAAAATGTTTTACATCAAAAATATGCATCTACTAAATTTTCATAGTGTTTTCTATAAAAATATTTAACATAATATAAACATATTCATTAACATAAAAATGCATGAACTATGAACAAGAAAAAAAAGTTACGTTGCATTGCAGCAATATATGCAAGACAAACCAGTAGTTGGCATAGAGTCCCTTAATTTAGCGATTGCACTCATTTTAAATAGCCAACCTTTTTAAATTATTATTTTTGAACAGAAAAAATCTGATGTGGGCAGCACATGACTTTCCCTGCAGACTTATATTAATGTTCTCTATATTTTAATTAAATTTATTTCACTTTTAATTCAATTTCCGTTCTCATTCGGTAACCGGGCTTATTTTCAAAGGTGGCGTAGGGAAAGTACGAAAAACTAAAATATCTCGAGAACGGCTAGTCCTAGTGTAATGGGGTTGGTCTTATTCTTTTCGTCGTTAAAAATTACGTATTAAATCAGCATTTAATGGATATATTTGAGTATACCCAGTTTTTTATTTTAGATTTTGGCAATTTTTGCGGGCCATTTTGCAAAAAAAGGCAGGTTATTTTTTTCTGAATCGTACCAAAATCTAATCAGCATCAGGGTGACCTATACGTGACTCATCTACCGAATTTTGTGAAATTCGGTTCATTAGTTTTTCAGCTACAGTTGATACAAGCTTTTGTGGGCCATTTCACAAAAAAGGCGGGTTCTTTTATTCCGAATCGTACCCAAAACTAATTAGCACCAGCCCCGCCCACAAGTGACTTACCTACAAAATTTTGTGAAATTTGGTCCATTAGTTTTTTAGTTAGAGTGGATACAAAATCTGCACAGACAGACAGACACACAGACATACACACAGACGTCACGCTAAAAATGGTTTTTTCGTATTCTAGAGGTCTCGAAACGTGTAGATCCGTCGAAAACTCGAGTTGCGATTTTCGTCATGATTCCAATACTTTCCCTATACATTACCATGTATTGCAGGGAAAGTAAAAAGTACCGGTTTTTGTTAAAAATTGTTATTTTTTCATGGGGGGGGGGGGGGGGGATGACTTTTACAGAGAAAACATTTTTAAGGATTGAGAAACAATAAGTACTTTAAAGTCCTGTGATGATAAATAAGTATTTTTATAGACCCTTAAAAATGAAAAACAAAAATTAAGGCCTTTCTAAGGATCGTGGGAACCCTATGTCATGAATCATCATATACTTAGCAGTAGTCTCCATTCTCCATAATTGCAAACTGTTTGCAATCTCACAAAGAAAAATTTAAAGAAAATTTTGGAACAAAATAATTTATGAAAATAAAAAACTTCTATTAGAACACAGCATGAAAAAGTTGAAAAAAGGTGTCAGTTGGTTTCAAAGGCAATAAATCATTTTTCTTCTCAGAACAAATGAGACAGAGCATTAGAACTAATAAAGAAAGATAGCATCTGTTAAAGAAAAGTCATGCTACATGACCCTGGAAGATAACACTATATGAATAAGTATGTTTATGCATGAAATTAAAAGTATGTTTGTTCAGTTTAGAAATCCACATTTTCTGATGGAATGTTTTCAAATTTCATATGGCAATTATCTATTTCACTGCACGTAACTCTGTTTTGAGTTGGTAGGATAAGGAGTTGTCTAGACAATACAAAATTACACCTTCCATAGAAATAAAGTTGTGATCATGATTTTCTTTCTAAAACTTTATTTGGAAAAAAGAATTATATACCATTGCAGTCTAGCAACAGAATTAAATCAAATGTCTGTGACAAAAATTTTTTCTTCAATTTATCCGATTTAAATAATAGATATTGATATAAAAATAAATTTTATACATAAGCAGTATTATATTTTTCATTGGGTTATATCAGTTATGGCCTTAGGAATAAAATTACAAGAATTATTAATATTTTCAATTTCTTAAGTCATCTGCTTAAATTTAGCAAAGTTTTTTTTTAAATTCATATATTTTCAATTTTATTTAATCGACTGTTATAACAAGATAAAAATAGTATGAGTATATCTTTTGCTATCATTTTAGCATATGTTGACCAAACTTCATATATTCTGCAAATTTGTTTACAAATGGAAAAAGGATATCTTATTCTTCAGATTTAACTGTGCAGATACATTTGTATAGAGAGAACTAAGATTTTTTCTTATTTAAAAAGAATTAAATTAAATATTTTAATAGAATTTTATAAAGAATAATATCATTTACAATACCACTAGAGTTTGGACATATTTTAAATCACAAGCAATACCGGGTATACCTATCTGCTAAAATAAAAATAATTTCAATACTTACCAAATGTGTACTTTTAATAAGAACACTTTCCAGTGTCTCTAAGCATGAACTAAGATATGCTTCTTTATCAGGAGATAAGAGAAACAAAGCTGCCACTAATGAATAAATTATATCAAATTCTTCTGTATTGCAAGAATCCACATACTGCTTAACATATTTTAGCCAGTCTAATTTAAATCTGGAACTAGATTTATCTAGAAGTTTTGAAAATCGAACACAAGCCATTGCCATTTCAACTCTCGATGTAAATGCTTCAAAAAAGTTAAATGTTTCATATTCATTTTGCAAGATTGGAGAACAATTATCACCTTCTTCTATAGAAGTTTCATGAAAATCCCAGGTAAGAGTTTCATTTTTGAAAAAATCATTTTCGAGCTTTCCTAAGAGTTTTGATAAGCAAGATTTTAGTGAATCATTATAAGACATCAGCGATGGTTCTGGCAACAGATGAAGAACAGATAATGCCAACACAGCTGCAACAGTTGGAGAAACAGCAACAGATTCCAGCAACTTTAAGCCTTAGGAATAAAGGAATTCTATAAATATAAATTAGCAAAAGAAAACTTAATATTACAATTATGTTTCACTTTGAGCAATTAAAACTTGAACTAAGACCTAGAAACAATGCAATAAAAAATAATTAAAGCAATTCTGTATCATTCAAGCTCAGCACAATTAGTCTTCTTTTTTATTTTCCATTAAACTTTCAATATATTCTAGTTTAAGCACTTATATTGAAAATGTAAAACACTTCACAGATTATTTATACAAATGTTAATATTACACCAGATACATTAACTATAATACCCACAAATAGCTGCTGAAAAGCAGCTGATTTAAATAAAATGGTTGATTAAAAACGTCCGATATATGCCCGTGTTGTGTCGAAATTTTCAACATTAATTTGCTGCAAATTTTCAAATGATTTAAATATATTTTTTTTATGTTATACTGTTTAAAACTTCCATAATTGTGTTTAGAAACTTTATTTTTATGTGTTAAATTTATGTTCCTACAATATGTGAAAGATTTATTTAAAATGTACTTGCATTTTCTAAGCTCTCAATATATGCAAAAGTGCCTCATTTCTTTCTTTGAACAATGAGTCAGTAAGATTTTCATGTTTCTTGACATGTTTTTGAGTTGAAGCAATTAGTTTTGATATTTTCTTTAATTCAGCACCTGCGACAGTTCATTGTAAATACATTATGAGAAAACTAGAATTAGTAAAATTATTATATTAAAATCTTGATTAATCAGCTAATCTATATAAATTGAAAATCTGTCTGTCTGTCTGTCTACATGTTTGTCTCATCATCACGGGAGAACGGCTGAACTGAATTTAATAAAATTTTGTGAGTAGCCTTGAAATAGCCCCACTTAAAATTTAGTCCATGATTCGAGTTTCTAAGACCAGGGGTTGTTTAGATATTAATTAAAAACTAACAATTAAACCTTCCATAGAGATAGCATTATGCAGATATTTTTTCTGCCAATTTATTTGAAGAAAATTATATCATGTCATTTAGTAACAGATTTAAATCTAATGTGTTTATGTGGCAGACAATTTTTATTAAATCTTTTCCGATTTAAATAATAAAGATATGCACATAAAATAAATTTCAGCGATATTGCATTTCTGATTGGATTATATCAATTACGGTCTTCAGGTTTAAACATTATTATTATTGATATTTTTGCAGATTATTGATATTTTCAATTTGTTAATTCATAGTTTTATTTTGGCAAAAAATGTTGAAACTCATATATTGTACATAGTATGGGCAATCTACAAATGCACGGGTATATCTTCTAATCTATGAGAATATAAGTAGTACAGGTATATTGACATATATTTCAACATATATTGGCATACATTGGAATGAATTACAGATTTTAGGTTTAAAGATTACAGGATTATTGATATTTCCAATTCATTATGTCATCTGTTTTATTTTGGCAAAGATTTTAGAAACTCATATGTTGTAGTACATGTAATCTTCTACTAATACACATGTATATCTTCCAATATTCACGAATATAAGTAATATGGGTCCCATACAATTTTAGCACTTTTATTTTGCATATATTGGTTCAATTTCATATTTTTTGTACATTTGTTTACAAATGGGACCAGAGTGCATTATACTTTAGACCAGGATGTTTTATTATTCTTATGTTTTATTATATCTGCCATGAAGCAGGGATTCTTAATAAAATCATGATTTTATTAAAAAAATAAAAAAAAATCAGATTTTTTAAATTTATATTAGCCTTTTCCAAAATCAGACTTATTTATATTTTTCAGATCAGAAGGTAGGCTGGACTATATTAATGTACTGTATAACTTAAAAAAATTTAATTGATATTAATGTACGATTAAAAAAATATGCAGGATTAAAAAAAAAACAAGACTTTTTTTTTAAATAAATAAATTTAGATTTTTTTAATTGGGTTGTTTTATTCAATTCATAAATTTAGGCTATAATAATTATATGGAACTATGCAATTATTGTGCAGTTTTAAAATCTTTATTTGTATTTATATTAATAAAGAGCCATAATATCAAAATCTATTAGGTTTGATATTATGAAGGGCTTGAAAAAAGAGAAGGAATTATGGCAAACATATTAAAAAGTCAAGATTTTGAAGAAAGATGTTTTTAAGTATTAATATTTAATACTATCTTTTTTATTTATATAATAAAAACTTACCATTTAACAAGTCATTTCATTCATCTGAGTCTCATGATCCTCTTTTTAAAGACCTTTCCAATATAACGGCCAGAAACTTTGGTACCGGACGCATCCTCATAGATGATCGTTATAACTACCTTTTGTTATTACGACCCACATTCAAGGGTCCTGATGGGGTCATTATATCAAGAGTCTACTGTACAATGTTTATTTTACAAAAGCATTTAGGACATTGTAGTCAGTATATCGAGAGTCTCGTGTACAACGTTTATTTTACAAAAGCGTTTAAGACATAGTATTTAATTTAAGCTTTGTACACAAAAACTAATTTTACAGTTTTTTTGTTGCCCAACTTATTTCTAAGAGTGGAATGTACCATATGTTGAAAAAATGTGTTCCATAGATGCAGAGGTAGCTACTGCAGAAGCTGCTGAATAGCCTTGGTGATGGTTTTGTTGTCTGTAGGTGTAGCTACACAAATATAATTAAAATGTGTTTTCCACCATTCCAAAGGTGACATTTGGAAAACAACATCTTGCTCAAATAGAAAATCATAAAAAGGATCAGCCTTGCCTATAAACTTCATTATTATTGGCATAAAACTTGTGTACTTTTTAATGGCAAAGGTGAATGCTGATTTTTTCTTGGTTTCTGTCAACTTGCTACCACAATATCAGGGGTCCAATAAATATGATAAAAATTGAGGAGCACTAAGTGCTTGATTGTAGCAGTTGGGAAAAAGCTTAATGTTTGTTTTATCTATTTTTGTTCAGTCAAATTTTCCTCTAGCTTTTCCACATGTGCACAGCCATGGAAATTGAGCAGCTATCTTTTTGTACTGCATCTAAAGATAGGGCAATTGGTTCCAGTTTTTTTACTATGTCTTCGGCGTTTCTTTCAATTGAGAAATTCATGACTTTGCTGTACACAAGGTTATCATTTTCAACTCTGTATTCCTCACATATTTTCATCAATTTTGGCCAATGTTTTATGTAAATGGACAAACAGTCAAACATGGTATTTTATCAAACATCTTGAGGCAAAACCAATTTTTGGCCACCTTCTTTATATTTTGCTGTAGCAAAGTGGCTGTTTCTAAAATATTTTACAATTTGAACAATGCATTCTTTCACATTTGGAACCTCAAAATCACTATCTAAGAGATTTAAAAGGTGAGCAGAACAACCATATGTATGAATATTGTAGTCTTTGTCCTTTTCCAAGACGTCTCGCATACTTTTTATATTAGCTGCATTGTCCATAACAAGACTGCTGATTGAACAGCTGAAATCAGCTTCACACTTGAGTATTGTTTCTTTAGCAACTTTTACTAAATATTCTGTTGTATGAGAGTGTCCTGATGCGTCAATTGATTCTACCAAGTGCAATTCCCTTCTGTTTGTTGGCACAGTTACACAAATAATAGGCTCATTGTGGAAGTTGAACCACCCATCCAAACCCATACTAACTATTTCACTTCGAAAAATTTTAGCGAATATAATTTTGAAGTGTCCGGGGTACTACCCCCCCCCCCCCAAATAGCTGAAAACCAAGTTTATTGGACCACCTGTGGATTAGTATATATAGGACTGGTATAAGGCAAGTGTTTCCTTGTGCTTTCTCAGCTGCTAGGTTGTGGGTTCGAGTTCCACCTGTGGACATTTATGCCCTTAATAGACACCACAACATCCATGTGTTCCCCCTGGTGCATCGGGACAGTATCATATGGCAGCAAAATGGTTCATGATCTAGCCTGGGCAAATGATTGGAAAATCAACTGCCTGAGTATTAAAAAAATGTTCTGGCACAAATGAAAAATACTTATATTAAAGTACAAATACTTACCAAGGATGACAATTTTATTCAGAAGTAGACCTGAGCTTGATCTAAGCATGTAGGATATCAAAATTAGACATGCATTTACTGATGAGGAAGACTTTTCAGTTATCTGTATTTAAATTGTTAAATAAGATACAATATATATACATAAAACTGTATGAAATAGATAAACAATATGAATATAAGCTGTAAATAAATATACAATATATGTACCTGAACCCAAATTTCCCAAACTTCATATTTTAATAAAAATAGAGTATCCATGGTAAATATTTAACTAAATTTTTTAATCACTTCTTTATTTATGCGGAAAACATGAATTTAAATCTTGGCTGTCTGCCAATGGTGGTTCCAACTATATCAGATATGCATTCTTGTGTTTTGCCTGAGTGAAAAAGTGGTAGAGTTCAGTTCTTTGGCAGATGCTCACTTGTGTAGTTTCAACTAAAAATGTTTTATATTTATTATTGGAAATAAAGTTGTCTAATAGGATTAATGAAGTATATTGTAATTTGTTGACTAAGACGAAATCCCCACAACTGCATAGTGTCCTCTTCCTATCAAGCTCCATATAATATATCCTGCTTCATAGCATTTTAATAAATAGAGCGAAAACATTTTAAAAATAAGGTTCTTTGCAATAAGGTCTCGACTGAGAATAAATATCAACTGGTCACTCTGTTCTGGCAGAGAATAAATTCAATTTAGCACTTGGGCCAATTATGTAGATCTCTAATGCACTAACCCATTAGATAGTGTTATGTAAATCCTTATTATCTCAAAATTATGCCAATTTTAGGCATTAAGCAATGTTTCTAATTATGTCTATCATATCTATAAATATGGTCACTGTATGTAACTGCACATAGTAGCACAGTTGTAAGAAAGGTTTTAGTCAATGTATACAGGGTGTTTCAAGAGATTGCATGACTAAATATCTCTCTAACAGTTGGTCGCAGACCCATAATTCAAATTTAAGAAATGCTTCAAAGAAGATATACTTTCACGCTAGTTTTGGTAACGTGATATGTTTTAATAAAAATGTATAACATTAAAATTTTTATATAGGTCTTTTACAAAGGGAGCTTTAATTAACAAAGTGTTCCTATTCAATTAAAGATCTTTTGAAAAACGAAAGCAAAATACAAATTTCATAGTATGCAAAATTGGCCATGAAGAAGCTGTCAGCTATGACTGACCCGATCAAAAGAAGCTATGAAAATATAGATTTTAGGGATCATACAAAAATTGAGTTTTGTTAAATAAAATTTCCATTCAAAAACTTACAAGAGTACCCATCTTTAGCAAAAGTTTAATCCAAACCTAAATTATTCATAAAAACTTTCATTAATGATATCTTGGGTAATTTTAATTGCATGACAATGAAACTTTTCTGTTTGACTAATTGAGTTATGAAAAATATTTTTATAACTGAAATTTTTTTTCTAAGGGATCCATATAAAAAGTTACATGTTGTACTCTTTACTAGAAGGTGTTACATGACCAAAATATGTATATAATAATAGTCTACCCATATTAAAGCATTTATTAAATTGGAACCATGGATTTACAACCAATGGCTCAAGAGGTATTTAGCTGTGCAATATTTTTGAAACACACTGTATAATGCAATTAGTATAGTCTATGTAACAAGTGTAATAAATATATTATTATGTGCAATCAAGATATATACCTTCACAAATTCTATACAACTAGAACATTGATATGGGTAATGTAGCATAACTTATCTAACTTTGACTTCCTTATTTAGAACTTTCATCAAGGTAGCAAAGCTGAAATCCATACTGCAGGACGGTGCTTTAAAAAATATTTTCTATTTGCATTCTTCTAACACATTTTATGTTACCTACTATTAAGAATCTTTGAAAAAAAAATCTTATTTCATCAAATAAACACATCATTAAATCATCACTTCACAGACTGCAGGATTCACCAGAACAACTATTATTTTTAGATGTAACAAAGATACATTGGGTTCTATTTATATTTGTCACTTTTGTGAATATTTACATTTTGCATTCTGATAGTAACTAACAAATGTGGCAAAACTTTGTATAAATTTATTGTGCCTTGTTTGGTTCACCACTATCAAAACATCGAACTATTTAAATTTTAATTTAGAAAATTTAACAGTACAAAATAGTTTAAAGATACTAAGCATGTAGTAACATTTCCAATTAAAGATATGCAGTGGCATTATGTAAAAAAGGCCCTAATAAGTTGAAGACCCAGACCGTCCGACTCATCCTAGGATGTGAGTAACCATTTGGACGGCCGGGAAAGAGGCCCTAATAAGTGTAATAATAAACTACTTTTGGAAGTTTTTTTTCTGGAAAGTTTCTGGAAAATCTTGGCATCAGAAATTCTGCATAGAATCATTGGGTACTTAAACATTTTTACTTAATTTGAACTTATTTTTGATGTTTTTATAAATAAGTAATTATCTGCCTTTGGGGACCAGCTTGGTTGCTTTTTGGGAAAAACTCTTAACTTGTAATAGTTGCCATCCACATAGTGGCCTATGGCCTATTATGCAGATGCTTAGACTGCATATCCACATGTTGTACATGCTAATCATGGATATTGATATGGTTGCTGTGTGGGCACTTACAATAGCTCAATAGTGTATGTGTGGGTCTTAGCTGATTGTGTCCCTTTGGCCTACTGTAAGGGCACATGCGACAGATTGTAAGTCGTTTGTTGTATAGCCGCATGCGTCAACAACTTTTATTATTCTGTACTTAAAATATTTGTTAAAAATCCTAATTTGGGTAATCATTACCTGAATCTCAAGATTTTTACATAGATTACTTGCAGTAAGAAAATATGTATACATATCAAATTCAAAGTAATTAGGATTAAAACTGAGGAATGTATAAATTTGTATCTTTAATCCTTGGTCAATTAAGCTCCAGTGTCTTTCCCTCCACATGACAAGTCTATGCTAAATCATTTGCGATAAGATGGAAATTATAACATCCACTTAAAAATGGTTTCATTTTGAAGAAAAATAGCAGAAAATTACCAAATATTTTACTTAAACATTAATGACTTTTAAACTAATTTGAATTAAAAAAAAAAAACGTTCCCAGATCGGGTCTGACCAAAAGTATATTGAATTTTGTGGCTGTCCTTTGCATAGATTTTCCACTATAGAATGCACACTGAGACAGACATTTTCTTTTTTAATTTAAGATATGACAAAAGAGACAAAAGCTGTCATGCAGGACTGGATGAAAAACTTAGCAGCAATTCTTTTTTTATGAAGGCTTACAAAAACAGGTCTTTGGAATGACAAATGTTTGAATTTCTTTGGTAGTTACGTAGAGTAGCCTAAGGTCTGTACTATTATATAGCAATTAAAATTTTTTTTGTATTATTTAAATGCACTTTATACCCAATAGATTTTTATTGTTACACGTTAAAAGCAATGTTGCAGCAGTGGCATGACTGCATGCCATAAAATTATTTCCTGGATGAGTTTCATATATTTCCTAAAGGTGCCAATATTGCAAATTCAGTTCTATGAACAGTGCAACACAAAATATTTTTTTAAATCATGCATTAAATTTATAATCATTTCTGATGAATAATTTTGAAATATTTTATCTTTTACCTTTGGTAATAATGGACAGAGCTCCAGCAGCAGGTCAAGAATTGGAGAGGGATCCAGCCCGAAGTGTATACCTCTCTCAGCCAGGGAACATGAAGCAAGCAATAACGACTTGACAAAGGAAATGCATTCTTGCTCATGGATATTAATAGTTGCTGCACTTAGTTTTCTTAGGAGAAATGATACTTCAGTAGTTTTTGGAAGGGATTCAACCTAGAAACATTCATTTCATTTATGAGATTCTTCAGCATAAAGTGTTCCCTTATACAATACTAGAAGATATACCTGATGTTGCTTGGGATAAAAATGCATATATTCTATCTAGCATTATTCTAAATATTTTTCTGTAAAAATTTTATTAAAATATCTAATTTGATTTCCCTAAAAACGATGAATAAAAATCTCTGTTCTTGCTATACAAAAGTATCTGCATTAACAAACCTGAAGAATAAGACATCCTGGTCCTATTTGTAAACCAATTTACAAGTAATTTGTCAACATACGTCCAAATGAAAATGGCAATAAAAGAAGTTATACCTGTGCAATTTTCATCCTGTTGCAATAATTGGTCAAACAAAATAGAAAATTTATTAATCTGAGAAATCTTTATCTAAATAAAACAGATGACTCAAAATATTAAAAATATGAGCAATTCCCGAAATTTTATATTCAAAATCCATAGCTGATATAAAAATAAAAATATAATGCTGTTCATTTATAAAATTATATTAATTTATTTAGTATTTAAATTGTATAGACTGAATGAAAATCACTTGTAGAATAAACACATTTGAATTAATTCCATTGCTAATCAACATATCATTTTTTTCAAATAATCGTCTGCACTTTGCAATTTCTATGAAAGTATATTTCATAAATATCTTGACAACACCTGAGCCTACAAACTCAAAACATGAATGGAGTTATATGCAGTGCTGTAGAGAATAACCAGACAAAATTTTTTAAAAATCCATCAAAACTGTGGATTTATATATGGAATAGATAGACAGACAACCAAATAAATAAACAAATAGACTTTTAATTATACAGTACAACATCTCAAATCCAGAATCCTCCAGACCTCAGTGATTCCGAATTTCTGACTTTTCTGGACTTTAGGTCATTTTTAAAAAATAAAATAAATTATGGACCCCCCCTCCCTTTCCCATAATTTGAACCTTCTGAATTCCCCTATAAAACAGAAATTTGAACAGTTAAGCAAAAATATGAAACAAACAAACAAAAACAGAAAATTCTTATTTATCATATACCTTTTAACAATTTAAACTTTATAACAACAAAATACAGAATATTTTAAAAGCAATCTGTACCTGCATGAATGGAATATATTTTATCATGTATAAGGCTGGATGAGACAGATCTTTTTGGCTAAAAATAAATGTTTCAAGGAATAAAACTCTTAAATAACTCAACTCTTGTTTCTGAACAGGGTTATACAACATGTAACATATCACAGGCATCATAGCTTGAAGTGTCCTAAAATCAAATAAATTGTAATTAAATTAAGTAGGATATACATATATAAACATATACTGTATAGTAATGGTGCTCAACTCAGTGTGTGCTATAGCTTAAGTAGATTTTTTGTTGAAATAGATTTACAGATGCAATGTTTTCTATGAATCAGGCAAGGGAAATTTCAAGGTCATATAATAAAAACATACTTTTCATGGGATTGGAAGAACATAATCCTGCAATTCAAAATTTTCCTACATAATATATTAGAGAGTTATTGGCAGAGCTATGAGAGACAATTTGGTCTACACCAAATTTGAAAATTTCAGTAAAATCGCTCATGAGTTTACGATGAGTTATCACCAGGAATATTATACAGACCCAACCAAGTAAATCGAGTCCACTTCATTTGTACAACATAACATGGAAATTTCCTCACAATTAGTAGGTTTTTGTTATCATAAGTTAAAATACAACAGTGTTGAAGGAACAATGTAAAACATGTTCCCCTTTTATCTGACCATGCTCATCAACAAACTTGGCTTGTAAAACATTTATCTAAACCATATATCCAAAATTAAAAAAAAAATTATCTGCAGTTTTAGAAGTATTGTCGGCATTAATGCAGCATGTACAATATCAAATTATTTTCAGTTTCAAACCTAGCCTATAAAACATTAATTTACACCACATATTTAAATAAAAAAAAAACAATTCCAATGAAGTTTTAGAAAGATAATTTTAGGACAATGTGTATCATTAAAGGGGCTTCAGTATGTGCAGTTTTTATCTGATTGCGTTCAGCAAAGAATTCACCTTGTAAAATGTTAACTTGTACTATATACCAGAATAAAAAACTCTGAAGTTTTAGTGGAGCTATTGGACAATGCATATGAGCAAAGATGGCAGGGGGTGGGGGGTGCAAAGCATGTAAATTATATCAGACCACATTTAGCTGTGTATGAAACAATGTGTGAAACTATGTATGAAACATTGAGTTACAAAATATATCTAAATTTAAAAAAAAAATGTTATGATTCAAAGGAATTATCATTGGTGTATGTAGGTAAAGAAGGTATGAAAATTGCATATGTAATTTTTATACAACTACATTCAGAAACGAACTTGGCCTGTAAATCTTTACACCATATATTTACATTTTTAAATAATCCTGTGAAGTCCTTGAGGAGTTATGGCCGGATAAAGCTAGCAGACAGATAGACAAAAGCAAATTGTATCCAACTCAAATGTAAGAAGTTTAGTCACTTCATTCTCTCGGTTCAATTAAATTAATAATACAACACACAACAAATTATACACATTTTATATACTTTTAATTTTATGATTTATATTTTAATCTCTGAAAGCCTGTTAATAAAGTAAGTATTTTAAAGCTTAAAATTGCGAGCCAGAGGAGCAATCAGCATTGAAACAAATATTTGGTCTTCAATCTATTCTATGAGCAATAAAATTTACTATTAGGTTTATACTAGAAGAAAGCACACAGAAACAATTCCTATGATGTCAGAGGCAAACAACAAAATAACACCATCTGCAACATTGAATAGCTGGGAGACCACATTGAGGTTTACTAACAAAAATTCCTGTGTGTCAACCATCCAAGAGCATGAAACAACAGTCGGGGGGAAATAACATGGAGGAAACTCAAATCAAGGTGTTTTTGTGCATTGCTCCATCATTTTTGTGCATGAAAAAAATTTAGTTGTGGTAAGTGAGTAGAAATATACTTACTTTAAATTCACGTACAGTCATTTAATTTGTAAAGGGTGAAAATTTATTAATTAAATTACACAAAGGTAGAGATGTAGATTTCCCAGAAAATTTTGAAAGCAATCTCAATATTACATCTGGATAATACATCTCAATATTACATTTATTTCAGCTGGAATAATACACTATGTCCAGTGACTTTTAAAAGTGACCTTTCTTAAGCAGTTATAAGCTATTCGCTTATAACTGCTTTAAATATTCTGTATTGATAATTTGCAGTAATTTTTATTTATTACCATTTAACAGACCATAACTTTTTCCATGATCGTTAATCTTTCTGATCGTAGTATTTTGGTATTTAAACTTTTTTTTTTATCTGAGATGACACGGTAATGGTGTACCATCATGGGGTGGGATGAAGCAATTGCTCCAGGGTGTTGAATGAGAATAGGGTGCCTGTTGAGCCGAATATTTGTTTGGCTTAAGGACCAAAGAATTATATATTGTGGCATTATGCAGAAAAACAAAATTAAAACTCAAGCTAACAGTACATATAAGAACACGAGTTCAACCAATGCTGCTATAAAGAACCCAGCAAACCTACTGACATCAGATCATGATAGCCAAACATGAGGGCAATATACATACATTCCCTATTCTCTTCACTAAAAGTTGCCAATGAGACAAGCAGTCACATCATCTACGCTCACCAACTATGAAAGAAAATTTTCTCCAATATCATATTTGGCAACAAATAGCTTAATTTGGCAAAATACTGCAGGGAAATTATTTTTCACCTGAGTTACAAAAAAAAAATTCTAATATCAGGAATTTTATCATGATCAATAAAAATTAAAGATATTTTAAGAAATTTTTCCAGTGTGAAAGCAAATTTTCATGGGTTTTCATGGATTTTCAAGAGTGATTAAAATTTAATGGATTTTCCATATTTTCCAGAAAGTTAGATATCTTGCTCATTATATGGGGAAAATTACTGGGATTAAAATGATGTAAATTGTTATTTACAGGAACATCTGACTTCTGGGTAAAAAGATTACATTCAGAATAATTATGCATTTGTTTAATATTTATTATAACAAAGTTGCTCAATTGATAGGTATTATAAAGGTTCCAGAGTCAGACAAAAAATAAATAAATTAATTAAATATACAATATTATTCAATATATTTTGTATATTAATTAAATCAGAATTGATAGTTAGAATAACTTTATGAGACCTAGACTCTCAAGTGATGTTGGTTAGATGTCTAAGAGAGCATGGTGCACCTTTCAATAAATCTAAGAAAGGCTCCAAAGAAACCTAGATTTGAACTGAGAGATGGATGAGAAAGAATTGTATATGAGGATGTCTATAGCCACCCCCCTCCCCAAGAAAAAAAAATGGCTGAAGACAATTTAAGAATGTGATGATACTTGAGTTGTTTTTGAAGAAATACTGAGATCCTTGAAAGTCTCTTTTTCGGCACTGATGACAGGTTGCATGCGGGATGTAATTTGATATGTAGTTGTACTTTTATGGTATGGATTAGCCATGATCTTATATGGCCAGTAAAAAAGTAAAAAAAATAAGATGTAGATTAGGCTGAATAGTTTAAGGTCAAAAAAGAAAACCATGCTTAAGGTGTATCCTCCATAACCGTATAAATATTTTGACTTCTTGCAAGAAATCCTCTAATATTGTAAGTGCTATTTCAGGAAATCAATAAAGATATCTAAAAATTCTATTACTTGTCATAATCTGCTGCAAGAGATTCTGTAATACATTCAGAAATGTATGGAAAACTGTCTTCTTTATTCTCAATGACTGTGATTAAAGGATGCTTTGGAAACCTGTAAAGCAAAATCAGTTAAATCAATTAATCCTTGAAATATAGTTGTAAGGTTTGTTCAAAATTAAAATTCTGGATTAAAGAGGTCAATTATTAATTTTGGAAAATCTATAAATACAATATTCTAGTATGGGATATTAACTGCTAAGCTTGCTGTCCATTGACAACAGGTTTAAACTCAATGGACAGTGGACCTAAACTTCTGTCTGTTGACAAGATGTATAAAATTATGATTATAAAATAAACTTTTAACTAGGTCAGAAAAATAAAGTGACACACAAGGGGATAAAGTTCATTATATGCATCACGTAACTTATACTATGATAAATTTACTTCCTTTAACTGCCTAATAATTACATACACAATTATATAAGAATATTTTGTAAGATGCAAACCTCTGATTAAAATCACAGTGAAAAACACGATTTCTCGAAAACCAAACAATGTTTTAATGCCTGCTTGGATAAAAAAATATACAACTTATTGTACAGGCCTAAATGTTTTAAATCATGGGATATACATATATGCATATATATATATATTCTATATATACTTACAAACATAATCTACTGACATATTGACAAGAGTATAGAATGCAACTTTGTCCACAATCAATAATAAACTAGATTACAATGTAAAAGGCTGTGCAAATAATGCTTAGCAAACAGACATACGCTTCAGAAATCTTTGGATCTCCTCCTTCAGTGTTGAAAGCCCAGACCGTCCAACTCATCCGAAGATATAGAGCAGCAAATTAGATGGCCGGGAAAAACCCTCCTCCAGTGTGAACAAACGTGGATCTGAATGTCTAAGAGCTACAGCAAGCCGGGCAAAGAGAAAAATGATTAAATGGCAAACCCAATATAGTAACATAACTTAGTGTGACAAAAGAGAAGTAAAATGAGTAAAATAGAAAAATGCAGAAAATATTAATTTAAAAAAAAAAAAAAAAAAAAAAAATGCAGAGAATATAAATTCTTAATGTGTGAAAATAGATCGAGACACAGAAATAAAAAAATTAGACATGGTCATGCTATATTTCAGAAGAATATGGTATCATTGACAAATCATTAACTAGATTACTGGAATTTTAAAGAAATTGATAATTATTCAATTACTAATCATTGCTGGATCTACCATCAGTACTAATTACCAATTGAATTTTTCTTCTGCCTCCACTATTCAAAACTACTGTTTTGGTTTTTGATTTGGATTTCTTTGAAGCTTTTTATATCAATAAAAATTCCAGTAATCTGATTACTGATTTGCCAATGACATCATATTTTTCTGAGGTATTATATGACTACATCTAATATTTTGTTTCTTTGCCTTGATCATGTTTCACACTTTTAGTTTATATTTTCAGCATTTATTTTTGTTACTTCTCAAGTTCATATTTTCTGCATTTTTAAATGTGGCTTGTTTTACTTTTTTTCATCACACTAGGTGGTGTTACCATATTGAGTCTGTCACTTAGTCAGTTGACTATTTATATGACAGACTTGGCGTAGCTCTCATGTAGCTGTGTCCATCTCCGGACTTGTTTTCACTGAAGAAGGGAATTCAAAGATTTCTGAAGCATATATCTGTATACAAAAACATTTTTGCACAACCTTTTAATCCCTTTGTTATCAGTGCATCTTCAAAGGAATGCACTCACAGGACTGGGACTTCGCAGTGTAACTGCTGTGGGTTCTATGAATTAAATCTAACTTGCTTTAAAAATTTATTAAAAAAATTAGCATTTTACTAGAGTATTTTGATTTTTATGTATGTCATTTATGTTACATTACTATACATAATTGTAAAATTAAAAAAATATATATATATATAAAATAAAATAAAAAATCACAAATTAAGTGCTATAAAAGCATTAAAATTTAAATGTAATAGTTTTATAATAGAAATACACAAATGCAAATAAAATACCTTGAATATCCTTTCCTTAATTATTATTTAAATACCTTGAAGTATCCTTTCTTATTTTCACACTATTTACAAATTTTGGCTGTTCAAAGCTTTAATACATGGTAAAACTAACGTGGAAGTAGTGGAAATCTTCATCAAAACTAGGTAAAAACAGATTTTTTGTTTGCCAGAAAATTGTGAGAAATTTAAAAAATCCAAGAGCAACTTTCCTAAAAAATTGGAAGAGTTAACAGTTATAAAAAAACAATTACTCAATTTTATGACAACACACCTGATCGCATATTTTCTTTTGGTTGGGATTCCTTCTAATGTTGGGAGTCCTTATAGAATAGCATATAAAAGTAAATATTCTATATAAGGAAACTTACAGTAAGGAATATCTGACACCCTTCTTGCTTTCTGAAGCATGACTGCATTCATGTATCAGAAGACTTGATATGCCTTTTATAACAGCTTGATAATTGCTAAAATTAAAATACAAAACAGTTAAGAGCTTCTAATATTTGCATAGTTATAATAACATTATAAAATTTCATTACAGTAAAATTTTGATCCCAGTGGAGCAACCATGTACTGGTTTCGGGCTTTTTAATACTCTTCAGTATGGAATAGTGGATAACCATACAAAGCAGTAAAAACATTTTTATGTGTGAAACAATTTTATGAAATTATGTGTGTAGACTGCCAGTCAGTCATGACATACAGCTAGCTCAAAGATTTTGATTAGACTACAAGAGCCAAGTTCATAGTTACAGAACACACTAATACATTTCTAAATCTTAGAATCATGGTCTTTATATGGTGACCAGCAATACTGATTAGTAGATATTGTCCGTTTCTGTGACCATGATTTATTATAAAGGTTTACTTGTCACTTGGGCTACTTATGCAATGGTTTACTTGTGTTAAGAACCAACCAAAGTCCACAAATGCTGGTAGAATTACATTTTATTAGGAGGTTGTATAGTAATTATATTTGTTAAGGACATAAAGCAATTAATGACCCCTGGTCTAGCTATCTATCTGCCTGAAGCGCTTGTCGAAAAATTGGTAACACATTTGGAGACTTTTAAAAATGCTACCCAATTGACAAAAATGTTGATAAATTGATGAAAATGTCAGTTGATGAAAACAATGGCAAACTTATGAAAATTATACCAAATTGATAAAATTCAAAATCAAAACATAAGTATGATTTTGATTTAAATTTTTGGGAATGAATTGGAATTCAAAGTAATTAATAAACCAATGGTATATCAATTAGTATGTTTCAATCAGGTCTGCTTGTCTGTCACTTGGAAAGCTTGCAACAAACTTGGCAACTCTTGAAACATGTAACAAAATTGACGAAATATTGCCAAATCAACAAAAATGTTGCCAAACTGTTGAAAATTCAATAACTCAGAAAATCTACACTAACTAAATTTAATTTCTTTGATAATCCCTGTTGCTTTGAGGAAATAAATCAATGTTATATTCTTTATTCAAAATCCTGTGAGTTCCATTGTTTGTATAACACCTATGTTTTGTTATGGAGTCTGGGGGGAGCATAAATTAAGTGTGTTATGTTAAGGGATGGTATAGTGTGCATGTTTCAATAGGAGTAGTGTAAAGATATTAATTTGAATGGAAGAGGTATATGGCTTGCATGTGTCTGTGGATAGTTCAGAAGGAGCATAAGTGCTACATATGGGCAGAAATTTTTTGCAACTTAAATAGCAGATGGGAAGTAATCTTTTGCAACTTTACTCCATCTTATGATGGGCTTAGTTAATAATATTGATAGAGAGAGATGCAGAGTTCACATGTATCTAAGAATGTTAGGAGTACAAGCATGGTAGGCAGGTGGATACACAATACTCTTTTATATACCTTTATGCCCCCTATCATATGATGGGATTAAATTCTAGTTTATTCTAATAGCTTACTTATATCTGTGGCTAACATCTATGGACATATACTGGTCAGCAGCTATCAACAGCTTCTGAGACTATAATTCATTATGATGGTGCATTTGTGTCACTCATCTGCAATATTCTTTCAATTTAAATCACTTAAAGAATAAACATGATTTCGATCTTATTTTTTTGCAAGGGGTTTTAGTAGTATATTCAAGCAAAACATTTTGATCATTTTGTAAAACTGCTAATTTTCTAAATAGTTCAACTAAGTAGAATATTATAAAAAAATGTTACTAAGAATGCAAAATTGAATTGATCCAAATGTTTTTAGTAGTAAATCTTGTAATATTAAAGTTTTTAAGTTAGACCAACTGTGGTGTCCACAGCCAACAGTCATTTTGTTTAACAGTCATGATTAATGTTAGTTGAATTGAACATATCCATTTATTTTCTTTACTTTTGTGACTTACAACAAAATAAAATATCTTTTTTTCCCTAATGCATTTGTAGGAACATCTACAAATGTATTACAAAGAAAATGATATTTCCTACACTTTTCTACACCTATGTAATGTTCCAGATTCTCTCAGTGTACTATACTCTGCTCCCTGTACTGCTTTCGCCTTCAAGTCTGTATATATCCTTGAAGTGTCATGACATGTAGATAGAATCAGAATGATACTATAGGGTAGTTATAAATGGAAAATACAGGTAGGGAACATCAATTTATAATCGATGGGCTATAGGAGGGTGAGTGCTATTAAGTATTATTACACTATTAGTATTAAGGGAGTGCTATTTGTATTGTTTTGTTGCAAGTATTGTTTTCTTTTTACAAATTTCATTCCAAGATCACAGCTTTCATTTAAGACAAACATGTTTTTCCATGTAAAGTTACATTTTAAATCCCTGGATAGCCAAAGGTTACAAAATTTTTGGGTTTGGAAGCAATATTTTGCAAGTAATTAAAAATCAATTAAAAATTTAAATTAATTTTAATTCCAAGATCAATACCTTCTATTTCTAACTTCCATTTTCTACACCCAGAAATCATCTTTTAAATCCCAGGGTAGATATGCTGATACATATGGTTGGGTGAAATTTAATAGTGTAGATTAAGGTTATCTTAAATTTTAATCAGGCCAGTCTTTCTACCATTTTGGAAATTGACTTCACTATTGGTATTCCACTTTCATGCTAGCTATATTTAAAAAAATGTTTTGTTGTCCAGTTTTCAAGTATTAGCAGATTCAAACTTCTGAATGACATTGACTATATGTACAGATTCTATTAAATGCCACCAAATCTCAATAAACTGCCACTATTTGTTTTTCGTCATTGGACTATAATAGAAAGTTGAATTTTAATAAAAAATATTTAATTTTTTTTTTAAATGATAATATGTTTTGTTGTTTAGTTTCCAAACTTTAGCAGATTCAAACTTTTGAATGACATTGACCATACATACAAATTCTATTAAATGCCACCAAATCTGCCACTAATTGTTTTTTGGTCATTTGGGCTATATATAGATAAGTTGAATTTTAATAAAAAATATTGCAATTTTACTTATATTTTATCCTTAAATTTAGTCTACCACTAACATAAAAATTGTAATGTTAAGTAGAATAGTAAAAATCAACTCTTTTATATATTTTGAAGTGAAAATAATAATTACTTTGCTTACTTTTCAGTGAAATGTGCTACAATACACTGCTGTGGTTTTAATGTTGCTTTCACAAAATTTGCAAATTTTCACTTCAACTATGTATTATAATCCTTAAATAAATAAATAACTTTAAAAGAAATACAGGATAAAATAACATTTACAATTGACACTGTACTGCTGAAACAACGAATTCCAGCCTTCAAAAGAATATTCTGTTTCACAGTCACTTTTACCAAAACAATGGAGAGGAAAATTCCTGGAATATGTCCTTTTAGAGAAATATTTGGGTACTTGCACAGGTTATACCCATGTATGCATTTGTTATGGCATATACTAAAGTATATTTTGCACATAAGCATATATTTCAATAGTGGCACATAATAGTGGATGGTACATACTAAAGGTGGCAATATACATTTAACATAGGGGTTGTTTGTTCTATCTGCAATGAGAACAATGGACAAAGATGGCGGAATATAGAGAAGTATTACATCAAGGACAGTTGTATATTATACTGGCATTATCTCATCTTATTTTAATGGATATATATGTTGTTGTTGCTGGTAAGCCCCTTGACCTAGAAAATGCTAGGTCAAGGGTCCAAAAGATCATGCCGCCCATAAAGTAATGAGGCTATGCTTTCCTGGTACTCTATTAGAAGAGCTAAAGAGGCTCCTATGCAGCCAAGGAGGAAGAAGAGGTACATGGAGGGAAAATTCAGTCTTCTAGTTCAGACCTCATATCCTTAGTATGGCAACTTCTTAACCTGGCCAATGCTGTCTGAATGGATCTAGGGTCATCATATTGGAGTGATAATTCAGGGCTTTTAGCTAAATACCAGTGATGATACTGAGGAGTGTTTTTACAATTCCTAGATCTAATCAAGGTTTGTATTTCAGAAGCAGTGAGAAAATTGTTTGAAGGTGAGTTTAGATGACAAGCCTCATTGGCTAAGGAATCGACAGTCTTGTTACCACAAATACCAATATGAGAAGGAATCCATTGGATTGTAATGTATCTAAAATTCTTCATCTCATGTAACAAGGTGATCATGATTCTGCTAGTCTTGTGCGTGATTTTTGACCAGTTTTTAAGATGCCGAATAGAACTTTTACTGTCTGTTAGAATGCAGACAGTATCATAATCAGTGGATTCCACATATTTCAAGGCCTTTCTTATTGCCAGAAATTCAGAGCGAAAAACTGAGCAGTGGTCAGAGTTCCTAATCCTAAGAATTAGATCCTCCTCTGAGTTCCTAACAAAAATGCCGCTATAGTTTTTTCCATTGTCCTACTTACTGCCATCTATATAAATCTGCAAAGCATTACAAGGCATTATATGTATAACTTCCAAGGCAAGTTGTCTAAGTAATTCAGGATATATAAGTTTTTTTGTTAGAGTCTGAGCAAAGCTCTTTCAAGAAATTAATATGAGCAAGGGATTCAGTGTGTTGACAGACAACCTATAAAAAGAATAGGCTCAAACTCAAACTCCATCAGACCCTGTTTAAGGGTGAAGCTCAGTGGGCTGCCCTTTTTTAAGTCTTTAATTGTTTACCCAATTTATAATATACTCTGCTGTTTTATTCTGAGATCCCATGTTTTTAAGGTTATTAATGTATTTTGACATATTAATAAGCTTGTGAGATAAAAGTTTCAAATTGGCTTCATAGAGAACAATTTCAGATGAACAACTACTACGTAGGTCCGTAATGATTATAGCAATGTTTAATTGTACTCTCTCCAGTTTCAAAAGATTAGTTTTAGATGCAACCTGGAAAATTTGGAAATCACATTCCAAAACTAAATGAATAAGAGTGGTATAAGTAATCTTTAAGGTGCCGGCATCTGCTCCATAGTCTCTACCAGAGATAAACTTAAGTAGTTGTAATCTCTTTCAACCTTTCTTAACAAAGCCCTCAACATGTTTATTATTGACAATTTCAGGATCCAAAAAGAATTCCAGGAATGGATGTATATATTGTTTAGTGTGAGGAATGACATTTATTCTACGAACTCATCATTGACAAAACTGAGGGTCAGACCAGCCCGAAAATTGACCTACGCTGTCATTGAGAACCTCTAGTGTTAGATGGCTATTCTTAGATGGCCCAAGTTCTTACTGTTTAATAACGTGTCAGCCACAAAAATTTTAATGTGCAATGGCCCAGATTGTCCTGTTACTATATGATAAGGTGCCAGCCCCTATTCAGCTTATGGACTGGACCAGTCAGAAACCCATGGATGTTTCAGGCCTGTGATTGTGATTGGATGATTATGTTCATTGGAATGTTTTCTATGTTGATTGGAATGCTCCCTGTTTAAGGAACCAAAGCAGTTCTCAAACCCAGCGGACCATCGGGCGTTGTCCAATAGGTGAGGCCAACTCTGTTTTCCTGATAGATATTTGTCTGCTTTTGCTAAAAGACTGTCTCATTTGACCTGATAAAAAGTTTCTTTTTGCTTCAGAAAACCGTATAGTAGTATTTAATTTTCATAATATTTAGACAGCAATTTAAGTAAATTAGTTTACAGATATGCTAGTTTTAATAATGAAAAATACTAAATATATTTTACCAAGGAGATTTTAAAGAACCTAATAATTTATCAATTGCATAATTTACATTCATGCAATTATTTGATACAAGCGCTATCACAGCTTGAACAGCAAGGTTTGATGTAATGGATGAATCATCTTCACAGGCTTCCAAAATTAAGCTCAGCTCTGGAACCTAAAATATAACATGTAAAATAACTTGCAGAGAACAGAGTTTTTCTTTTTTCATAATATAAATGAAAGATAATTAAAAATATTTTTAAAAATAGAAAAGTAAATTGAAACATCTGGTACAAGGCTTTTATTTGATTTTTTATATTTCATAGTTTAGAAATACCAAAAGAACTGTATCATTTTATAAGCTTTTGTTTGTAAATAATTTTTTTAAAATTTGTAAGAGGTACAATTCCAATCATGATCGGAAGTATACAGTTTCAAACTGATGAAACTCATGCTTCGATGGCTTTGTAAATAACAAATTTTAAGAGAACTAAAGTTTTAAAATTAGTTATACTGCATTTCTTTGATTCTAAGGCACCATCGATTGTAAGATACACCCTAATTTCAGTAATACAGACAGAAAAAAACCTTTTGATTCTAAGAAGAAAATAAATAAATAAAAAATGTTAAAACATATCTAATAAAAATGTTTATTATAATAGAATTCAATTTATATTTAACAACAGTATTTATCATTAAATATGTTATCTATTAGTTCCTTTTGAATCAATGTCAGAGTCTACTCAATGATGCCAATATGTTATTATAGCACATAAAATACCCTCCAAAATGAAAAAGGATACATAAAATGTTAAAGAATGAGCCCTTAGGGATACAAGGGATACATTATGTAAGGGGGGATTACAAGGGATCCTTAGGATACATTACAATGAAAAATTGTTTGCAGTTTTTGGAAAAAAAATCTACATTTTCCGCTATGTGGCAGACAACAAATAAAAAATCCACATGAAAGTTACAGAAAAGTATTGCATTTCAACTGCTTAGTCAGGTTCTATGATTGTGGTAGAGCAGAATTTGAAAATGTGTCAGCTGTGTACACTGTAGACATTGCTGCTATGCCAATTTTCCTGGAGGGATTCTTTCTGTCCTTTGTTTTGTTCAGTGAATTTGATTAGTACCTACTGCATACAAAAATGTTCCACATTTCACAAAATAATTCCTGAGATTTTCTGAAGACACTATGCTGCAGATAACAAAGGGAAACTCCACACTAGAGCAACTAAAAGACACCTCTTTTAAGCTGTTCAATCTGGTTCTATGACTGTGATAAAGCCCTATATGAAAATGCATCAGCTGAATAACTAATTTCCGAATTACCGTGAACTTGTACTCACCACTGATGACTGTGCCGATTTTCCTGAATTTGTCACATCTAATTGCACTTTATTCCGGGAATCTGACTTTCGATAACAAATAATTCTGTTTTTCATATTCTAAAAGAAATTGTAATGGATTTTGTGGACATGCCTTCAATTGCAATGTGCCATGAAGTATCTGCAATCTTGTGTAGAATTAATGCAAATTTCTTACAGAGGACACAAAAAATCAAGGAATCAAGGCATACAACTTCAATCCACTAAAATTCTATTACCAAATATCAAATTTCAAGTTTTTTCATTATTTCCCAAAATTAATGTCAGTTATTCTTATTCAAAATCTGAAGAAAAAAAATAGCAGCTCTAAAAAGTGATTTAATACCACTTCTAATTGACTAATTTCATTATTATTTATTAATTTCTGAAAAATCTTTTAGCAATATTGTGGAAATTTGCATTTATACATAGTCATTGGCATATTTCATTTTAATGTAAATTTTCCTTGCAATCTGTATTCATCTACTAATATTTTTATATTTATTTTGCTTCTTGCACAGGAACATTATTTTTCAAATATATTAATAATGAAATAATAGCATAGTTTACATTAATGAAACATTATTATTACTCATTTAGGCACTTATTTTGGCTTATTATTTTAAAATTTTTACATACTGTTTATGCCCAATAGGTTTTGACTTAGCCATTGTCTTTTTAATTAATTTCTATGTCAATGGCTTTCTATCAGGGTGGGGAGAGAAAATAATTTACTCGAACATGTATTTTGACTGTGATTCCCATAACAGTTAGATAGCCCTGGAATATATATTTTATATAAAAGTAAAGTGGTAGATAAGCTCTTTACAAGTACAGGTTTACTGCTTGTAAATAAGTAAGAAAAAACAATTCCAGTACATGGAGAAAGTCATGTGCTATCAATTTAAGATTTTCACTTCTAAATTACCACAAAACAAATATTTCCAAAATTAAAGCCACCAGGGGGAAAGTCTGTGTCCATCAGGCTAGAAACAGCAAAGCAATATGTGGTGGTGAAAATGAAAAACAAAATACTATGAACATCAGATATATTTTTCTTTGGTACTTATTTTGATTTAGCTTAATTAGAAACACATATGAAGAGCTAGAATTTGATATATTTGCATTTTTAACTTTAATTAAATATAATTATATTTGTCATCATTTCTGAAAGATCCAGAATAATTGTCATACGACCTATGTTTTTAGGAAAATATGGGTTTCAAGGACCCAGGTTATAGTAAGTTCAACAGCATCACTGTTAATTATTCCAAGCCGCTGTTATCTTCATTACTATATCTCTATATGGGGGAAAAAAAACACACTCTGATTATAAGACATGCTTTGTGCTAAAAAATGTTTATATGTGAAAAAATGTGCATCTTAGAATCGAAGAAATATATTAGTTAAGTTGAAAATGCTAGAGATTTCAAGGAACTATAGTGGCATGGCACCCAGGATTTGTTCAACCCTCGACTAGCATGAAATAGTAAGACTAACTGAAGAGAGAAAATTGTCAAAACAGCAATGAAATGTACCTGAACAGATGATGAATTAATAACATTCCCTTTTGTTTTCCTCTTTACACCATTCAATAACTTCTGCATACACTAAAAGAACATTTAAGAAAAAATTAGCAATTAAATATTTTTAGCATATATAGTGAAAAATGTGATACACAGAAAATATGCAGTAGATAAAGTGGTATTACCAGACACCAGGAAAAATATTTTAGAGGGGCAGTTAGCAATTGAAAAATTTGCACTTCCAAATTCTCTGAATGTCATTTCCCCGAACTCCAGTTTCTTTATAATGGACTCTTAAAAAACCTTTACATTTTAATTTAATATATTTTTTTTAATTTTCAAAACTTGCAGTTACACAGTTCAAAAAAAATTTTTGGATGTGGCTATTCAATGATCTCCAGCGTACAATTTAAATCCATTGAAATTGAAAGTGGCTTCAATGCTAGTTATCATTTTTGTTCAGTGCATAATAGTTTTCTTGAAAAGTCATGCCAGCTGTCATGTCCTTAATAGGCTCTGTGAGGAACCCTCTGTACCACTGCACACTTAGCTTTTTTCTGCTCCTCTAAGTGAGACAAAATAAACTGCGTAAG
Source organism: Amaurobius ferox (assembly GCA_951213105.1). Taxonomy (NCBI): domain Eukaryota; kingdom Metazoa; phylum Arthropoda; class Arachnida; order Araneae; family Amaurobiidae; genus Amaurobius; species Amaurobius ferox. Next base: position 15,090,163 of record OX578146.1, read on the forward strand.
TGAGCAAATTTCCAATGTTTCTGCCTGATTTCTTATGCTGCAATCTGTCCATCATTTCACAAAGTTTTACTCAATTAACATGTACCTAGAAGTGCAAATATGCCATTTTCAATTTACAAGATTTAAATTAGCTAAAGTGTGGCTTAACTCGACTTTCTCATACCAGAATTCATTTGTTTCAAATTCTATAAGAAAATATTTGAAAAATCGGTATTGTGGGTTCAAATGATTACAACTATAGAGTGTTACCTTTTACTTTACAGGTAAAAAGGCTTGAAAAATTCTTTCGATTGATACCATACTTGACAAAGTACCCCCTCTGGGGGGCAACTTTTCCCCCCAAGGGGGGCTAATGATGTTATGAACGAAAATAATTTGTATTGCGGCTCTTTTTCACAACAATGAGTGAAACTATGAAATCTTGTGATCATTGAGCCACAAATAAACCTTTTTATATATGACTAGCAGCATACCCGTTCTTCGTACGGAGTATATAATATAAAGAAACTTGAAATTCATAATCATGCCCAAATTCTTATAGTATACTAAATGACATGTTTAATCAAAATATTCTGTTAAAATATTTAATATAATGCTCCTAAAAAGAAGTTTAAGAATCTCTGTTCTCGCTATATAAAATTATCTTCATGGACATATCTGAAGAATAAAACATCTTGGACCCCTTATGTAAGCAAATATAAATAAAAATATGGAATTGAATCAATATATGCAAAATAAAAGCGTTAAAATTGTATGGGACCCGTACTAATTATATACGCGAATATTAGAAAATATAACCTGTATTAGTAGATTACATGTATAAATTGAAAATACCAATAAACCCGTAACCTTTAAATCTGAAGACAGTCATTTATTCCAATATATGTCAAAATTAAAGTGCTAAAATTATATGGGAAGATATACACGTACTACTTATAATGTCCGATTATTAGTAGAAGATTACCCGTTTTGCAATATGAGTCACAAATGTTTTTTGGTAAAATACAACAGACGACGTAATAAATTGAATATATAATTAATCCCCTTAATCTTCATACCAGAAGACTGTACTTGATTCCAATATATATGCCAATATATGTCAAAATATATGCCAATATACCTGTACTACTTATATTCTCGTAGGTTAGAAGATATACCCGTGCATTCCTAGAAGATTACTCGTACAACGTACAATATGCATGTGTCAGCAATTTTTGCCGCAATAAAACAATGGCGTAATAACTTAAAAATATCAATAATCCCTGAATCAATAATTTCGGAAAATATCAATAATAATAATGTTTAAACCTGAAGAGTATAATTGATATTATCCAGTCCAAAATGAAATGGCAATGAAATTTATTTTATATACATATCTTCATTATTCAAATCGGAAAGGATTTAATAAAAATCATCTGCCGCATAAACACATTGGATTTAAATCCGTTGCTAAGCGACATGATATCATTTGCTTCAAATAAATTGGTAGAAAAAATATCGTCTAAATAGTTATATTTCTATGGAACATTTGGCGACAGTTTCGTCAAATTAGCGACATTTTAAAAAATCGCCAAATTTATCGCCAAGTGGGACTGTAGAACTGACAGTTCCACTTTGCGACAAATTGACGAAATATCATCACAATACTATCCCCTAACAAAAAACAATTAATATCATTTATGTAGCGCAATTTTATCAATTTCAAGATATTTTTATAGATTTGAAAACATTTTTATCAATTTGGTGACATTTTAAAAATTCGCTAAATGTATTACTAAGTAGGATGGTTGGTCTGACAGAGAAATGCTAACCAAACATCATTTCAGTACTCTCTTCTAACAAAACAAAAAAAAATTTCATTGATATGTAGAAGACCCAAGCCACACGACCAACCCGAAGGTTTATGGCAGCTGTTTGTGTGTCGTTTATATCAATTTGGCGACATTTCCGTCAATTTGGCAAAGTTTAAGAAAAGTTGTCAAATTAGCGATATCCCTCCAAATTCGTAGCTTTGAATTTGCAGATCTGAATGAAACATTCTTATCCCGTTTCAATATACTAAATGAAAACACTACAATTGTATTAGAAGATATACCCGCTCTACTCTTTTTCTGTTTCAACAATCGGCTATATGAATTTATTGGCTAAACACAATATATGAGTTTAGTAGCTAAATACGATATAAGCTTGAAAACTCTTTGCCAAAATAAATGAAATTGATGTACGCAGTCAGCAATTAATATAATTAAAAGAAAAATCAAACCGTCCATTCATAAGATATACTTTTATATCCATTTATCCATTTATTTATTATTTAAATCGAAAAAAAATAATAAAAACATTAACAAATACATTTAATTTAATTGCGATGCCGAGCAACATGATATATCCTCCTAAAATGTTAAAATTTATTAACCACTAACAGCACACCCGTTATTCGTACGGAGTGTATAATTTAAAGAAACTTAAAGTTCGCAATCATGTGCAAATTCTGTTAAAATATTAAATTTATTGCTCCTAAAGAGAAGTTTAAGAATATATGTTCTCACTATGCAAAATTATCTTCACGATCAGATCTGAAGAATAAAACATCCTGCCCCCTTTTGTAAGCAAATTTACAGAAGAAAAAATAGGAATTGAATGAATATATGCAACCCCGTACTAATTATATTGTCGCAGATCAGAAAATATGCCAATGTGTTAGTAGAAGATTACCCGTATTACAATATGCGTCTCAAAAATATTTGCCAAAATAAAAGAGATGACGTAATAAATTGAAAACATCAATAATATCCGTACTCTTTATACCAGAAGGTCGTAATTGATTCCAATATATGCCAATATATATCAAAACATATGTCAATATACCTGTACTACTTATATTCTCGTAGATTAAAAGATATACACGTGTATTTGTAGAAGATTCGTACAACATACAATATATGAGTTTAAACAATTTTTGTCATAATAAAATAATTGCATAATAACTTGAAAATATCAATAATCCTTGAATCAATAATCCCCGAAAATATAAATAATAATAATTTTTAAACCTGAAGACCGTAATTGATATTATCCAGTCAAAAATGCTATAAGAAAAATCAAATCGTTCTTTTCTAAAATATATTTTTATATCCATTTATTTATTATTCAAATCGAAAAAATAATTATTAAAATTGACAGATTTAATTTAATTGCGTTTCTGAGTAACATGATATAAGATAGAATCTTATAACATGTTAAATATGTCATGTCTTATAACATAAACTGCGAAATTAAATAACGATTTTGATATCTCTATACTTCTCATTGTTCCGTAAAAGCTTGTTTTAAATAAACCATGAACCATGGAGATAGATTTCCCCTTTAAATCATGTTTCAAACAATTCATGTTTTCAGAAAGTGACTAATTAACGCAAAAAATCTCCCATCAAACTCAGAGATTAAATTTTAATTCACTTTCAAACGATTTTCAAGCTTTTCGTTTGGATAAACCATGGAGTTAGGGAGTAGAACTCCTAGGAAAAAGTTCCGTTTTTCATTAATATCTCAACAACCCCAGGTCTTAGAAACTCGAAACTTGGACAAAAGTTATGGGGGGATATTTCAAGGCTATTCACCAAATTTCATTAAATTCGGTTCAGCCGTTTTTCTGTGATGATGAGACAAACGAAAATTTCGTTTTTACTAATATCTCGAGAACCACTGATCGTAGAAACTCAAAACACGGATATAATTTTAAGTGGGGCTATTTCTGGGCTACCCACAAAATTTCATCAAATTCGGTTCAGCCGTTCTCCTGTGATGGTGTGACAAACAGACAAACAGACAGACAGACAGACAGACAGATTTTCATTTTTATTTATATAGATTATGTCAATTTTTGTCGTATGCTGCCATGTTAAATAAATATAAAATTTAGAATAAAATTCAAAAAGCTGGATACATACAGCTCGTGAAAATCTCATAATATTTGTGGCTGCTATTGTGTACACAAGAAATCGACCACAGACATCAGATAGATGGACATCCCTCCAAAAATAGTCAAAACATGTTCATATATTGGCATCAAAATCTCGAAATCGAAAATTTTCAGGAAAACAATATTTTCTTAATACTACGTATAAGAAAATAAAAATGAATAATGTTTACAAGTCATAAGTTATCGGGAAGAAACAGCCCAGTGGTTATCACGTGGGAACTGCACTCGGTCAGTCCAGGTTCGATTTCGGCCAATGCCAAAACTGCTGTCATGTTCATGCGGAGTACAATCACGTTAAACATGTGGGTGGTGGGTCTGTAAGTCCTTCCGAAAGGTTGGTGTTAGGGGAAGGAGGGTACGGTCCCTATGGATGACTCCCCTACTGGGTTCCGGTCTAAATTGGGTGGCACTTCCCGGTCATCCAAACAGATACCTTATACCTTTCTGGTAGGTTGGACGGTCTGGGTCGAAGAAGAATAAGAAGACATAAGTTACAATGTTTAGTGCTCCACATTGCTAACAACAATTGGAAATATAGAAGTTCCTTATTTGTATGTTATTTATTTCTATTTTTTCCTTCAAATTTAGGTTGCTACATTGCTAACAACAATTGGAAATATAGAAGTTCCTTATTTGTATGTTATTTATTTCTATTTTTTCCTTCAAATTTAGGTGAACCCAGGTACGTGATTTGTAAATTTTATAAGTATGATATATTTAGAAATTGAATGAAATGATCACAGGCCATACAAAATGAAATAACAATAATAAAATAAACAATTTTATGAATAATAATGTAAATAACTTACATAGAAACATCCTAACAATAGGGGCTACTCTGATAAAGAAAAACTACTTAAAGTTGAAGAATTTTTTATTATTCATGATAATATCTCTGTAATATTCTTAAACCTAAAGAACAAATTTCCTTTATTAAATATGACATCAGAAAATTATTTTGCTGTTCATTTTTAAGTGAATTATATTTTTTGAATGAGCATTCAAAGTAGACCCACAGGCGAGAATTTTTTTAACATTAATTTGTATGTGCTTTGCTCTAATACAGCATGATAATCTTTGATTACTTAAAAGCTAGAGCCTTTGTGAACATTTTGATATAATATGTCTATGTTTCATATAATTAAAATTATTAAAATTAAATAAATGGATCAATTTACCCGAATTTCTATGAAATTACCACTGACTCTTTTTTAATCAAAGATTGGCTATGCAGGGTGTCTAGAAAAGTCTGTATAAGGGGAAATTTCTTGAGAATGAAGAGAGTTATCTTTATTGAGCATTGTTTTCATAAAAATTTTTGATTTCGAGATTTTGATATCAATATATGTTTCAAGACTTCCTGAACATGCTTTGACTATTTTTGGAGTGATGTCCAACTGTCTGATGACTGTGGTCGATTTCTTGTGTACACAATAGCAGCCACAAATACTACTTTTTTATGGTTTTCATGAAACTTCATATCCGACTTTGTTATCAAAAGAATCTAGAACTAGATAGAATATTTTTAAATTCAAGCGAAAACTTTGAATTTTATTTGAAATTTTAAATCATGCATAAAAGGGTCTATGGTTCAATGATCACAATACTTAATAGTTTCAATCATTGTTGTGAAAAATAGCCGCAATACAAATATTTTTTGTTCGTGATGTCATTAGTCCTCTTTGGGGGACAAGTTACACCCCGCCGGGGATTTGTGGTATATTTACAAATATGGTATCAATACTATCAATCGAAAGATTTTTTCAAGTTCTAGGTTAAACCAGAGACCAACCCACAGCACTTTCAGCTCACTAGCCAAGTCGCTGCCAAGCATTCCGATTGCGAGCGCTTTATGTTGTAATATGGTAATCTCTTGTATCGGTGGATTTCGGCAGTGATTGTGTAACATCCAATCAGAACATATTTCTGTGGTTGCTACAGTTTTCTGATATAAAAGCGCTTTTCTTTCAATATTTTTGGCCATAGTTGCACATGCTTTTATTATTTGATTTTTTTTCGTAAATTGCAAATTAATTTTAATTTAAAAATTTTAATATTTTTCTTATTTTTGAAAATTTGCTTTTGTTGTCGATCATATTTTCCTTATGTCTTCAGGTACACACGAGCAAATGGACAGTGAATGCAGTGTTGTAAAATGTGGTAGAATGAATGTTAGTTTGAATGAATCATGCATAAAATTCTACTATAATTTGGAAAATAAAAGTTTGAAAGAAGTGATTAATGGGTGTGTTATGAAAGGGATTATGAGTGATAAGTATGTTTGTCCTAAGTGTGAAGATGAAATGAAGTTGTGTGAGAGAGACCGAACGATTGATGATTTTGAATGGAGGTGTCGAAAGAGGTCTGAATGAATCAGCATGATGTCTGTAGGAGCATCAGGAGATATATGATTTGAGAAGAGTAGGTTGAGTATGATTGAAATTTTAATTATAACATTATTCTGGTTTAATGGTTGTGAGTGCAAGCTTATTATGAATAAGTTAAATGTTTCCGACAAAACTGTAACTGATTGGAAACAGTTTTGCCGGGAAATTTGTGAGAGTGTTTTTTTGAATGAAAAGAGTAAGATTGGTGGTAATGATGTAATTGTTGAAATAGATGAAAGTAAGTTTGGTAAAAATAAGTATGGAAGAGGAAAGCCTGTGGTCAGACAGTGGGTGTTGGAGGAATTGAAAGAGGACGAATAAATGTTTTTTTGCTAAGGTGCTTAATAGGTCGAGTGAATGTTTGTTGAAAGTTATTGAAAGGTATATCGAGAAGGGGACCTTAATAATTTCGGACTGTTGGAAGGCATATGATTGTCTTAAACATAAAGGCTTCATGCACCTTCAAGTGAATCACAGTTACGAATTTAAGGATCCCGAGACAGGTGCGCATACCAATTCGACTGAGGGAAAATGGTAGGCGATTAAAAAAAAAAAGTAAATCCCGCAAAGTTAAAAGTCATTTTAATTTTTATTTGTTTGAATACATGTTTAAAAGATGCCTGGCCCATTTAGTTGGGGAGGGGAAACATGGAATGAATTTTTGAAAGCAATTATTACCATCTTCCTTCCCCATACAAATGATGAAGATGAATTGAAACAGAGGAGAGAATACAACATTGTTCCGACTCTGAGTTGGAAGATGAGTTCTGAAGGTTAGTGTTTTTTGCTTAATTTATCCCATGATTTGAAACTTGGTTTATATTTTTCTGTGTTTAGAAAATTGCTTCCTCCTTTAAAAGTTCTTAATCTTTTCAGTTAGAGTCCAAACTTTTTTTTAACATGGACCACTAGTACATTCGTTCCACAGATTTCGACCTTCCAGTCAACCTCTGCCCCTGTACGGATCCTCGATTGCATGGAGAATGTGATCTTGCTACGTGTGACAAACACAGATAAAATTGTAGCATATTCTGTGTCTGGGTGCCACAGATGACCATTACTAATAAACAGAAGATCACTGGGGGGCCCCATTCTGGTATAGAATGACCTTTAGGTCGAACCCCTCCCCCTACATGGATCACTGGTACATTCTTTTTACAGATTTCGACCTTTAGGTCAAACTCTTGCCCATGTATGGGTCTTCGGTTGCATGGAGAAAGTGATCTTGCTATATGCAACATGCAGAGATAAAATTGTAGCATATTCTGTATCTGGGCACAACAGGCGACTGTTCCTAATAAACCGGAGATCCCTGGGGGCTCTGTCTCAGTGTAGAATGGCCTTTAGGTCAAAACCCTACCCCTACATGGATCACTGGTACATTCATTCCACAGATTTCGACCTTGAGGTCGAACCTGTGGTCCTACACGGGTCACTGGTACATTTGTTCAACAGATTTCTACCTTTAGGTCGAACCCCTGCCCTTGTACAGATCCTTGGCTGCATGGAGAAAGTGATATTGCAACGTGTGACATGCACAGATAAAATTGTAGTATAAAAATTTTAAAATTCCCAAAAATCTTATTTTGTAACGTTTTTATGAGTAATATTCACTGTTACTCAAATTAAATTACACTATCATTTATCTTGCTGGTAGGTCGGACAGTCTGGGTCTCAACAACAACACTATCATTTACATTAAAAACTTCTGTTCAGAACACAGTAGCAAACGTCATTTTGGTGGAGGGAGCCTATTCCTAAACACGGTAGAATACATCACTTAGGATGTTGTTGTTGTTGAGACCCAGACCGTCCGACCTACCAGAAAGGTGTAAGGTAACTGTTTGGACGGCCGGGAAGTGCCACCCAATTTAGACCGGAACCCAGTGGGGATCTGGTTGTCTACTACTAGTCTGGTTGTTCCCTGTTCCACTACCCGTCCTTTTCAGTGTGAGGAATGCCCCTTTTCCTGTGACCTTAAGGTTGCTTTTCGAAACCATCTGATGTCTCATTTTTGGAACCAATTTCAAAACACGGGAGAATGCATCAACTTAGCGTGATTCGCACTTAAAAAAAATACGTGGCGTGGGTTGGTCTCTGGATGTACCAAGTTTTTAAAGCAAAGGGTAACACACTATACCTGTAATCATTTGGATCCACAATACCGTAATTTAAAATTTTTTGTGTACCCTACCTTGATGCGATTCTTGATGTGCATCCTACATATTATTTAATGTCAAACATGTCTGGCCATTGGATAGAGAAATACTTATGTTAAAAATATATTTTGACAAATACATTTTTTTCAACTTAAAATCATTGTTCTTGACTTAAAGGATATGCTATTTGTGAAACCAGATATAGTTTTGAAACTGAAAATTACAGAAATGTCCGTTAAATTAGGGTATCTGCTATTTGAGTGTCTATTGAGGTCATTTCATTGCCATATACTCATGGTATAATTTGTGATTATTTTAATTTTGGCTGTTCTGGTGTATTCCCCCCCATTTATTGCATTTCGGTTGGCGGTTAATCCACAAATTTTAATTTCAGGAAAGATAGATGACTGTGAGGAAAAAGGCAAATGCTTGAAAATTTTTAACAAAATGTTTGTCATGAGCACTCTAGTATTGTAAAAATGGATATCACAAACTCATGTCTTTTCAAATATCGATGATTACTGGTTCAATATTCATGCTTCTTGATATATTTTTCATTAAAAAAAAATAGTTAAATATTACTAAAATTCGAACAGAAAAGTCTATTATTGAAGAAAATGATCCATTTTACAACATTGAACGCATTGGCGTAGTTACACAAAAATAGCTATATAGATGTTTCTTCTTCCGATCATTAGCCAGAATGACACATGTGTCTTAATTTTAACAAGTACTTTGAAAATTTATTACCCATGTAAGCGTTTTTTAATGTCAAATGTTCGATTTGTTTTAATGTTCGATAGTAAACTGATAGGTAAACATACTGTACATTTATTGAACGTTTATAAACATTTTTAATGTTTGAATTCGATTTATAATGTAACCATAATTTATTCTGACTACTTTTCACACAACTCGTACCGGCATCAGCTCACCACTGGGTGTAGCTGTCAAATACTTTACACACTAAGAAATTGCAAAATTAACTAAGATGCTTAAATGAATAATTGCGACACTTACACGGGAACGAATATTAATATCATTGTATTTAAGTCTTGCTTTTAAATCCTCCATTTCATTCCAGGACGAGTTTGAAAATTAAAAGTTGTCTAGCAGTAAGCAGTCAACACACGTTTCATTGTTTATTTTACGTAAGCGTCTGAAAACAGTAAAAGCATTGCAATCAATCTTACAAGTCCTAATATGTTTCATGTATATTCCACAGAATAGTCTGTGTATATTCAATACTGTTGTTTTCCTCTTTTGCGCAGCCTCCTTTGGAGCAATCAGAAAGCGTAAAATTTCCTGAAGGACGAGGCTAAAATGGGAAAAAAAATATGCTTACAATTCACGGGAGTTGAATAAAGTCTACACAAATCACGCGTGAGTCGTTCTTATAATTTTGTGTGGTGTGGAAATGGGAAATGTTAAAAACGTTAAGTTGCTTTGTATCATATTGGATGTGAATGAAGTAATAGATGTTAAATGTCAAAGGATTTAGACAGTATTCTCCCCACAATTAATTGTGTAAATAAAATGGGTGTTAGAGGTTTAAGTACTTTTATTGAACAGAATCCTGATCTATCTAAATCATTCAAATTGCATGATTCACTTGTTATTATTGATGGAAATAATTTACTTCATGTTCTATATTTTAATCACAGAATCAATTTTATGTATGGTGGTGATTACAAAAAGTAAGTTTATTCAATTTGGAGTTGGTTTTTGGAATGTTTTAAATAATTACAAAATGTGACACATCTACTGTATTTGATGGTTTCGTAAAGTATATGCCGAAAAATTAAAATACGAATCAACTTTGAAAATATTCAGGAGGACAATAAAAAAACTACGTTTATCTGAATTTTGATTATTATTACATTGTATGCTCAAGCAGAAAATTATTTAGTGATGGATATTTTCAGATATCAAACCTTTCCAGATTATTCTTTATGTGTTATTTTTGGTAAATTCTGAAAATAGGCCCCCACTCGATTTTTTTCTAAGTACAAAATTGCGCCAAGTTGGCGCGTTGGCCGTGTTTTGAAATTGACTCCTCCCAACTGAAGTGACGTATATTCCCGTGTTTTAAAATAGGCTCCTCCTACAATAGTGACGTCTTATTCTAGAGTTTTATAAACTGGAATTTTTAATAACTAAATTTAAGATAAACGAAATTAAATTTAATTAAAAACGAAACTTAGAAAAACGTTTGTACTTTAACTAAATTTAATAAAAACGAAACTTAGAAAAAAGTTTGTACTTTAACTAAATTTAATAAAAACGAAACTTAGAAAAAAGTTTGTACTTTAACTAAATTTAATAAAAAACGGAACTTAGAAAAAAGTTCTTAAGAAACCCATTTCAAAAACACGGAAAAATACAAGACAATTTCAAAACACGGGATTAACAAATAAAAAACTAACCTCATTCCTCGTCATCCTCCGAATCAGAGATATGTTCAAAATCACTTTTCTTTTCGGCATCGGCATCATTTCTATGGGGAGGAAAGATGGAAACGACGGCTTTCAAATATTCGTTCCAAGCTTTCTCCCCAATAGAATGCTCCTGGCTGCGCTTCCACATGTATTCATATAAATACGAATTAAAATGTTTTTTTACCTTTCTGCCTTTTACTTTTCTCTTGATTGCAGCCCAAGTTCCTTCAATGGAATTGGTATGCGCTCCTGTCTCGGGGTCTTTGAAATGGTAGCTGTGGTTTACTTTAAGGTGCATGAAGCCTTCATTATTAAGACAATCATACGCCTTCCAACAGTCCGATATAATCAATGTCCCCTTCTCAACATACTTCTCAATCACATTCAGCAAACATTTACTCGACCTGTTAGACACCTTCGCAAAAAAACATCTATTCGTTCCCCTTTCAACCCCCCCAAACACCCATTGTCCCTCTACCGGCTTTCCTCTTCCATACTTATTTTTCCCAAACTTACTCTCATCTATCTCCACAATCACACCATTCCCCCCAATCTTACTTTTATTTTTAAACAAAGCATACCGACAAATGTCACGGCAAAACTGTTTCCAATCAGTAACAGTATTTGCCGTGACATTCAACTCAGCCATCACAACCTTACATTCAATATTAAAAAACCACATTAAAGTTAAAATTAAAATTTCAGTTATACTTAATTTACTTTTATCAAACCATGTGCCCCTTCTCACACTCCTACATACTTCATGCTTATCATCACCCGATCTCTTTCTACACCTCCATTCAAAACCATCAATCGCTTTTACTCTTTCACACAATTTCATTGCATCTCCACACTTAGGACATTCAAACCTATCACTAATTAATCCCTTTAACACACACCAATCAATCACTGCTTTCTTACCTTTAGCTTCCAACAAATAAAAAAATTTCAAGCTGGCCTCATTTTCAACATCCATTCGAACACGTTTTTTACAACATTCGCTCGAATCCATTTGCGGCTTACCAGATGCCATTTAGAAACTCAGTCTGCAATCAACAAAAAAGTACTGAAAATTAACAATCTTCACCAATTAACACTTCTAACAATTAACACTTCAAGAGAAAACACTTCACACAAGCAGTTCAAGAAAAAACACTTCGTAAAAACAATGGAGTAAGATTTCAGAAACAGAAGTTCCAGAAATAACGCTAATTAAAATTACTACTGCCTATTAAAATGCAGAATCCAAAGAATAAAAAGGCGCGAGCGCTGATTGGATGTCCGTGCGAGGGCTACCAGATTCGCGAAGTAGCCGAAATAAAATTGTAACCCACAAAATCGCGCCAGCTTCGCGCTGGATCGTACTTTGAAAAACGAGTGGGGGCCTATTCTCAGAATCACCCTTATTTTTACTCATTCATGCATAAAAATCTGATACTGTGTATAACTAGGAATTGCATCTGGCATTGCTCAAGATTTAAAATAGAGATTCAATGAGTTCATTCATTAAATGTATCAAAAAATGATATAGCTGATATTAGCTGAATGAATCCCTGCTGTAAATTATACGCAATACCAGTTACAAATTAGATTTTAAATAATCAGACTTTTGCAGCTTTCTGTAGAAACCTTTCTACGGGTCTCTTAGTTTTTCAGTGTTGAAGACCCAGACCGTCCGACTCGTCCAGAGGACTAAGAGCAGCTATTTGGACGGCCGACTAGTTTTGCAGTGTGACATTTTCTTTTATCCAGATGCTAGCCCTCATCCTTAAAATTCCCAACATGATGTCAGTGCACAAAAAATATCAGTTCCCGTTAACAGAAGGGAATTTTGTTTTAATGATGACACAATGATAAAAGAAACACATCATTAGTAAAACCATTGTGAGCTTTCTGATGACGTAAAGATTTGATGAAATATGCAAAATAAACTAATTAAAATCTAAATTCAATCTGAAAGAGTACTCAAAATATCAATAAATTCTGGGAACATTTATCAAAATATATTAAATTTAATGCCGTTACAATGTAAAAATTTAAACCACAATGCTGTTGCGCATTCTGGCGCCATCTACAAAATTCAATGCAGTCTCAGAAGGGGCCTGAATACTGCCAACAAAATTGCTGGAGATTTTGTGGCAGTCTAGGCCATTGGATTTAATTTTTGTCCTTGTTGATAATGTGTATAATGGGCTAGGGATGTTCCGAAACTGTAAAATAACCGATACTATCAGATTACCAAGATTAGATTGTTGTATAATGTTTAACAAATTCATAATTGCTGTATAAAACTTATTTCAGTCATAATTTATAACTAGCCACCTTTGTAAATATTAAATAAATAAAACAAAAATATGATACACACGCTCATCTGAAAATCAGAGTAAAAGAATGAAATAATAAATAATTTGCATTAATCTGCACAGAGTGAAAAAAATTGTATAAAATACTAATTTCAGATTGTAATCACAGAGAAGTAAATAGAAATTCATGAATAACTAAATGGTATTTTAAGCAAAACTTGGAACAACTTTAGTATATAGACTTCTGCATATATGACAGCTTTTTTTTTTTCGACCGAAATTGTGGCTAAGAAAGAACAGGCTTTAAAATTATCCTTGACCGCAATGTTAGGCAGGAAAAGATGTTACAGTTATCAGATTAAAAGTTATATTTATCATAAAAACATAAATACCATACAAAAAAATTACACATTTATTAGAAAAAATATAAAAATTCATGAAAAGCAGAAATACCATACAAAAAATGGAAGATGTCATATGTTAACAACATAAAGAATGATAAAATAATATAGAAATTTAAAATGTCCCTCTTAAATTTTTTGACCTGGTTTGTGCTCCTCCCAATCAATATCTTTAACAACTTCTAAAGATTTATTAAAACAATCAATTCCTTTCTCCATACATGAATTTAACAAGTATAAACAGTCAAATAAAATTTAAAATCACTTTGCCTACAAAAACACATGACTAGTAACACCCTAAAATCCCAAAGTAGGCCTACCACAAGAAAAATTAGATTTCAAATTACCTGATAGAACACGCTGAAACTTAGTTCCAACAATGTTAACAGAAGACATGGTTATAATCAAAATATAATAAATCAAAAAAGATTGCTAAATATCTAAATAGTGTCACCCGGGGTAATTCTCGGTCAAAAATTAACAACATCCAATTATTATGAAAACTATAGAAGGTAATGTTCCCAATTTTGGCATGCAGTAAGCACCCTTTGATGGCTATGTAATAAAATTTTTATTTAGATATAAATGCACTTGTAATTTTAATAATTATAATTTTAAGTGACCAGGAATTACCCCAATTCCAGGGTAATTCCTGGTCACTTCCTGGGTAATTATTGGACAGCATCCTTTTTGGTGTGAATACAGTAAAATATTGATTTATTATTTATAGCAAAGTGTTCAAACAATTAAGACTAAATTATGCAAAGGTTTTTTCATCTTATAAATACTGAAAATCAGCACAGAGATAATATTTGGGGTGTAAATACAAATTTATTTCATATGCAAAAGATTGCTCTTACTTGCACCCTGAAAAACATCAACTATCCAAAGAATTTTTTATAACATTTATGAGTAATGTTTATTGCTTCACAATCCACTGTGAAGGAATCCACACCTTTCAGATGTATTGGTCCTTAAAAAACATACCAAATGTTTATGTATTCCTTTTTCTCTCTCCTAGGCCAACAGAAGTTTCCCACTCCTCTTTCCAGAAATTTTACACAAACTTCACTGCTTTCCATTTGTGTAATCTTCCCAATATAAAAAGGATCTTTATCGTAGTACACAGCATAGTAACTGCGTTCTTCCATCTTATTGTGTATATTTTCAAGCACTTTTTTCACATTGAAGTAGTTTCTACTTAACTGTTGCATGGAATTTGAATCATTTATATCATCTTCAGATTATCTGCTGCTTTCCTCTGAATCACTAGATGTTAAAAATTTTGGTTGTGGGTCATCTGGATATATATTTTTTCTCTTTTTCCCTTTAGTGGTCTGTTTCTTTTCCCTTGTTTCAGCTTTTTCTTCTATCTCTCTGTCTCTTTGTTCCACTACCTCCAGAAAGTCATTATTGGTGATGACAGTAGAGTTTGTATTAATCCTTCGGCGTGTTTCTGAGTAAACTACTCTTGGCACTTGCTTTAAGCACTTGCTTAGTAAGTCTTCAAAGGTGATGGCATGGACTGATTGATAGTTGGATATGTCCTTACATCCGAAGAACTTGGAATTGATGAAGTTGAAACTGAGGCATTATTGGACAGTCCTTGCTCTTCAGAATCCATTGTTTGAAAGCTAACATGGTTCAAGGTAACTACTGGTCTATTCCATTGATGGTTTTTAATTGAAAGATTATAATTTTAGGTGAAATGTTAAGCATAAATACTGTAAAACAGCCCTGACCAGGAATTACCCCAGTGAACAGTAATTACCCCAAAATACGGGGTATAGTTTAGTATACTCTTATAAACTGTTTCAATGTAGTAGAAGAAAATCTTATATACTCACTATTGGTAGCTGTAATAGTTCATTGTTGAAACAAAAAAAAAGGATAAAAAAATAATAAAAACTTTATGAATGATACAGATCTTTGCAAAATGTGCAAAAATTAAGGCCAATGTCGTTCTGCAGAAATTTAACTAGCAGGTTTTATTTTTTTTTCCATAATAAATGCCAACTTAATAAATAATTGAGTCATGCATTGGAAAGTAAAGGGTTCAAAGTGTCTTTATGATTTTTTACAGTTAGATGAAGAATTATTTTGATTGAAGAAAGGAATGTGACCAAGAATTACCTTGTAAACTCAGTGACTAGGAATTACCCTGGGTGACACTACAAGAATGGTACAACCTGATGCAAATGCAGTCTTCAAATTTTGCCCTAAATCCAATGTGAAATGTCCAAAGAAATCCATGAAAAAAATGAGCAAACTCACAAGTCCTCTCCTAACTAACATGCCATAAATCGGCCAAAAATCTCACCAAATTTAGCACTAAAAATTAGGAGTCTTTATACTAAAGCTGTACCCAAAACTTTTCTATCTATTGTACTTCTAAGGAGATGCATTTAAGCATTGCTAGTTGTATCTATGGTGGCAGATTGTAGTAAATATCATTTAAAAATCTTTTCTGCACCTTTAACAGAAGACATTTGTAGGATACATTCCTGGCAACCTTTCAAAAAATGATCGTCTGCCGCTGTTGTTATACAATGGTTCAATAAAAAATTGCTGGAAATGGGAAAAAAAAGGCTAAGTACATCGACTCATGAATAAACCGACAGCAAACCCATTGTGAGTAGGGCTACCTACAGGTACAGGCAAAAGGATACTTTGTATACTGGCCCAGGAGTATTGGGGACCCAGGCCACATTAATAGTTTATGAAAAATGGCCAATAACTTGTAAAATAGGATGTAGTAGTGGACGCATGTACTGCACAAGGGCTTGAAAATTTTGTCGGCGGCACTGGTCAAGAGCTTGTGTCTCCAATCTGATCCCAATAAAAAGTTGTAATTTATGTAATTAATTATATTGTAGCACATCACAGGGTTTGCTATACTATTTGAAAAATCAGTTATTGTACACTTAAAAAGAAATTTTTAAAGAAAGGAATCACTGTTCCAGCAGCATGGGTATGAATTACGAACCACCTATCACCCCAAGTGTGTCTAGTGATGCTTCAAACATAAAAAGTGCATTGTTGCTCTTTTTCACAGCAATGATTGAAGCGAAAAGTTTCTTGATTATTGAGCTATTAAATAACCCCTTTTATGCAAGATTATGTCCTATGCTGCAATGTTAAAAAAATGTAAAATTTCAAAGTTTTTGCTCAAATTTAAAAAGATTCAAGTTTTAGATTTTTTGTTAATGAAGTGGAATATAAAGTTTCGTGAAAATCCATTTATATTTGTGGCAGCTATCATACACCCAAGAAATAAACCACAGATGGACATCATGTTAAAAATTGTTAAAACATGCGCAGAAAGGCCCTAAAACATATATTGACATCAAAATCTCGAAATCGAAAAGTTTCGTAAAAAGAATACTGTATACTATATTCTGTTGTATCATAAATTAAAAATAATAAATGCAAAATAAATTTTAGATTTATTAATATATTTTATACATTGTAAAAGAAGATATTAACCCTACACTTAATCTCCTTAATCCCAACCATACCGCAAACACCAAATGAAATCGTTAAACACAGCCATTGTTGGAAACTTAGTTCTGTTTTCGTCGTGATTCTCATTTCGCGGGAATGGGATTTCATTTTTAGAATGGTTTTTCTGTTCCTGTGAACGACTCGTGACGGGAACAGAACAGTCCGTTCATGCATATCGCCTTCTAGCTACGCAATCATCCTGTTTTACATATTGTGAGGGCTCTGCCGTCAACGGTTGTATTTTGGTTCCGGAGCGTACCCATCACTGTGTATATATGGTAGGACGCACTCTCAGTACTTTAGACCTTGACAGAAGGGAGAAAGAGGAGAGAGGAGGAAGACCTTGTTAGATCGCATGACCTGACCTTATGCTATGCAAATACTTGGCTTGAGTATGTTGCGATAGGTCTAGTTGCCAGCTATGTTGCGTAACAAAGTGTGAGTCTAGTTCCGATAGTTTAGTTGGGAAGGTGCGGTGAATGATTCTAGTGTTGGCTCTTTCAGTTTTAAAGAGGCCAAGTTAATTTCCGCGGTTTTTGGACTCAGTGTAATGCCATGACATGTGACCTGACGATGGTGGCTTCGTGAAAGAACACGGCATCTATGGTAAGGTAATTTTCTTTACTTACCTGTGTTACGGCAACGATAAAAGCTACTGAGAGTGCTTGCCTAGTCATAGACACTATATCTGACAACTTTTTCTATGAGCTTGCTGGCTCATTTTTGTAAATACTGTTTTTACTTTACTAAGACGTTACAATGTTTGTGTAACAATGTCAGAGTAATGGATATCATGTCAATAAAGGTGATTTTGTGTTTGAAATACTGATTTTTTATTGATGAACACTTCTTCAAACTCACTTGCAAAATATCCTCTGCTAAACTATCACTCTGCTAGTAGTGAAAAATTTTTAAGACATCAGCACAAGTTATAAGGACATTGGTTAAGGTAGATATATCTTCTAAAGTCAAATTAGATTATAGATTGAATTTATCAGAGTATCCAAATCGCGATGCGATACGCCAGTGATATTCAAACTGGGTTCTGCTGAATGTTTTCAGGGGTTCCGCGACTTTTTTAATAGAATTTTAGATTCTTGTTATGGTATAAGATTTTATAACACTTTTATTAATAATTTTTTTGTTATTCAAAAATTTCGATAATTAAATTTAATTTTTAAAAAAAAACTGAAATTCATAAATTGCATGCACATTTTAAAATATCTATACTGTGCTGTAGAAATACTGATTCTCTCTCTTTCTTCCAATTACTAGTAAAGTTAGAGTAATATATTCTCCTCTTGCTGCTCAAAATTTTCAGCTGGGACAATTTTTCCGTTTACAAAATTATGGACGATTCGATTGAGAATCAAGTTGTTTGAGTTGAGTTATCACTGTGTCTTTCTGAACCTTCCCCGATCCCTGTGATTGCGCTACGGTGCTACCGGTAGTATATTAACGTGCACTGGCAACACCCCACTCGGGCTTCTTTGTTGATTGTTGATGTTTCTTGATACACGTGTATTTTGCTGTTCGTCCTTTCTTTGTTTTGCGTTGCTTTTCGTATCGGTCAGTCCCAGTCGTCTCATTCTGCACATCCTTAAACATTCTTACTTACCATTAGAAGGTATCGGACTTTTGCAGTGAATAAATACATCATTCTCAACTAAAAGGTATGTATATTTGAGTAGATGCGAAATAATATAGTTGTCAAAATCGGCCGTTTTCACTAGATTTAGCTGATAAATTTTAACAACGTTTTTAACAACAACAAACATTGTTAATGTAATATCAATTTAAAATTAATTCTTTTGTTTTATTTTATTATTTTGTAGTAAATTTTGCTCCTGTAAAAGGAATAATGGATACTTGGTTAAAAACTGGAAAAGTAAAAATAAAAATTACTGAAGTGACGGGAAACGAAAGTTGTTCGACAAACCAACCCATTTCCCTGCCGTCAACATTCGGAATTCCCACTTCTGTACCACATAAAACTACAGGTGGACTACATGGCACTGATAAACAAATTTCTTCAAATGAAAGTATTCGTAAGAAGCGAAAATATGACGACTCCTACTTAAATTTTGGATTTACTTGGACTGGAAATGAAAAAAAACCAAATGGATTGTGCATCAAATGTGAAAAAGAGGTGAACAATAGCAGCTTAAATCCAGCAAAATTGCGGAGACATCTGGAGACTAATCATCTAAATTTGAAAGATAAAAGTGTTGAATATTTTAAACGTAAATGTGATGAGCTTAAAAACAGAGGTAAAATCATTTCAAAATATATATTTCATGAAAATGAAGCATCACTTGAAGCTTCCTACCCCGTTAGTCATCGAATCGGTAAAGCGGGTGAAGCTTATACTATTGGAGAAAAATTAATCAAGCGTTGTGCAAAAGATTTGATTATTTGTAAAATCGGTGAAAAATATGCAAAACAAATTGATAGCATTCCTCTTTCTGATACAACTGTTGCTAGACGTATTAAAGATTTATCACATTTTTGTGAGGAAGAATTAATAAGGCGTTTAAAGAATTCCCCACATGGTTTTACATTGCAACTAGACGAGTCTACTGATATTGCTAATTTAGCCATATTACTTGTACTTGTGCATTATGTTTCTGACTCGATTGTTCATGAGGATATGCTTATTTGTACACCTCTTCGAGACAGAACAACAGGTGAACAAATTTTTGAAACGATCAATACTTATATGAAAGTACATGACTTACCTTGGAATTTATGTTCCCACATTTGTACTGATAGAGCAAAGTCCTTGCTCGGCACAAATAAGGGTGCAATATCGCGAATAAAGGCCATAGCCCCTGACATACAACATTCCCATTGTTACCTGCAATCGCCATGCTCTTGCTGTGAAACGAATGCCAAATGAATTGAAAATAGTACTCGATAATGTAGTTAAAATTGTCAATTTCATCAAATCAAGGGAATTAAATTCTCAGTTATTTACACTACTTTGCGAAGAATTAACCAGTTTACATAAAACATTGGTTTTACACACGAAGGTTCGTTGGTTATCCCGTGGAAAAGTTTTAAGTCGATTTTATGAATTGAAGGATGAGATAAGATTTTTTTTTATCTGAACAGAAACATGAATATGCAAATAAGTTGAACGATGAAAATTGGATGCAAAGTATGGCGTATCTTGCCAATATTTATTCCCGTTTAAATGAAATTAATATTTCACTCCAAGGAGCGAAAACACATATTTTCAAAGTTCACAGCAAAATTGAGGCAATGATTTTAAAGCTTAATCTTTAGAAAAATTACGTAAAGAGAAATGACGTGCAATGTTTTGAAAAGCTAAATGATTTTTTGGTTTCAAACGAGCTTAATCTTAATGAAACTGTCCAAAAGTTTATTATCGAACATCTATCGAATTTGCAGGAAAGTTTCAGAGAATATTTTCTGACTTTCAAACATTCATATAACTGGGTTCAAAATCCATTTCTTCAAGTAGAAGATGCTGATCTACCGCCGATGGAAGGAGAACAACTGATTGACATATTCATGGATTCGACTTTAAAAATGCAATTTGAACAAGTAGAACTATTGGGTTTTGGGCTGAAAGTTTACAAAGAATACCCGGAAATGTCTGATTGAGCAGTAAAAATTCTTATGCCCTTTGTTACTACTTATCTTTGCGAACGATCTTTTCGAGTTATGTCAGCACTAAAACTAAATACAGGAACAAATTAGATGCAGAATTTGAAATGTGTTTGCAAATAACAACAATTAAGCCTGATTTTCAAAAGTTGTGTAGCAAGAAGCAAGTACATTCAAGTCATTAAATTTAGTTACTTCTAGTATTACTTCTGAATTAGATATATTCCGAATTTTGTATTTTCTTGCATTTATGCCTACAAATATGCTTATATGTTTCACTGCAGTGGCGGCTTTTTAGAGCCAGCAAATTCACCTCAGCTGTATTCAATAAAAAATCTGAATAACATGTTTTTAATATTTTATTTTTGTATTTAGTATTTGGTTTTATGATTATAATGGTCAAAATTAATTTGCAGTCTTCGGTAGTTAATTTTTGTAAATGTAGCCTCAAAACTTTTTTGCGGAGGGAGAGGGGGCACTGAGATTTTCTGTTATGTCACTATGCTTACGGGGCATATTTTTTGTACTAGGGTTCAAAACAAAATTTTTTTTTTAAGCGTAGGGTTCCAAAGGCGTTAGAAGTTTGAAGACCACT
The DNA here is from genome assembly GCA_951213105.1 of Amaurobius ferox. NCBI lineage: Eukaryota > Metazoa > Arthropoda > Arachnida > Araneae > Amaurobiidae > Amaurobius > Amaurobius ferox. The sequence goes on from OX578146.1 coordinate 15,111,565, forward strand.
GCGATACGCTAACAGCCATCATTATCCCCAACTCTTGCTCTTTCTCTATTTTGTTTAGACTGCTGACTTGCAGTGTAAATACTTATTGAAAACAGCATTTTTGTAAATGAGGAATATTGGGGAATCCCATTCTGAATGATTATATTTGAAAATACAGTTAAACCTGTCTAAGTTGGACACTCACGGTTCCTCTTAAAAGCGTCCAACTTAAGACAGTGTGATAAAATTTCATTTTTCCCCTTCAATAAAGCACATCAAAAGACTTCATTTTTAACATATAGAAAATAATAATGTGCCAATGGTTTTAATTAAATATTGTAATTACTGTTACAAAATACTTATGTACATGCGTACATATTTAAAATGTAAAGCAAGGAATCTAAATACATACACCTAATTTTATGCGTAATATGTAGCAGTTACTCACATATTGTCAGATTGATACAGTAATCCATTTCTATTGTCCAGAAAAGTACTCTGTCAGAACAGTTTGTTTTTTTCTGATTCCAGATGCATATTGTCTTTCTATTTTAATGTGCAGATTAAACACCGTCTCAATGAGTTCTGGCGTATTTTGCATAAAAGCATACAGTTCTAATTTCTTGACACACTGCATTGCACTTTCGTGTGTAGGAAGTGCTTCTACATTTGTTTTTTCCTCTTCCTCCGAAGAAAAGCTGTCGTAATCACTCTTGCTCGATGTAGCAACAAATGGCGATTCAATATCATGGGTTTCAAGAATATTGTCAAATGCAACATTTTGACAAGCATCGGGTAACTCTTTTCTGCACATTTCAGAAAGGCACTTTAGTTCGTCATGCAGTGACTTCAATTCGAAACAGTCTGTCACTTGACCCTCAGAAGAGCTGAGATCACATATAAATCCTGCATGCTTGAAATACTTAACAATAGTGTTTTCTGATACATTTTCCCATGATTCATAAATCCATTGGACTGCGTCTAAGACTGTCACCTCTTTGACAAATTTTGTGGCATTCTCACAATTTTCTGCAGCCTGGATAAGTTTCCGCATTAGTTGTTTCCTATACAATGCAAAGATGAGGTTGGGAAGCTACAAATGTTCATTCTTCAAGTGTGATGTTGTGTGTGTGTAAACAAGCTGATAACAAAAAGGTTGTGATACATAATTGGGGGCTGTGAAATTGTGGAGAGGGACAGCCCCTTAGCAACAATAAGAAAGAAATGTGGGCAGATAAGAGCTTCCTGGAAGTGATAACAACAAAGGAATACTTCTGGGGATCAACAACAAAAGATAATCCCTGGGGATAGATCAAGGTACTTTAAACATAAGGTAGGTCAGAGAAGGGGGTTGCTTTTCGACCGGGAGAGAAACTTGAAGCGTGACGTCACTGACTTACAAGTCAAGAAGAGGGGACACAGAGATATGTGTATAAAGTTTAGAAAGTTCGCATTTATAATTCGAAAAGGAGATAAGATCATTCGTAATAAAATTTTAGAAGAATGAAATTAAATGATTCTACTCATACATGCATAGGGCTATCATTAAAATATTATTATACATATATTATTTATAATAAAAGCTGAAATATATCGTGAAAAGTGTAGTAAATATAAAAATTACATTTCAAGTGTTTTAATACAGATATGATGATATGAATAAATATTTAATCATCGGATTTTTAAAAATATAGTATCGATTATCTTAAACATTGATAGTACTTTCTACATGTAATATAAATATGTATTTCAAAAATATCTAATTGCGTAAAAAATCCCACATACATATAACGTATATTGATGGTTATGAAATACCATCAATCTAGTAGTTACATAACTATATATTATATTAAGAAGCGTAGATCGGATCTTGGGAAAAGGGGGGAGTTGACGGTCGAATGGATGGTCAATGGCAGTAGATTTATTTTATTTACCCAACAAAAAGACGATGCATTTTGTGAGCTAGTAGAGTATTATGACTCTTGGTTAAGCCACTGGATCTATCAGTTTCACAAAGATATTTTAAGCATGCAAAATTGATGTTATTAAACTTTATAGCGTTTTAAATATATAAACTATGTACAGTTTTAAAATTTTAAAGCAATGTTCACATGGATCATAAATAATAAATCAATACATACCATTTTTATGCCATGATACAGCTTTTATACCATTTAGAGGCTTTTCTCTGCTTTTTTCTCTCTACTAATTGTGGCATGAAAGTCTTATTTAAGTGTTTAATGCAAATGAATGTTCTGGTTTGTGAAAACAAAGTTATGGCTTTTAGTGGTATAGAAGGTGAAATGTTTGCTAACTTTGACTGCAAGTTCTTAATGACGCATTTCTCTTTTGATATATATGCACCATGCATTTCTAAGAAAGTATGCTCCCACTTTTTTATTTCTTCTGAAAAATGTGCTTCTGGCTTTTAGTTTTACTGTAAATAAATTTTTTATACATTATATTTCAACTTTGATGATTTTAGTTTTGTATTCTAAGCTTTTTACATATCAAAATGAAATGTCCCATAACTTCAGATGATGTGAATATAATGTCAATATTATGATTGCTAAAGAATTGCGTTTTATGATTATGTATATTAATAACAAAGTAAAATGCTTAAGGTATTTAAAATTAACTTTACATACATTTTGCAATAAACTAAACTGTGTAAATTAGCTTACAAAATGCTAATATCTCCCCCCCCCCCCTCCCCTCCAAAAAAAGAAAGAAAATTCCATAATTGCTAGTATCAGAAATATAAATTATTTTTATATATTTTAGATACTGCATATGAAGTCGTTTTTATTTTATTAATTTTGTTTTTTTGGATTACTTAGAGGACCACCTATTTTACATATCAATGAAACATGTCAATCATAAGTATTTTTTATACTGCTATATTAAAAACATTATTTTTAACTGCGGTATTAATGGTACGTGAGATTTTTGTGCCGTTGGCTTCTTGTTTTAATCGTTTAACCGGCTTCAAATTCAAAATTAACCCGAAAATCTTCTTCAAAATCTTCATCAAAAAAGTGACTCGAACAGACAGTTGCGTTGCAATGTTTATTTTATCCTCTCTTTTGCACTTCATGATCCATAATTTTTGGAGTGTAGGATCTTTTGGAAATCTATGAAAACTGATATATCCCATTGACTTCTTATAATAATTTGAACACAAAGCAACCGAGCATCAATCAGGCATTTCTGTGCTTACCAAAATTATATTTTATATACGTGAAAATACTAATATATATACATCTATAATACACAAATTTACACTTAAACTTCACTTTTACGATAGAATTACAAATTATATTAAAACAACGACTGACATAGTCTATGTTTTCCCATAGAAATGAATGCTACTTGGAGAAACTGGCACTTCTCCTTCTAACCCAGTGACGTCACGAACGTCGATAATGTCCGCCTTCTAGAATACTGTCAACGGCGGCATTCTGGTCTTTTGATCTCTGACCCTCCCTGGGGATACATAAGAAAGGTCAAAAGTGATAGGTTACTTCCTTTATGCAAACACCAATTTTAAGGAACTTGTCCAACTTAGTAATGTAAACAGCGTCCAACTTCCAAGATAGACAGGTGTCCAAGTTAAACAGTATTATATACATGTTAAAACATATGAATTCGTTCGGTTCCACCGAATTGTGTCCAAGATAGACAGGTGTCCAACTTTACAGGTTTTACTGTATATGGTTTTAGAGCAAAAATTCTTAAAAGGTTCAAATTTTTAGAACTTTTTAGCCCAAATTGCCACCAAACAAAGAATAATTGCATAGAATTTTAGTTAAGAGAAAAAAACTTGCAATTTATCGGGCAGATGGGAAGTGCGCCATTCGTGATCTTTCTATCTCTCATTCAAATTTTTTTTTCTCAGAAGAGGCTATAGGAGATGTTTTTCTTTTCTACTTATGATTCGGCTAATGCTAAGCAAATAATAAGAAAATAGTAGGATAACAAGGCTGAATATTGAACTCTATTTTAACTTTTATACAACAATAGTTATTTATATCTAGTTGCAATAGTGAGATTTAATCAAATATGAATCAGTTATGGAGAATAAAATCACACCCCTCCGCCAACCCTCATATAGATTAATTTCGAAGTTTTGGAATTTTCTAGCCAGCTACATCACTTGAACCATCCATGTATCAAATTGCAAGTTTTTGCCTCTTTTAGAAGTGGGTAAACATTTCCAGGCATATACGAAAAATATTGGGAAATCTAAGCAGTGTACACATGGCCATAAAATCTGGTACACAGGTACTGTAGGGCCCAGGAAGATGCACTTCATCATTCTTTTTTTTTCTAGTAATTTAGTTATTTTAAAGCCATGGTAAGGGTTCAAAAGTAGCCAAATTAGCAGAATGTTGTGCAATCTGGCAACTCTGTCTTGAATTGGAAACACCAAGTACAATATCTGTACTATGTATCTGACTAGGAATGATTTTGTTTTATTTAAGTCCTTTGTGGCTTGCTTGTAGCTGAATCGCTCAGTTTTTAAAAGGGTATTTATAAAGAGTTAAAGATCTCCATACCATTCTAAAGGTAAATAAATAACAGAAGGAAGGGACCATTGACTATAAACATTTAAACGTAACACTGAATGACCTTCAACTTTAGAGTTTAGTTATCCTTTCATGCAAATGTACAGGATCCAACAAACTTATCCCTGGTATTTTATCATTTTTCTGCACATCAATTTGTTTCAGGATGAAAGGTAGTTAAAATAAACCCAATGCTGAAGTATAAGAAAAAAGAAGAAAATTTTTTCGAATCTATCAGTTTATTAGTTCTCAAATATCGGTTTATCATTGGTATTGGGAAAGTATTGTTATATCGACAAAACAAATAAGTGGTATTGGATATCAGAACACCCATACAAGGGGCTGAAGTTGAAAGGGCTGATCATGCCTCTTTTGAGCTGTATGTAAAATCCAAAATTAGATTTAGCAATTAGTTTTAGCAATGTGCAATAGATGGTACAACTAGTCAAAATTTCTACTCTATTGGAATGGGACCAAATAATTAAATTCTTAATTTTAAATAAATTCAATTTTTTGATGAGGCATTTCCTTTCGGGAGTCAAGGTACCTCTGTACCAAATTTCATGTCCCGGTTGCTTAGATTTTTTCAGATGGAGATGACACAGATTACCGCCACCCTCTGCTACAACCTGGGATTTATGCCCACTGTAAGGGAGGGAAGAAAAGGGGAGTTATCTGCCATCCAGTGAAACCATGGCCAGGAAAGCAAGGGTCGGCGAAACCATTCACCGGGCAGGGCGAAGGCAACCCACAGAGATTCGACCCCAGTCACTAATGGATCTGGAAATAGGTCACAAAGACCTGCTCCTCTACACTACCTGGAAGCGTCTGCTTCAAGATCTAAGCATCAAGATCTAAGCTTCAAAATCTTAGTCCCCGGCCTATCCATAGATTGATTTACCTCCACAGGTAAAAGGAGGATCAGAGCTATGAGGAGGCTAAGTTTCATACACTGCTATCTTGTGATGGGCCCCCTGTGCAGAGGGAGCTGACACAAACAGATAAACACATTATTATAAATGGCAGAAAGCAATGCAGTTGTGTGCCACTTCTTTGCATACAAACCCCTGTACGTAGTTGCATCAAGCGGAGCCAGTATTCGCCATTTGCAGTACTTGGTGCCAAAGTTTGCACACTTTCGTCGACGTTAGGGTTATAAATCAATATGTTATTTCACTTTCTTTTGTGGATTACAAAAAAATACAGAAATGTTTGCTGTTTCTTTTTAATTTATTTTTTAAACTTACTGTTTAAACTTAGCAGCTGTAATAAATATTTTTAAATGTATCTCTTGTGGCTTTTGTATTTCATGCTGCATTGTATATTTTGTGCTTGTGTTCATTGAATGTTTTTATCAAAATTTTGTAAACAACTATAGGAACTATTTTAAAATATGTTAGCTATCTAAATATTTCCTTTTGTGTTAGATGATTTTTAAATTTTATAACTCATTAATGAACTGTTTTGCAGGATCTTCAGAAAGCATTTTTTTGATTTGCTTAGTACTGAGTGTTTTATGTTGAATTAGATTTTATTTTCTTCCATGTTTGCTGCAATATATAAAAATAGTTTTCTACCATAACAAGTTTAAACATGAATATAAGCTATTTTGATTGTGTTTGTAATATTTTTTTACTTGCATCACAGAATAACAATTTTAGTACACAGTATTGGATTATGGTTTTGTATATAGTGAAGTTTTTTATGTTGACTGCTCCTTCAGAAAACCATTCAAAAGCATTTAAAAGTAAAATCAGCTGTTTAAAACCAAATTCATTAAAAATAACGCCACTTCATTTCAAACGTCTAAAGTGAAATACAGCATACAGTTTGTTTATATTTTTTGAAAAATATAATCAAAATTTATTACTTATGTACCCTTCCAAAAACTCCCAGTACTACATATATAAGTTGTGTACATGTAAAATTAATTTTAGTTTGAGTATTTTAATTTATATTTTTATAAAAAGAAATATTAAATTACTTCTGTTACTACTCTTTAACATGGGATATTACTGCACGACATTTGGTGCTGAGTGGCACTGTGTTTTAATATGTTCTCATTGGGTAAAGCTAAAGTGGCTCAATATAATACCTTTGAATAATAATAACTTTGAAAGCAATATAATGGATAGTAGAGCACTTAACTTTTTTAATACATATAAAAATCCAGATATTTTGAAAATGTCACTTAAGCATTACTTCAATTATTTTATATTATTTACTTTCATTTTTGAATAAAACTTCAGAAATTGAAATTGGGCTACGTGCCTGCATGCCCCTTCTCATATTTAGAAATTATTTTATTTAACATTATTTCGCATTATTAAAACAGAAACAGTACAGTACCAATCTATTTATATTCAAACATTATTTATAAGATGTGCAATATTTAAGCTGAGAAAATTCTACTCACTACAGTGGCATAGCCAGGAAATTCTGTTAGTAGGTACATTTGGCAATAAAGTTGCCAACCGAAACTTTAAAGTAAACTATTTCAGTCATTCAGTATTGTCACTTGATAACATAAAAATGTTTTCATTAAATTTTATAAGAAACAATATAAGTTTGATAAATTATTTTTTAATAATAAATCATTTATGTTTTACAAGTTTGAAAATAATAGTTGTACACTAGCCATAATAAGTGAAATAATATAAATGATAAAAAAATATATTAATAATAAAAATATATTTTATATATTATATATATTTTATATATTATATATATATATTTTATATATTTTAATATTATTAATAATAAAAAATAAATTCTCATAAAAAATTACAAAATGTGAGAAACATACAAATTATTAGAAAAATTTCATGTATAACTTTTTTTAAAAATGTGTCAAGTACTTCAAAATTCATGTTTTGGGTCAAATCTTGTTCAATGCTGAGTAATGTTAAGAACAATAGATGCTCTTCCCCCATTGTATTGTAAGTAATTTTTTATAATTTATAGTCTTAAAATTTCTTTCAACAAATATGCTCGTTATCGGTATTTTCATTAAAATTTTATATAATATAAATAAATTAGGAATATACATAATAATAATAAAATATAAATAAATTATTAGTAATAAATTAGTTAATATCATTTAAATTATTAACTAGCATGAAGTTAATTATTTCATCCAATGTAATTTAATTTTTTTTCCTAAAATATTCCACAATAAATGATTTGAAGGATATAAATTCTTCAGAGCAACTTCCTTCTTACTCTAAAAGATGATTTTCATAAAATATGAAAGGCAATATATGTCATCATCAGAAAGAAAGTGCTTTCCAGGGTCTCGGAAAAAATTTACGGATGTAAGACATTAAACATATGAGTAGTTGATTTAAAATCTTTAAACATTTAAATTTTCAAAAATATTGTCAAGAATAATGTTAAATACTTTGATTTCGATTTTTTGCATTGGATTTTTGTCAGGTTTGGAAACTGTAACTCATCCCCCATTGCTGGAAGAACACAAGGTCGTGGGGGCAGCATTATGGTCTGGGGAATATTTTCGTGGCATTACTCTAGATATTAGCTAGTAGTCACAAAATAATGTGACTTGACTGTGTATATACCCAAGTCAGGGACTGTTAATCCATCACTTGGGTATATACACTCTATTGCAAAAAAATATATGCACCCATAAAAAATTGAGCTACAGCCACAAAACTTGGTGTATATGCATCGTTTGAGAAGATATGCAAATGATTAGAATCGGGGGCCAGAAAAAGTGTTTTATTAAATAATGGTGGTAACACGAATATGACATTTTAGTAAGTTGTAAATCCTCCCCTGATAGGTATATACATCAATATCCGATGTGGCATACACTCAGTTAAGTTGTTTATGTCTCTCAGAAGATTTTGCCACAAATGTTGCAGCTGGTAAGCTAATTCAGTGGTATTCTGAGAAAGCTGCAATTGCTCTCCTAGCATGTTTCAGACATGTTCAATTGGTGATAGGTCTGGGAACCTGAATAGCCTGGAAAGGTATTAAATCCACAAAGGCATTGTTGAGAAAGTCGTGCAGTATATGGTAAAGCATTGTTTTGTTGGTAAATGAAGCCTGGGTAGCTTGACAGCATAGGCAGAACAATTGGTTGTAGAATATCATCAACATACAAGTGAGCTATCAGATTGGCTTGCAGCACAACTAGTGGCATTTGGTTGTCCCATGAGATGTTTCCCCAGACTGTTACATCATGTGTGATGACCATGTGCTGCTCGACAACAAATGCAGGATTAGAACACTGGCCAGTTCTTCACATATATACAGGGTATCCCAAAAAATTGAAACATGCTTTAATTCTTTACCTGTTGGAGGTAAGTGGGCAATGTAAATTGCAAAAATGTTGAAAGTATGGTAGAAAATAAGACTATGTTAATGAAATAGTCCTCCCATTCATTTTCAAAAAGTTGCAGTTTTTAAATTTTTATACGACCCCCTTAGACAAATTTGGTCAATCAGAAAATTTTTATTTTTGATACAACAAGATCATAAATAAAACCCCTGCATATCTGTATCTTTAAAATTGAGTGAGTTATATTTAATGAAAATTGAACATTGTGAATGGGGACCATATATCAAATTAGAAATGTAAATTTGTGACATATCACAAAAAAGATAAAACTGGATGATAATGCATAGGATATCCAACCACGTAGTGTGAGTACCACTGCTTTATATGACCTCTGTCTGTGTAATGCTTTATTTAGATGCATTTGTGATAAAAAATTTTGACACAATGTATTTTTGATCTTAACAATTTCCATCATCAATTTGTTTATGATCCCTATTTTCACTGATGAAACAGCCTTCCACATGGTACGGAAAAGTGGCATAAGTCAGATTTTTTCCTTTATCATAATTCAGTTGATTTTAAAGATACAGATATGCGGGTTTTTTTTAATGATCTTGTTGCATTAAAAATAAAAAAATTCTGATTGGCCAAATTTGTCGAAGTCGTATAAAAATTAAAAAGTGTAACTTTTTGAAAATTAATGGGAGGACTCTTTCATTAACATAGTCTTATTTCCTACCTTACTTTCAACATCTTTGCAATTTACATTGTCTACTTATCTTCAACAGGTAAAGAATTAAAGAGTGTTTCAATCTTTTTGGGATGCCCTGTATTATGGGTATCATCAGCACTGAGAGAGAAGTGAGATTCATCGCTAAAGACAACATACTTCTAATTGGACACTGACCAAGCTCAGCACCAATCCAAATGCTCTGCCTGAGGGGTCAGTGGTAGGCACCTTAGTGGATGTTGACACCTAATTCCACCTTCTGCCAGTTGTCTGAACAGTATCCTATGATACAGGATGCATGGAGGATTGCAAATGTCTTTGAATGGCTGTAGTGATGCCATTGGTGTGAACTTAGCTCCTCTCCTAACCACGTGTTCCTCTGAGACTACTTTATTAAGTATTAGCTTATTTACAAAATGATCACTATATTTGCACATTTTTTATCTCCATATTTGCAGGGCTACTATAAAACAAAATGGATACACATAGATTTACTGGATAGCTCTAAATTCCATTGATTTGCTGAGTATGATGTAACAAAATGTATGTGATATACTGGTGACATAATACTGATTATTAAAAGTGTATATCATATTAACTAGAAATGATTAAAGTAACTATATTTTTAATGTATTTGTTTACTATTAAATATTTAAATTTTCAAATTTACCTTTAAATTTTAAGTTATAAATGACAATCTTATGATTATCACCTAATTTGCTGTTGAATCTAATTTTAATTCATTTTTAATTTAATAAGTAATCTGTGTGAATTACAAATAATTGAGTTTTCATATTATTTCTTTTTTTAACAGGTATGCAGATTACATAAGGAGGTACCTAGCAATTTTCTTTGAATGCAACATCAAGCCTATTATAATTTTTGATGGAGGATATGAAAAGTCTGATAGAAAGTTGAAAACTATAATGGCACGGTCTAAAGATAGATTAACACAAGTACAGTACATTGTTCGTCATGGGAGTTGTTCTGGTAAAGTGTTGCCACAAATGGCTCATATAGTTTTCATCTCTGTTCTTGCTGAACTTAATGTTGCATTTGCTGTTTGTGAATATGAAGCTGATGATCAGGTGGCTGCTTTAGCCAATCACTATGATTGTCCTGTTATTAGTAATGATAGTGACTTTTACATTTTTGATATACACAAGGGTTTTATACATCTCAATTCTGTAGACACAACAATTAATGTAGATTTGGATTCAGATGGAAAAGAATTCAAATTTTTGAATTGTAATATATATCATGTGGATAAATTTGTTTCTTATTTCTCTGGTATGGATAAAAGCATTTTGCCCTTGTTTGGGACTTTAATTGGAAATGATATTGTGGAACCTAATGTGTTTATAAATTTCTTTTCAAAAATTCAGCTACCTAAATATGATGGTAAAAAACTAAATTTTAATTCAAGTCAAAAGAAAATGATTGGACTCCTGTGTTGGTTACAGCATAATACTTTAAATAAAGCTGTCAGCCAAGTTGTGCAATGTTTAGAGAAAAAAAAGCAACAATATATAAAGTCTCTCATTGAAAATTCCATTAATGGATATAAATTAAATCATTGTAGCCTGTCATTTCTTATCGATAAAAAATTTAAAGATTTTAAAGCTGAATTATTTTTAAATAGCAGATTAATGACCCCTTGTGGAAGTAGTTTGCCAATAGATTTTCTTGTCAAATTTCATTGTGGAGATTATCCTCCTTTTTTTGTCAATGCTATAGTTTTACACAGGGTGTTCTTACAACCCCAAGTTGAGGATACCAGTCTTCCAAGTAGCTATTCATGTTCTAGATATATTCGCCAAGTATTGTATGGAATTCTTTTGCAACATAATACAAAGGATGGTGCATGTGAAAATGATGCTTGTCTCAGTTCTATAGAAGAATATGATCGCCAGAGAAATAATTTTCAGAAAGAACGTGTTGAACCTCTATTTTCATTGGAAGGCATATGTAGATTTCCCAAGCTTAATGAATTGCCATTCCTAGAGAAAACAAAATGTCAACATATAATTCATATTGTCCTTGGTGTTAATTCAGATTTTTTCTCAGGTATACCAGATGAATGGAAATTGCTGATTGGATGTGTTAAATATTGGATATGCAGTTGTAATTCACATCCCTCGGAAGTATTTATTTATGCAATAATATTAAATTTTATATATTTTGGTTTAATAAAATGTAAAAATCTATTGCAAAATCAAATACACTGTTTTAATAAATCTTCTGATATGAATTGTTGCTGTTCATCTGTTAATTGCATTCTGTCAAATGTTAAAGAATCGGATTTGAAACATGCTGGAAAGAATTTGGAAAAATATATCCATAAACCTTCTTTTAATCGTGGTAATCCATTAATTCTCAGTATCATTCATAGTTACAGTCAACTTCAAGCATGTGTTCTGTACACAATGTTTTTAAATAAGTTATTAGGTAATTGTTTTAAAAATCCAGCATCTCACAGATCTTTCGGAGGTATAATGCTTTATAACATAGCAAAGGATATTTCTTCTCGTTCTAACCCTAAATTGTTTATATCTGAACTATTGGGTCGAAATTCCACATTAAATTTGTTGTTTACAAAACTGTATTTAAAAATATATGAAAATGTACCAAGTGATTATATTTTTAAAAGTTATTCCTTACATAAAAGGAAAAAGAAATCTAAAAAGGCTAAAGATTCATCCAGTGAAGTTGGAATCTCTGACTCAAATAACAAATTTGATATTTTAAATTCAGATAGATAGAATGTTTTAATGATCATACTCAAAACTAAGAAAATGTTCTTTTTAGCAATATTTTATACAAGAGTGCGTAATATATGCTCATTTGAAAATGCTGTTTTCATCTGTAAAGAGTCTTGGAAGAGTGATATAATTAAATATTTTATATGTTTATTGTTGTGCTTCAGTATTGATTTTTAATTATTTATTGCTTTTTTATTTCACATTTCTTTCAGTTAAGTTTGCAAAGCTTATTAGTTTACCCAAGATTGGTGTTTCTGTCTAAAAAGGGTGACTCTTCCCGGCTGTCCAAACGAAACAGTTACCTTACACCTTTCTGGTAGGTCAGACAGTTTGGATCTCAACAACAACTTACTATCCCTATGCTTACAAATTACAACATTATTTTGCAACATTATTTTATGCAACATTATTTTGAAATCATGATAGATTACATGATTAATAACGTACCTTAGAACAGATATAAAATTTTGGTTGTCATGCTAAAATGTAAATATGTGAAGTAAATGTAAATTAAAAAAAAAACATCTCTATAGATGCCCTATGTAGTCATAGTTACACATAAGCCCTTGAAATTCTAATTTCACTTTTCAACAGAATTAGACACATATTCTTGTAATTATTAAAAAAGTAAAGTCTTTATTAATACCATATTTTGTAATTTTTTAAGTTTGTCTGCATGTTTATCTTTCTTATACATAAGTAATTTATATTTTTATTGGCATATATGCAAACCCTTACATATGAACCATTAACTGGTTTCAAAGGCAAAAAACAGACCTTTTTTTTTAAGTACAAGCAAGAAGCCTAACCTCACTCACCTAAGCAAGTTTGACATCAGTTGAAAGAATAACAAGGTCATACTTGGATTAGTGATGTTGCATTTCTGTCTTGTTCTTAAAAAGGAGGCTGTATTTTGCCTTTGAAACTGGTTGATAAGCTTTTAACTTTCCATATATACATAATGCATAAGGAAAGTATTGTGACAGGGTCGAAAATTCAAATTCGAGTTTTCGACGGGAGAGTACGTTTCAAACATTCCTGATCACGAATCGAACATTTTGAAGTGATGTCTGTGTGTGTATGTGTGTCAGTGAGTTTGTGGAGATGATATCTCACGAACGAATGGAGCACTTCGAATGAAATTTGGTAAAAATCACAATCCGTGAATACTGGAAGCCTATTGTTTTAAACACAATTGAATGTTCAGAACCCTCCTAAATTTTCAAGTGAAATTTTGAAAAAATTATCAAAAAATTAAAGCCTTTAATAAAGTTATGCAACTAGACATTTCTTATGTAATTTTTCCATAGAAAACGATTGACATAAACTTTAAAACGCTAGCATGAACCGATCTCGAGATATTGCACATTATTCAAATAAATTTATCAAAAACTCCCATAAAGAGAAAAAATATATTAACCATAACCTTTAAGAAATATGTTCACTTTTCATATGTAATATCATGTGATAAATTTGGCGACATCATTCTCGTGGATCTAGCTCATACCATTCATGAGAAAAGATACTTAGAATAATACATTTATATTTGAACGCCAATAGTTTTTTATAAGAATAATTTATTTCTCCGCCCATAATGCTTGGCGAGATTTTGGCAGAATGTCACCAACTTTGCAACTTATCTAAATGTTACCAAATTGACGAAAATCTTGCCAAATGGATAAAAATGACGACTAATTGAAGAAAATTCAATATCTTGGAAAGAATATAAGTATCTACTATAAGAATAACATCTTTTTTAACTGTAAAAGTAGTAAATTCATTGCAGTATATAAGGAAAGTCATGTGCTGCCCACATCAGATTTTTTTTACTGTATTCTGTAGTTACGAAGTCTTTCTATAAACTTTTACATTTTTTAGCATATTTTGTATGCCTAGAAGAGTCACGGTAGTCAGTCATTGTGGCCAATACGGTTGTTCAACAATGTATTTATTTCTTGAAATAAATGCAGTTTTCCTTTTTCAACCTAGGTGTCTGAATACTTTTGGTAATATAAGCAGATTGTAGAAAATTGTAGAGATTATGAGTCAACTGCCAATTGATTTGCTAATGTAGCACTTTACAAGTTTACATGAAAATAGTTTCATTAGAATATCATAATAATTATTCATTTTGATGCATTTAAAAGTTTTGCCTTATTTTCACATGTTTACAGTTTGCTTTGACAACTAAAACTTTGTATGCATGTATTACTTGGTGTTACCCATATATGTTTCTTTGCAGAAAAAATTTGGCTGTTTTAGAGACTGGGTGAGAGTGGGCATTTTGAAAACGAAACCGTTTTTATAGTTAAGAATAAATTCCTAATGGTGGCCCCTTAATAGATATGTCCAGGTCCAATGGTGTCTAAGCATCGAGTTTTCAAAATCTCAAGGAGAGCTCAATCTGATAAAGTTATGCAAAAGATTCACAAAGTTGAATTAAAAAAAGTTTAACTTGCAAAACTTCCTTGAAGAAAGCAGGTATGTTACTGTTAGGTGACTACAGTTGCTTCGAGGGCATTATAAGCTCCCATCTTCAGACCAAAAGGACAGTATGCATTAAAAAATGAATGTCCTAACTTTGGAATCGACAAACAATTACAGATATGAGTTCTTTGGTATACAGTGGCCGCCTAATTGACATATTCCTGCTTTCTTCAAGGAGTTATTATCTTAAAAGCAGCAGTTTTATTATTGTATGATAAAGTTATGCAAAAATCTTTTTAGGCCTGTGCCACTGTAGTTTACCAGTTATACAACTTGAGCTCTAGAACTCACTCCCTCGTTGAGGTACCACATACCATCTTCTAGGCATTGCATTCTCTCCTTTTGAAGAACAAGTGTGTGTACGTGCAGGGGATGGGGAGGGACTATAAGGCACTACAAGTGTTTTTATGACCCAGACCGGGGGTTCACCTTTCAGTTTAGAGCATCTACAAGATGATGATGAACCCAGACCATGAAACTCATCTATTGATTTAGAGTAGCATAATTTGCAGCCGGGAAAGGATGCGCCAGTATTCAGGAAGCAGTCAAGTTCCCAGTCTCAGCAAATTAGCATGTATTAAGGTCTTGGAAAAGTAACAATTGAAGAAAATATTTCTTAAAAACAGACAATTTAACAGAATTATTATTATTTTTTTAATTTTGACAGGAATATCCGTTTATGCAGAAATGGGCAAAAAGCTAATGTTAGTTGTGACCAAATGCTTATTCAAAAAATAAAAAGAAAGAATTGTTAAAGAAAAATAGTGCAAATGGAAAGCAAAGATAGATAGATACAAGAAAGATCAATCATGCTTAAAGCATTGATTATGAAACACTTTCCAACTTCAATGCAATTTTATTTAAACATGTCTAAAATGCAATACATTCCTCGGTAATATTTTAAAACTTATCACAATACTACATTAATTTATTATATTTGAAACCTTAAACCTTCATCGAAAAAAATTGACTTCATTCAAATAACGGCATTAAAATATAAATTGCCTGGTTTAAACATCTCTAAAATGTGATACATTCCTCGGTAATAATTTTAGAATTATCATAATACTACGATAATTTATTATATTTGAAAACTTCATCGAAAACAACTGAAATCCATTCAAATGACGTCATAGAAAAAATAACACGCCTGGCTCTCTCTATAAAAGCAACATTTCATTCATAAATAATTCCCCCATTCATGTCATTCATCACAATACTATAATAATTTATATTATTTAAAAATTAAGACCATGGAGCTACAAGTAAGTAAAACTCTATGCGTAAAACTTCATCGAAAATTATCGTCCTATTCTTTCTAAAATCAATGAATATTTCATTCATATCAGCCATGCAGACTCCATGGACTAAATGATTTTGTGTTAAAGAATTACAGCGATTCTAATACAACTCATTCTACATATTTTGCTGTTTACATTTTACATAGGTGAAAAATAGGCTTAATAGTAGAAATAATCAAATTTGTATGAGCATTTAAACTGAAATATATTGTCATTGCGTTGTTAAAATATGTAGATGCACAGAATTTAGGCCAAAATAAAGTAGTTTTAGGATGGATACAACACTCAATATGAATTAGAAAGAACTTTAAAAATCACGATTTTGAGACAAGATGGATGCCATATATCATTTTGAAGTGGGTCATGTGATCGTTTCATATCATGGACACGTGATCGCTTCATATAAGAGGTGTTATTATTATTTTAATTTTTATTTAAAAAACTACTGAATATATTTCGCTGAATTTTTTTTTATATATTTTATGGAACAATTTGAATATTGCCTAAAATTTTCGAAGCAATTTATGAATTTTAAATCCGCTTAAAAAATGCTTGAAAAATTAGGTCCCATAGGGCTCAATGTATTCCATTTTTTCAACCCGGGTTCAATCCAAAACTAATTGGGTGATATTATTCATTTATATTCCCATAGGTCCTATAGACCGTCTGAACAACATACTAAAATTTCATTTTGATTAAGTCATTTTTACGGCAGTTATCGTGCTAACGGACAGACAGACAGACAGAATGAACAAAGTCATGAACACTTTTCAACTTTGTTGTAAAGTGTTAATAAAAGATACCATTAGTGGCAACACGTAAAACTTCAAATCACTAAATCAATGAATTAAATGACAAATCTTAAACAGATTAAAGATCACTTTATTAAAACGATCCTACAGACATGCAGCAAATAATTTTAAGCCAAAGTGCTTTTGAACACCTTCATGCTTTTTCTCAGTGGCGATAGAATCAGAACATATGCCAACATGCCTAAATACATTCCAATGCCATCAAGCAAAATTTGCATATTACGAAAGTTGCCATCTATATAAAATTGTAAATCCATAAACCAGATTTAAAATTATAAAATTACAAATCTCAAAGATAAATATTTTAAAAAACTTTTTAAAAACATCAAATACTTTAGAACTTTTATTATAAATTAAGGTAACTGTGTAAAGGTTTAGCACTCACGGCTTCGAGAATGAGTCACCAGGCATAACTTAAGACCTGAACAGGGTCAAAATTACAAATAGAAGTACGATATAAATAAATAACAAGAAAGATCAATCATGCTTAAAGCATTGATTATGAAACACTTTCCAACTTCAATGCAATTTTATTTAAAAAAGTCGAAAATGCAATACATTCCTCGGTAATATTTTAAAACTTATCACGATACTACATTGATTTATTATATTTGAAAACTTAAACCTTCATTGAAAAAAATGAACTTCATTCAAAAGACGGCATTGAAATATAAATTGCGTGGTTTAAATATCTCTAAAATGCAATACATTCCACGGTAATATTTTTAAATCTATCATAATACTACGATAATTTATTATATTTGAAAACTTCATCGAAAACAACTGAAATTAATTCAAATGACGTCATAGAAAAAATAACACGCCTGGATCTCTCTATAAAAGCAGGATTTCATTCATAACTTTCTCCATTTCATTCATCCCAATACTATAATAATTTATTTTAATTAAAAATTAAGACCATGGAACTACAATTCATAAACTTTATGCTTAAAACTTCATCGAAAAATATCGTCCTTCTGTTTATAAAATCAATTAATATTTCATTCATATCAGCCATGCAGACTCCATGGACTGAATTATTTTGTGTTAAAGAAATACAGTAATTCTAATACAACTCATTCTACATATTTTGCTGTTTACATTTTACATAGGTGAAAAATAGGCTTAATTGTAGAAATAATCAAATTTGAATGAGAATTTAAACTCAAATATATTGTCATTGTGTTGTTTTAGTATGTAGATGCACAGAATTTAAGCAGAAATAAAGTAGTTTTAGGATGGATACAACACTCAACTTTAAAAAATCACGAATTTGAAACAAGATGGATGCCATATCTCATTTTGAAGTGGGTCATGTGATCGTTTCATATCATGGTCACGTGATCGTTTCATATCATGGTCACGTGATCGTTTCATATAAGATGTGTAATTATTATTTTAATTTTTATTTAAAAAACTACTGAATATATTTAGCTGAATTTTTTTTTATATATTTTATGGAACAATTTGACTATGTCCTAAAATTTTCGAAGCAATTTGTGAATTTTAAATCCGCTTAAAAAATGTTAGAAAAATTAGGTCCCATAGGGCTCAATGTATTTCATTTTTTCAACCCGGGTTCAATCCAAAACTAATTGTGTGATATTATTCATTTATATTCCCATAGGTCCTACAGACCGTCTGAACAACATACTAAAATTTCATTTTGATTAAGTCATTTTTACGGCAGTTATCGTGCTAACGGACAGACAGACAGACAGAATGAACAAAGTCATAAACACTTTTCAACTTTGTTGTAAAGTGTTAAAAATGGATTTGTAAAGTAAAATAGAGCGGAGGTTATTACAGCTGATCAAAAGAAAAGAATTTTCAAAAAGGGGGGCGAAAATTATCTTTAGTCACTAATTGGTCGTTTGTTTACCATATTTAGTCGTTTGTTTACCATATTTAGTCGTTTGTTTACCATATTTTACGTCTCTAGCATGTCAGCCAAACAAATACCAATCGTAAGTTTAGTACTACCAATATAAAATTTATAAGCATTATCCGGAGAAAGAAGGGATACAACATACACCTCAGCAAGTTAACATTATCCCTAAATGTATCAGTACGAATACGATTGAACATAGTAGTAACAGTTGAATGAGCAAGTTTAAAATTAAATTCAGTACAAAAATTGATAAGAGGACAAAAAATTTTAGGATGGTAAGGACAACTAGCTTTAAACGGTAAACATTCATTGATGGGAATAAGACCAGAATTGGGTTGTAAAAACTTATGGTGAATATTAGCAAAGATTTTATAAACAAACTCACAAGAGTAACCGGTATCCTGACCAAGTTTAAAAATTAAATCAATTTCAATGTTTAAAGATGTAATAATGGAACTAACATTAAAGGCGCGATTAAAATATGCATTGAAGGAAGCAAGCCTTTTTAGACGAAATGGGTTGAAAAGAATTAGCTGAAATGCCCGTGTTAGTAAAAGTGGGTTTGCGAAAAACTGAAGTTTGAAAATTAAAAGAATTATGGGAAATAATAACATCTAAAAAAGGTATGGAACAGTTGGATTCATGCTCAACAGTAAAATTAATAGAGGGGTAAAAATTATTGACCAAATCTAGAAGATTAAGGAGATCCTTTGAAAGAGATGTAAAAAAGCTATAGAGATGCTATAGAGATGTAAGAAATGGTAAACAAATGAACGCCTTTGCCTAATTAGAGACTAAAGTTAATTTTCGCCCTCTTTTTGAAAATTCTTTTCTTTTGATCAGCTGTAATAACCTCCACTCTATTTTACTTTACGAATCCATTTTTATTTATTTATATCGTACTTCTATTTGTAATTTTGACCCTGTTCAGGTCTTAAGTTATGCTTGACGACTCTTCTCAATTCCGTGTGTCCTTTACATAGTTACCTTAATTTATAATAAAGTTCTAAAGTATTTGATGTTTTTAAAAAGTTTTTTAAAATATTTATCTTTGAGATTTGTAATTTTATAATTTTAAATCTGTTTTATGGATTCACAATGTTGTATGGATGGCAATTTTCGTAATATGCAAATTTTGCTTGACGGCATTGGAATGTATTTAGGCATCTTGGCATCTGTTCTGATTCTATCGCCACTGAGAAAGAGCATGAAGGTGTTTGAAAGCGCTTTGGCTTAAAATTATTTGCTGTACGTCTGTAGGATGGTTTTAATAAAGTGACTTTTAATCTGTTTTTTTTTTTAATTTGTCATTTAATTCGTTGATTTAGATATAAAAGAATTTAGAGAATAAATTTTGAAAATATGCAAGCCAAATAAGAGAAAATAAAGGAATAATTAAAATAGGAGAAACGGATAGCTTATTTTTCCTCCAAAAATCATAGTATAGATTAGAAACAATTTATTGCAAAGGTAAAATTTCATTAACTAATAAAAGTTAAGAGCATTAAATACTTATAAACTTATTTGATCAGTATTTATAAAATTACTTTATCAGAAATTTCATTAGCAATGATAACACAGTTTCAAAGATTATATCAAACTTTGGAAAACTGGATGGGTTGATTTGAAATAGAGGGTTTTTTAAGGTGGAATTTTGAAGTAAAGGGGCAAGTGGTATATAGTGGCAATATAGTGGTCAACATCACTAAAATTATTACAGGGACAGTTAGAGACATGGATTTAATCTTAAAATAAAAAAGGTAATCCAGAAAAGGCCCATGTCCAGTGAGAAAGTAAATGAGATATTTATTATGAGTTGGGAAGCTATTTTTGACAATGGGTAAAAAGGATAAATTCTGGAAGGATCGTTAGTTCTAGGGGAAATGTAATCATTAATATAATTTTGCCAGCGATAAGGATGACAGATTTACAATATTTAGAAAGGAGGAAGTAAGGGGAGTATCTGAAGTAGTGGCAATTTTAGCGTAATGGCTGGCAGTTTCATTCCCAAGAATATTGGCATAAGCCTTAACCCAAGAAATATTATTAAGATCTTTAGAAAGGAGGGCGTTAGATTTAATATTGGAAAGGTAATTGGATTTATTTTTAGTGGAGTTAAGAGCAGAAATAGAAGAAAGGCTTTCAAAAAAGATGTTAATTTTGCTGTTATCAGTGGAAGTCCAGTTAATTGCAAAAGAAATGGCAGAAAGTTCAGATTGGAAAACTGTGTTTTTGTCATTAAGCTTATAAGTGAGAACTTCATCCAGAACATCATGTTTGTAAATACAAAGGGCAAAACCCACCTTATTATTAATTTTAGAACCACCAGTAAAGAGATTGTACTCTGAAAGAAGAGCTTTATCAACTGTCAACAAAATGAACAATACATTGGGAAGGATAGATGTTAGAGGAGGGAACAAAAAATTGAGTTCAATAGGGGGAGGAAAATTGGATAATTGTTGATGTTGTAAATTTAGAATTGTAGTTAATTTAGAATAGTTTTCGATCTTCAATGATTATACCTATTTAATGATGCTTCTTCGAATCAGTAATTATATTTTTAAAATAATTTTTGATGGCAAAACCTATTACAAAACTGCGAATCATTTACACATCATTTTTAGTTAGTGCACACACACACACACAGAAAAAAGGCTTGCTGTATGTTCCCAATCAATTGCAGTTTTCTGTTGGAGTTATTTATTGGAGAAGACTGTTCAAAATAGTTGAGCAAAATCAAGCTTTTAATAATAAGAGAATAAGGAATTTTATTTTAGTAAATACGAAGAAGATATTAATTTTTAGACCTAGTTGACCAATTTTTTTCTTATGTATGCATATATATCCAATAGCAACGGAATAAAAATGTGCAATTTTAACATCTCTCAGACGTGGCCAAGTGCATAAAATCTGATATACGAAGTTTATACTAAGAAGGCTACTAATTTGTTCTTTACTTTGTGGATGTAATGGGATAAATGTGCTAGGTTTTCATTCTTAATAAGTAGCGTGAATTCATGTTAGAATCTCTTAAAAATATGCATGAAGACAATTTTTTTGTAAAATAGTAATCATAATTTGTGTTTGTCTTATAGACGAACAACTTGACACCGAAATGCAGATACAGCTTTACTCCAGAGTAATATGGCACCTTCACCTATTCCATCGCTTGCCGCACGCCTACAAGTATACATACTAACATACACACATACCCCCCTCCCCCCACACACACGCACACTGACAACATACATGTACACACACATCACCTCAAAAACGTTCGATTCGAGTTCAGGGATATTTAAAGCGTGCCGTTTAATCAAAAATTCAAATTCGTATTTTCGAAAGCATCACAATATTTTTTCTATACATTATAATACTGTGTGTGGAGGGAAAGTAAAAAATCTGATGTGGGCAACACATGACTTTCCCTGCAGATTCAAATTCATTTTGTCATTTTTATTTCATTATGCATTAAATTGAGTTTAATTACATAAAATAACATGGATAATTTTTCTGATATTATGTCCAATTTGCAGTTTTAATGCATCTTCGTTTCATTTGGCAACTTTAAATTCTTCAGCCCCTCAAAATTCCAGAAAAGTAAAATATCTTGAGAATGGTTCATCCTACAGTCATGGGGCCAGTCTTATTAGCTTCGTTGTTAAAATTTTCCTGAACAACAAGTAACTGATTAATATATTTCAACAATTATAGTCATTTATTTCAGATTTTCACTATCTTTGCAGGTAATTTTGGAAAAAAGAGTTGGTTATATATTTCCGAATCATGTTAAAATGTAATCAGCATCAGGGGACTTAACTACTACGTTTTAACTACTAACGCATTAAGGGACTTAACTACTACGTTTTAAGTAAATTCTTTAAATAATGTTTTAACTACAGTGAAAAGCGTCTTCAGTTCCCCAAAATTGAAGAATTGAATGTATCTACCGAATTTTATGAAATTTGGTTAATTAGTTTTTGAGTTAGAATGGATAAATGCAATTTTTGCGGGCCAATTCGCAAAAAAATGCAGGTTCCTTTTTTCCCGTATCGTACCAAAATCTAATCAGCACCAGGGTAACCCACAAGTAATATCTACTACATTTTATGAAATTTGGTTAATTAGTTTTTGAGTTAGAGTGGATACATGCGATTTTTGCGGGTCATTTCGCAAAAGAATGCAGGTTCCTTTTCCCCGAATCGTATAAAAATCTAACCAACGCCAGGTTAACCCGCATGTGACTTATCTATCAAATTTTATAAAATTTGGCCAGTTAGTTTTTGAGTTAGAGTGGATGCATGTGATTTTTGCAGGCTATTTTGCAAAAAAATGCAGGTTCCTTTTTGCATTATCTTACCAATATCTAATCAGCACCAGGGTAACCCACACGTAACTTATTTATCAAATTTTATGGAATTTGGTCGATTAGTTTTTGAGTTAGAGTGGATACATGCGATTTTTGCGGGCCATTTCGCAAAAGAAAAAAAAAATGCATGTTCCTTTTTTCCGAATCGTACCAAAATTTAATCAGCACCAGGGTAACCCACATGCGACTTATCTACCAAATTTTATGAGATTTGGTCAATTACTAAAAATATTTTTCTCGTGTTCTAGAGGTCCCAAAATGTGTAGAAATCGTCGATAACTCGAGATGCCCTTTTCGACACGATTCCAATATTTCCCTTATACATTACCATGTATTGCAGGGAATGTAAAATGAACTGTTACACAGTTTTTCATTCCATTGTGAGAAATCGAAAAGCCACCAGCATTCAGTTGTTCTATTTCCTGGGATAAATAATGCCCACGAACAACTACAGAGCTATTGCTCTCCGAAAAAAAAAATATGAAATTTAGATTTTATCATTTCCCGCAGACTCATTAATGGCGATATTTAATGGAAGTTTTGGGGAACAAATTTATGTATTGTCTGATCGTTTTCTGCTGAGAAAATTGAATCTTGAAGAAACCGCTTCCGATGATGGACTTTTAATGTCCCTGGATTGGCCCTGCGAATCGTCTTTGGGGGGAAATTAATTTCCTAGAATTAATTAGAAAGTTGCTAATTAGTTGCAAGTAAGAATGTGCTAAAATTAAATATGCGACAGGTTATATATAGAAGTGGAAATCATTAAATTATCTTTTCTTGGAGTATGTCCACTGAAAACAAGTGTCGTAGCCAAGAGCGGTTAGGAGTTATATCCCTCCCCAATCGCTCAACAGTAGACTATCTGTAATAAAAAATAATGGTATCTGTTTGTGTATTTGTCTGATTATGTTGACTGTAGCTGAAAATTTAAGCATCGTACGGCCATGAAATTTGGTATACACGTATTTCGGGATCCGAGACGATGCGGATTTTTTTAAAATTCGAATTAGGCTTTTAGTTATTAAATGTTGAAAATCTATTTTGCAGGATTTTCCCTCAAATCGGTTCCTTAACGATCAAAAATATCATAACAAAGTTTCCATCTTAATACCATTTGAAAAATCAAAAAATTATCTTTTTAAGAACTGTAAACGGAATCAGTACTATCGATACACGAATTTCAGGAATTTAAAAATATATATACACTTTTCGTGTGACATGCCCAATTTTAAAATTGCGATACAAAAATATTTAACTGATAATCTAAGTTTCATAATTTACAAGCTGTTTCTTTGAATATTACATACTGCTCCAAATAAGAAATGCTAATTTTTCTGCCATCCGTTCACTAATTATGAGTTTTTATGCAAAACCTCAAATTTTCAAAAGAACTCCCGCAGCGTACTGGACCGGGGATAAAACAGGTTTTCCTTCGTTCTTGGGGCGAGTTCAAAAGTTCTCTTCTTAAAGCAGATGTACATGGTGCGCTCTAAGAAGGGTTAGTAGCTCCTATATGTACCTCCCTATATATAGTAGCTTTAGAAAGGACAGGTATTTCGTCATCTGTTTAGAGATTTATTTGGATTGCGAGCTGGGAGACAGCTGTGTGGACCTGACCTACCTCTCTGTTTACAGGTTTAATTCCACACCACTGGGATTCGTCTACAGACGACACAGCTGAGGCCCAGGAGAGGATAGGTGGCATATAGTCAGACGACTGACCTAACATGAACACAACCCCAAGAATAGAAGATGTGAGCTCAATATCACACAACCACGCCCCCAGAGAACAAACAGCTCGGGAAGCAGAAGCCCAGAGCCTCACGTCAACAGGAGCACTCAGGATTCTTCAGGGGAACTTCCCTTAATTGAAGAAACCTGAACGAGAAAATGCCCCAATTCCATAAGGAGTACAGGGGTAGCCATGAAGAGCAGGAATCGATAGTTGTCGAATGCAGTGGCTGCCTAAAAGAACCAAGGGAGTCAAGTAATCTTGGCACAGAATACATAATTTGGATAATTTAGCAGGGGATTTCGGCTTTCTACCACAGGGTAGTTATATAGAGGCAGCATACAACTTAAAGAGGCGGTGTCGTAACCCGGACTTAAATCTGTACTTAACCTAAAGAAAGAAGGCTAAGAAGGACCATAGAAGAAAAATACTGAACATAAGCATAAATGGGAGGCATCTAGAGGAGGCTAAAAGAGTGAAAATACCTTCCAGAATACAGAGATCTAGTCGAAAGGGAATACATCGGGGGGGGGGAGAGACTAGGTATATAAGACTAGGAGTTTGCAGTAGCAGAGGTAAGACAAAGGAAGATGAAGGAACCAAGAGTGTGGGCCCTCGCGCCGACCCAACACCTGAAGTAAGACTGTCAAAAAGAGAACAGACCAAGTAGAAGACATGAGCTTAAGTAACTAAGTAACTAAAACTAAAGTTAAAACTAATACTAAATTCTACAGACTAAGGAGAGCCTAAAACTACGACATGTAAGGGGGAGACAGCCATTTGAGGAGGCTAAGTATCCAAATAGGGAACAAAGGAATACAGTGGAAAAAGACATTAGTCGACTAGACTAGGAAGAAGAATAGGCTGTACAACAATCA
Organism: Amaurobius ferox; assembly: GCA_951213105.1. Lineage (NCBI taxonomy): Eukaryota > Metazoa > Arthropoda > Arachnida > Araneae > Amaurobiidae > Amaurobius > Amaurobius ferox. Next base: position 15,137,380 of record OX578146.1, read on the forward strand.
GAACTGGAAGCAAAAGACTATAAATAAGGGAAGTACTTGGTTAAAATGAATGATAGAACAAAGGCGTCTAGCGCAACTTAACTAAAATGATTAAAGCGCGCAGGGTGAAGACACTTACACTGCAGCTAGGGTCATTGCCGTTTTAGCTCATAGGCGAATCCGGCTTTTGCCGGGGGCCTCAAAACCCAACTTGGCGACAATATTGGCGATTTATTTGGCGACATTTGGCTATTATTTTCACTCTTTTGTCTATATTGTATATATTTTATAATTGTTTATTTGGCAACAGTAGTACAGTAATTGGCGACCTACCAAGTTAAAAGCGTAAACAGTGGGACGTATAAAGAGATCAAGTAAATTACTTTTTTTACTATCGTTTACTACTTGGCAATACTACTTAGAAACCGGTTAGGAAACGCTGCATCTACCGAACCCCACACGTTGTGTACCGGTTCCCCATATTTCCTTACCCTAGAACTCGATAGACCAACTAGTTGAATTGTTCTACTACCTATGTACGAGAAGAAGGAGCGTCTTATCTTGAAAGTAGACTTGAACGTTCAGGAAAGCCAGGTTGCCCAGCAGAATTGACTTCTGACATTCGTAAGAAATTACCAGAGGGATTGGATTCAATTTCTAATACTGTCAGACAGCGGGATGGAGACCTGTTCTGCCACACGGCTTCCAGGTTTGGAATCTCCACCGCTGAGAGTCGCCCGCAGATGACCCAGCTGAGGTCCAGAAGAGGAAGAGTGGTCAAAATGTGGACCGTACGACCATGGCTAGACAAACGCCAAAACTGGGAAAGCTTCTTATGGATCCTTAACCACACACACCACCCCCAGAGAGCAGCCAAATCACGTGAACATAGCCCTGGACGCCCCCGCCAGGGATTTCCTAGCTGAGGCGTCCCAGGCAAGCCTCCTACTCCAGCTGGAGAAAATGAGGCACTCGAGAGGTGCACGAACGACATAATTACGACTGCAGTGACCGCCCAAAAATTCTGAAAAGAGCCATACTTATGGCGACCAAGAGATTGAGACATGTTTTGCAGAGGATTCCAACTCTCTACCCCTCGGTAGTTATGCAGAGGCAGTATGCAACTTAAAGAGGCGCCGTCGTAACCCGGACTTATACCCGTACTGCCGGGTTAGCTTAACCTAGAAAAAAGGAGAGAAGGAAAGGGAGGCGAGGAGAATGGGCTAAAGCCAACGCCGGGAGGGACCCAAGAGAGGCCAGACCAAGGAGGAAAGAGTGGACTGAAGAGGAGTGCAACTATGAGAGGAGGACCGGAAAAGCTATGGCTTAACGCCTAGGGATAAACAAATTACTATTCTATCAGAAACCTAAAGAAACGGGAGGAAAAGCCTAAGGGATAGAGAGCTAAACTAGTCTAACCTAAAAGAAAAAGAAAAGAGAAGGAGAGAGGAAAAAAGGGAGACCCCAAAGGCAGAGGAAGAACACCAGGAGGATCCCTAGTGAAAAAGGGGGAGACCAGGGAGGAGAGAAGTGGACCAGAGGAAATGAATTAGACGCAGGACCCTGAACAGAAGTGGAGGGAAGGCGCTAATATCTAAGCTAAAACTAAAACTATAAACATAAACCTCTTACCCGGGAACAGGACCGCCAGCTGCTGGATCTGAAAAGGAAAAGTTAGGGACTGCTGGGGATCCCGGGGGGGCCGCAGCAGCTACACCACCTACCAAATACCCCGTGCCAGGGAAGCAGCTGTCTTCTTCATGGGGGAGAGGGGAGGACCTTAAAGCCTGGGGGGGAAGATATCCTAAAGGGGAAGCTGAAATATACAAGACATTAAATGCTGAAAGGGAAGAGCAGTTAGAGCTGAAAGGGAATATAGGGATTAGTGCAACGTGGAGAAAAACTTCCTAGTGAGATTAAGCCAGTATAGGCTGACACCAAAGTAGAGAAGAGCAGGACAATACCCCGACTATACGTGAAGAAACGTCGTTGGTATATGCCAACAGCCACTGCTACGAGTGGAAATCCAAACCAGACGCCAACCACAGCTAAGGTGGGGAGACTAAGTAAAACAAGTGAGATGGTGCGTTTTCCCCAACTAAGGAGGGGCGGCACCCGAGGAGAGCCTAGATCTGAAAGAGAAGACTATGGAGAGTCACAATATGGTGACCAGACACCAAAACTTACGGCTGGGACAGTCCTCCAGGGCGGAGACAAAGGACCAAAAGACCTAAGTGAGAGAAGAGAGGCAAATCTCGTAGGCAGGGAAGGATGGGAAAGACAGGGGTGCCTGCGAGAAGGACTGGAGAGGAGGAAGAGGAGAGGAGGAAAGAAGGTCCTACAAGAGTAGGGGACACTGGGGGAATGACCTTCCAGTGTCGGAGTGCTATACAAGAGTAGAGGTCCTCTCCGAAAAATCAGGTGGGAACTTCCTTCCACCGATTCCCAACCACATCCTCCCCTCAATTTCTAATACTGACCCAGCTTTATGGGGATCTACATGCAATCACCTCCAAGAATTCTGGACACAGAGAGGACCTTCCTCGTGCCAAAACAAAGACGGCGATTTTGCCCAATCAACTAGAATTTACAAGTATAAGAAAAATCATATAACTAAAACGTATATGAGGTATTTGACATCCAACCTGTTCAAACCGAAATTACACAATGGAGATATTGTGGACCGCAATTGGCTTCTGTACTTGCCATCACAGGGAACAGTCTATTGTTTTGTGTGCAAGCTTTTTTCTTCCTTTTCATCGCCATTCATAGAAGCAGGATTTCATGACTGGAAGCATTCAATAAAAGCATTATCTGAGCACGAAAACAGTCAGGAACACAGGAAATGTTTGATGACTTAGCAGGCGCCAAAAAGTGACTGGACGTATAGACACCTAACTGCAAATTGCATTGAAGAAAGAGCAGGATTACTGGAAGAAAGTTTTGAAAAGATCGTGGAAGTAATCAAGTTTCTGGCGTCGAGAGGCTTACCGCTGAGAGGAGACAATGAAAAGATTGGATCAGTTAAAAATGGGAATTATTTGGGTATTCTGGAGTTATTAAGTCAGTTCGATCCATTTCTCCAAGAACACATCAACAAATATGGAAATGCAGGAAAAGGAACGCCTTCTTATTTTTCAGCCACGATTTGTGAAGAGTTCATCGAAATCATGGGAAAGAAGGTTTTAGAAGCTATTGTCTCTGAAAATAATGCAGGGAAATATTATTCGATTTCCGTTGATTCGACAGCCGACATCTCCCATATGGACCAGCTGACATTCATCGTTCGTTATTTGAAAGCCGGGGTTGTGATAGAAAGTTTCAGCAGTTTATCCCTATCCGTGGTCATGAAGCAGAATATCTTACCGAAGTAGTCATAATGTTCTTAAGGGAACACAGGATTCCACTTATAAATTGCAGAGGCCAGTCATATGGTAATGCATCCAATATGGCTGAGAAGTACTCAGGATTGCAAACAAGAATTAAGAAAGAAAGCGAGTGTGCTGAGTTCGTCTCTTGTGCAGGACATTCGCTGAATCTGGTTGGGGTCCAGGCAGCGAAAAGCTGTGCAGAAGTATTTTCATATTTGGCTTTTATCCAAAACCTGTATAATTTCTTTTGGGCTTCACCACACCGTTGGAATGTTCTAGTCTCAGCCTTGGGCCCTAAGAAGAAGGTTATAAAAATTTTGTCGGTGACTCGCTGGTCTGCGATAGTGGATGCAGTTGCATGCTTACACGACGGCTACGACCAGATGAAGGCAGCATTTGAGATCTTCATCGACGATGAGGAGGAGAAGCATGGTGCTCGTCTTGCTGCAAGCGGTTTGCGAAAGAAAATGAACAGATTGGAGACAGTCTTCCTGTCGCAGTGTGATAAGCATACTGGACATATTTTGTGGAATTATGGTAATTATGGCATATTTGGGAATCTAGGTAAAATTGAGAAATATTAAAATTATGAAATATGAATTTGGAACTCGAAAGAGGAGATCGAGCAAACAGGTGCAAGGTCATTCACGAAAGCAAGGTCAATAGTATTGCACGAAAGGTGAGAAGCACTCCTGGAAACTTCCATAAAAGTGCCACTTAGTATGATGGATGCTAAGACATGAATGGCACAGTTCAGGTACAAATATAATGCTTGGCATACAGTTACCAAGGGACTGTGGAACTTAATGGATTTTCGTTACAAAAGAGAAAAGCCTTAAGACCAGTTAAGATGTCATTTTGAAATCCCATGCCACACATCAGGCAAGAGAGATGTTTTCCATTTACAACTCTCCCGGCATTTTCGCAAGAAAGGCGTCCGACATCAAACGGAACTTTAAGAGCGCTTCTTTTATTTTTCCCTAGTGTCCCAGAGAAAGGGTGAAGGGGGGAAACACTTGTAGAGCCTGGTACGAAGTGATACGAGAGGCGGAAGGTTACAGCGGCAAGAGTGGCAAAAGTGTAGCCTGGGCACTACCATATTCTCCCGCAAGATTTTGTACAAGTACAAGGCAAATAAGCTACGTACGAAGAACTTGATGAAAAACCTTAGTGGTACCATACGGTGTGGTAATGGGTATAGATTAAAAGTAACTTTATCCAAAATTACGAGATTTAGTTTTAAACTAATCTCTGTCTTTTTAGGACTTATTTGGAAATTGTGAAAATTAATCTATTCATATACTTATTGCCATACTAAGATATGGGGGCTTTACTCATTTAAGAGGTCTCCCCATACTTCTCAACCATCCTGTGGAATGACATCCTGCCATGATGTAACAAAACCAGCACATTCCTGCAGAACTAGCAAATGGATTTATCTGAAGCTGTCACGCTTATGCGATCATTGATTTCCCAGATTGAAGCCAAGCGAGAAAGGTTTGAGGTGTATGAAGCCAAAGCAAAAGAAAAGTCCGGCCACTCGAACCAGGATTATAAAGATTCAGGATCTCGCAAGAAAAATCGGAGCTGTCGGATCGCATTCTATGATGGAAATGCGCCTGACGCGCATTTGGAAGGTCAACAGAAATTCAAGGTTTAAAGTCTCCTATAATCGACTGCCTAGCGTCAAATTTAACAAAATGTCTTTAAGCGTATGAAGTAATTTTTGAGAGATGTGGATTTTTCGAGAGGATTCACGGCTTGGAAGAGGAAGAGATAAGACAGCATGGCGAAAATTTGGCAGCCTATTATAAGAGCGATATCGACAAGGAAGAGCTTATATTTGACAGCATCCATCTCAAACACTACATAAAGGAAGAGGTAAAAACCCTACGAGAAATGTACCGATATGAACCATCTGAAAATCAGCAAAAGGAGCGGGAAGAAATGGAATATGTCGTCCATGATTCTGAAGAGAAGGACAATGGTTATGATCCGAAGTGAACGACTTTCAATATTCCACTTTTGTATTATCATTTGCATACCAGTACAAGACTTCTTTCCGCCTTTCCAAGTGTTGAAATCGCCATGCGGATTTTTTTGACAATGGTGGTTACTAACACAAGTGGGGAAGCGAAGTTTCTCGAAATTAAAGTTAATCAAAGATGATAGAAAGAGCACAATGACCGAGGAGAGACTGGACTATTTAAGCATTATTTGCATTGAAAGCAAGGTGTTGGAGGGGATTGATTTTAGTGATATTATAAAAACTTTTGCACAAAAGAAATGCAGAAAGGCAAATATTGTGTAGCAAGTTCCTGTATCTCATTCTCATGTATTGCAATCTAATTTACAGCTATAGCAAAACGCTTTGTTATGGAATAAATACGTTTATTTAGTCTGTATCATGAAACACACACATGTTGGGTGAAACAATTAGTTATACGACATAACGAGCGATTTTCGACTGAAATGTTTCCTGAAAAAAGGCATGTTCTTTCCCGCTCCCCAGGTCTCCCTCCTCTATCCCCCTCCCCAAAGGAGCAGCAGGGGCCTCAACACTTGTTAAAACGGCTCTGATTAGGGCTGCGACCATCGAGGTAGTATAATAATGGAGAGAGCTTAAGGGTTGCAATCGGGGCCAAAGATAAAGGGAGTTGTAGTCAGGACGAATTTCCTGAGAACCCGTTTTCTTCCGACTGTGACCCTATACATTTCAATGGCGATTTCTGACCGAGAGCGTGTTTGAGAAATATAAATAGTAAAATAATGGTTATGTACTGTTGTACTTACGGCTGCAAGGAAAAGCATGTAAAAGGAGGACTTTACTCTTTCCATGGGTAAGTTTTTTTTTTCCATTATATATCTTACAAATATAGTTAAGAAGTAATTTTGCTAGATTTTAGCGTGGTGCATTTCATTTGGCTATTAATTTTATTGCTTTTAATGCTATATTATTAGAAGTTTTGCTCTATTTTTGGTGTTTGTGATATTGCAGAAGACTTATAATATCATTCTAATACTTTAAAAAAACATTCGGAGTACTTTTGTGATAGTTATAGAGCTATTTTCGGTATCCTCATATGTTTTCCCTTCGAGGTAGAACTTGGCGATGTTTGGCGACGTTTGGCAAGATTGGGTGGCTAGGGAAGAAACATAGGGTGTTTAGATGATGAGCGTAAAGACGTGTCGGATGAGAAAATTTTACTTTCAAAATAAAATATAATAGTTTACATTCATTGAAAATGTCACTTAGATTTTACATCACAATTTTTCAGTGCATTTTATATAAAGATATATGATCTGAAATATGAGCATGATCTCATTTCTAGTTCAAAGTAAATTGTACTTAATAAGTCGATGTTATTAATCTTATCCATGAGATTGCCCCCCCCCCCCCTTCACTCTCTCTGCATAAATTTTATACATGCCGATGTTGGTTAGAATTAATTTCATATAAACATCTCGATTGTTCACAAATTAAATATAAAAGGATATATCATCAAACTCCCAGTGTAGTAGAAGTATTTTGGTATTACACTCTTGTTTAGTTTTCGAGAAAGAAATATGCCTTGCCCAAAGAAATATTTGAATCACCGACTTCTTGATCACGCGTTAGCAATCTATTAAATGAGAAATCTTAACTCTAAAAGAACCTTACATTCTCCTCATCATAATTTAAGTAATAGGCTTTTTGATCTAGAAACAGCTCTACCAATATAAATATTTTTACTTACATCATGTTTTATGTACCAAAGTCGTGTTTCAGAGTCTTTCAAGTGCGACTAATATAAATTGAAGTCCAAATTATTATAATTACAGAAATTTGACGAAAATAAAGCTATTGGGACACCTAGCTTAGGTGATTCAAAAGTAATAATTTTATATTGAAATAATTTTATATTGAAATAGGACTACATATATCATCTTCATCAACTAGTTACAACATGATTTAAATGAAATAATATCACACGAAAAACTCAAAAAAAGGAAGGAGGGGGGGGGGGATAATGGGAATTAAATAAAGATGTAGTCAGGAGGAAGAGATGAAAAGGCAATAATTGTTACACATATTTTAATATTTTTTAGTTCGTATGAGATAAAATAGCGAATATATATATATATATTTCCCCATATAAGAAATATTATAAAGTTTTATATTTTTCAGTTTTTCTCGGGAAAGTTAAATATTTTATTATTGCAAATATTACATTGTTTTATATTTGACGGTACACATACAATATATTAAAATAAATTAGATGTAAAAATGACTCAGTCATATTACGCCTCAAAGCAGATATGGATAATGCTAACATAACTTTCAGAGATAAAGTTTATCTGGATAAAAGTGAAGAATTCTACATTTTAAGCAAGCATGCAGACAATTTTTTCATATACTTTATAATTGCTTTTAAATATATTATACATATTCTTCAATTTGTATACTTGTAATCTATTTCATATCATATTTGTAATTGCTTTGTAGTTCAAGTTGTTTTACAAAAATGACTTCATTAACAAAATTATTCCTTAGTAATAAAATTTTTTGGTAATAAAAATATTCTAATCCTATTTCGTATTTTTCTTCATACATATTTTTTAAAATCTTATAACGTATAACACGTGTAATAACTTCCCATTCATCCTCGACTTTAATACTAGAAGTTAAAAAAAAAAACAGAAGGTACACTACACAGTTTGGGCGATAAATCGCCAAATCATGAAAGTCCTTCTCCTCCTCGTCCTTACTACACCTTCTCAGTGTTTGTCCATGCTACTAGCATGGGGAAGATAGGACCGCACTCCCTCCATATATACTAACTCGTTGGCTGCGACCTAGGGGAGTCCCCTTTACTGGCAGTCCGAAGACCTCAGATCCTGAAGTCTGAGAGCTGGGAGATGAATCTGAAAGAAGAAAATACTTGAAGAGAGGCAGGGGTTGTTTATAGCCAAAACCAAGAACCCTGAACGATCCGAAGGTTTCCTGCACACTGGTTCCAAGGTGTCTGTACTCAGGGCCCTCGCTAAAGGGGGGGACAGGGGGGGAGTCTCCCCCCCGAATGTTGAGAAATCCCTGTACAGTTGGCAAAATCAAGATCCAAGTTGGCAGACTTGGTACATTTTAGATAAAATGATGGATGATATTCTATCATGATATACACTCCAAAGATCCATATAAATGGAATATGGATAAAAAAAAGGCTTTATTGTGTTTAACTTATTTTACATAGACACGTATTCGTCTTTGCTTCAGGCAAGACCACCTTTCTACAGCATCTTCCAAGTTGATTTCGTTTCCAAAGTCTGCTTCGCACTTCAAAAGCATGAAGCTGTTAAGCTTCATGTTTGTCATTGTTGTTCTCAAGGAGGATTTCACAATATTTAGCTAAATGAAGGCTCTTTCATTTGTGCTGACTCCATAACCGGCTGTTAAAGTCAATTGGCACATTTTGAAAGCCAGCTTTAAAGCATTTTTGCATTGAACCATTACGTTCTTCAATGTTTCCATTGATAGTATATGTATGTTCCTCCTTGCATATGTTAACGAAGACTTCTAACTCACTTTGTAGAGCCTGCATATGAGACCTATTAGCTGGAGGTAACATCGTAACAGCCTCTTCAATTGCTTCGATTGTCAGATTATCCTTGTTCAAGGGAAAGTTGAAAATTGAATATAGTGGAGAAATAGTTGTCTTCATAGCAACCACGTTGTCTTTAAGGTCTCTTCATAGTGTATCAAGGACAGCCTTGAACTCTTTTCTATAGCATTGTTTTAGGTCTATGTTTACTTCATTTTCAGCATACTCTTCAATCCTTCTCGGCCTCATTCGTCTTCTATGGTGCAGTTGAAAGTCATGTACAGGATCAACTTTAATGTTTCCAACACATGTTTCCGCACTTGTGATCAAGTTGTCCATTTCTGTGGTGTTAATATTAATCTTCTCCAAAATTATTACGGGGTTTTCGACTGTTCAACTGTAATACAATCAATCAAATTCAGATCAGGGCTTTTCAAAGTTTCTGTCAAATTCTTCATTTTATACATAATGTTTTTCATAAAAAAACAAGATAACAATGAAATCAAATGATTTCATCTTTTTGCATAACCCATGCGCTTTTGCTTTTGTAGCACAATCTAATTCCTGTTGTGTGGAAATTTCTTCTAATACAGATAGGATAGGTGCAAATGATGTGTTTACAGCTTTTCTAGTCTCTGCTCTGGCTGTCCACCTAGTACTAGACATATTTCTCAAAAGAAGGGCATACTTCACTTCTTTGATCTTATTCCTCAACTGTCGGAAACAGTTAGTACTTGAATTGAAGAAAACATACAATGCTTCAAGTACGTCGAATAAGTCTCTAATAATAATGCTGATACTGCAGCTGTGTTCTACGTCTGTGATCTTGGCATGGAATGTATGGTATATTATGCCCTATGATTTCTGAGGGTTTCTTTTGTGCTCCATTAAACTGTCGTGACATTGAACTTGCAAAATCATACGACTGAAAAGCCAATGAGGGTGTGTCAATTTCTTTCTTTCTTAAAGTCTCATAAATTTACTTTGTCATTCCAATACCTGTTTTTCAGCACATTCAGAAACGTCTAGCAAGCGTTCTCTTGGTTTGCAGTTTTCATCGACAGTACGGACAACAATCGAAAGCATATCCTTTTGTGAACTGTCAGGTGTGGTATCAGCCATCACTGAGAAAAAATCACAGCTCTTAATCTCCTTAACAATTTTTTTTTCTATTTCTTCAGCAACAAGCTCATTTTGTAACTCAGGACTCATGTAACTCACGTGGCATCGCCATAATTCTCTTTCATCAAACCACGTTTTCAAGATGTGGTTATATCTTGAGATCAGCGATATTATTTGTACAAAATTACCATCATTTGATCCTGATCCTTGAAATGCTATCCCTTGACGTCCTAGGGTCCTGCATGTGTCGAGCAAGATTCTCACTACTTCTCTGTTTTGAAACTGTACTCTTTCATTTTCTATCAGAGCTAATCTCTTGGTTTGATCAAGAAGTACATCAATGTGCCGCTCCTTTATTAAAAAGTTACAATAGTTGTGGAGTGCTGATCTTTGTGCAATAGATGAAAAGTGAGTTTGTAACTTTCCCAGCTTTTGCTTCTCATTTGCCCCCAATTTCTCACTCCAATCTTCGACCATGCATCTTCACTCTTCTCTTGACCTACTCCATGAGGAAACAGAAAGCACACAAAGCAGTATGCACAATCTTTAATTGTACTGTATTCTAAGTACTGAAATTCTTTATACCAATGGGGATTGAATCTGTCTTTACCATCACTTGGAAAGGATGCCAAAATTGGTTGATAAGGCCCTAATTTGATCAAATAGTTTTTCTGATTATCTGTCAAATCTGAGGATCAAATTAGGGTTACAGTAATTTTTTTTCTCTTTTGGCAATTTCATGATACAGAATTATGCAAAAAAAAAACCTTTAAGATATTTGAGTATTGAGAGACATTATGGATACATTAATCATACTGATATATCGATGAATGAAATATCGATATAAAATGCGTTATCGGTGCAAAAAAAAAAAAAAAAACCTCCCTAGACTTTACTTAAGTTGGTAAAAATCATTACTTGACTTGGCAATTTTATCGGCTCTCCCCCCCCAATGATAAGTCTTAGCGAGGGCCCTGTCTGTACTCTTCTTCCCTAAAAAGAACTTGGCAGAACAAATTAAAGCAAGTGACAAGGGAAAACAGATGCGGAAAGCTGGAAAAGAAAAGGATTAGGAGATGCTGAAAAGAAATGGGTTAGTTGGGCAGATCAGAGCTGCGACAAAGGAACTAAGTAACCACCATTTGAGTGGGAGAACACCAAGAATACGGACGACTGGGACAATACCCCAACACTGGATTGCGAACTGGTACTGGAATTGAAATTATCCAAGTTTGCAAGCATTTTCATTTAGAAAACGTGCTGTTGATTTTAAGCATCCCTAATTTGAATGTGCCTCGCGCACTTGCTAAAGGCGTACTGAAAAAGCTTATACAGGGCAGGCAGATCGAAAGATTGTATTGAAAACGTATTACGCCCACATTGGGCGAAATATGTATACTGGGGCGTATAAAAGGAGCTCATTTAAGACATCAACAGAGCCTATTTAGGGCGTATCAACTGAGCTTATTTTTTCGTATCATGGGCATGAAGGTAAAATGCGTATCTAGGGTGTAATACGTAGACGTGTTATCGTCCAGTCAGCTAATCTTCGGGTAATACGTATTATCTAGGGTGTAATACGTAGTCGTGTTATCGTTCAGTCAGCCAATCTTCAGGTGAGTATAGATTTTCCTGTAATACGTATTATCTAGGGTGTAATACGTAGTCGTGTTAGCGTACAGTCAGTTAATCTTCAGGTGAGTAAATTTTTGGGCAATACTTATTGTCTAGGGTGTGATACGTAGTCGTGTTAGCGTCAAATCAGTTAATCTTCGGATTAGACTAATTTTTCGGGTAATACGTATTATCTAGGCTAGGGTGTGATACGTAGCTGTGTTAGCGTCCAGACAGCTAATCTTCGGTGAGTCTAAATTTTCGCGTAATACGTATTATCTAGGCTAGGGTGTGATACGTAGCAGTGTTAGCGTCCAGTCAGCTAATCTTCGCGTGAGTCTAAATTTTCCGGTAATACGTATTTTCTAGGCTAGGGTGTGATATGTAGCCGTGTTAGCGTCCAGTCAGCTAATTTTCGGGTAATACGTATTATCTAGGCTAGGGCATGATACGTAGTCGTGTTAGCGTCCAGTCAGCTAATCTTCGGATGAGTCTAAATTTTCGGGTAATACGTATTATCTAGGGTATAATACGCAGCCGTGTTAGCGTCCAGTCCATTAATCTTCAGGTGAGTACATTTTGGGGTAATACGTATTATCTAGGGTGTGATTACGTGTTTATTTAAGGAGCAGTATATGCTCGAATGTGTTTTGTAATTTAAGTGTGTGCTTGTGCAGCAGGAGACAATGAATGAATGCAATTAATATCTAATATAAATACCGGGCAATGTATGCTACATTCTTTAGCTTGACGTTAAGAAAATTCTAATGTTTGCAGCACATTGCTGTCCCTACATAATTTCACATGTAAAGCCGCGCATGAGGTTTCGGGTCTGGCTATGCTGGGTTCGTATTCAGTTTTAGAAAAAATTGGGTCCACTGGATATCTATTAGAGGATTGCTGCTCGATCTCGCCGATTTTCTTGTATGTCGCCTGTCTAATTTTATTGAGAAATTAGATTAGTTTATCACACAGAAAGAAAACAGAATAAATATTTTCTAAAACTAATTTTTTTTGCAAGTAACGTACCATGTATATTATTTTAGTTTACATCAACTCCTTTGAAATCAAAACTGACTTTCATCAATTACTTCAAAATCAAAATTTTATTTTAAATTTGTGGTCAATGTGACGAATTGTTGGTATAAGAAAATTCAAAATTGCCACGTCTTTGAGGGATATTAAGCGTAAAATACGTCTTTATGTGCTCCTTACTCATGCGGTCTTCATTGATAAGACTGTTGGAAAAGATCTCTTGGAAATAACTTCATAAAATAAAAGAATATTTTCAGCGCAAAGTAGTTTTTATTTTTTCTTTAATTCAACAAGATCGTTGAACAAATGTTAACTTGCTGATTTATTCCAATTTGCAAATTTGCGTCCTAGTATATTAACATAGATCAACGTGTTTCGAAGTGTGTTCCGAGACGATATTCCAGGGGTTCCACGACGTGAGAGTTTTGTTGTTGTTGAGACCCAGACCGTCCGACCTACCAGAAAGGTGTAAGGTAACCGTTTGGACGGCCGGGAAGAGCCACCCAATTCAGACCGGAACCTAGTTGGGGAGGCATGTGAGCGTTTTGTGTAATTTTCTTTTAAATTGAATGCCTAATTCGAACCACAATGAACTTTTTCTCATTTTTGGTTTCCGCCATCACATTTAATTTCAAAAAGATTCCTCGACCCAAAATCTTCGAAAAGCACTGACATAGATAATCTAAATTCTTTTATCATGCCATTTGTTGCCAAAATGAAAGAGGTAACTATTAAGAAAGTTCTAAGAAATATTTTAAAAGAATTCTGTACAGAATCTGAAAAATATGAAACTTCTTTTACTTTCCCTACGATACATGGAAATGTATAGGGAAAGCATTGGAATGGGAATGGAATTTTTGACGGATCTACACGTTTTGAGCCTTCTGGAATACGAATCCACCATGTTTAACTTGATGTCTGTGTGTGTATCTATCGGTCTGCCTGTATATCTGTTTGCGTGTGCAATGTATTCCACTCTCGCTCATTGTGGGCGCGGTAGCCCACTGGTTAGCGCGCTGGAGTTGCACTCGGTAGGCCCGGGTTCGATTCCAGCCACTGCCAAAACTGCCGCCGTGTTCATGCGGAGTACGATCACGTTAAACATGTGGGTCCGAAAGTCCTTCCGAGAGGTTGGTGGTAGGGGAAGGAGGGTACGGTCCCTGTGGATGCCTCCCCCACTGGGTTCCGGTCTAAATTGGGTGGCACTTCCCGACCGTCCAAACAGTTACCTTACACCTTTCTGGTAGGTCGGACGGTCTGGGTTTCAACAATCAACAACAACAACTCTCGCTCATTGTAGAGTATTTAATGGCTCTTAATTCTGTTCGAATGAAATTATTAAGTATTTTGCTCAATCTGGCTCCATTCGAAATTAATGAACCTCGATCTATACTTTATTATACTGTATATTCGACTTAGGTTGTGGAATTACTTATCCGTACGTACTTAGATCTGTCAAACAAAGTGACATAACTCAAAACTTGGAATAATTGGATACACAGGACCTTGCGCATTAGGGCAATAACACACGGATGCAATCAGTAAATCAAACACATTTATTGTGTATTTCACTTAAATTCTAATTAACTAAAATGGAGACATACACCAACAATCAATATTGCATGCACTTGCTCATACATAAACACACATATATAATGCAATTCACTTTTACGGGCCTGGTTATATTTAGATAAACAGTGGACTAGCTATAAAGCTTTTTACCCAACTCTTTTCTTTTGTCTCGAAACCTTGTTTCGGCTAATCCGGGATACTAGACCCTTCTGGTCATAGTGGTATCCATTACGGCGGGTCGCTCTATCCTTCTAATTCACGCACTCAGCTTAATCAGTTTAACTAGCCTCACTTCCTTTCATCGTCTACTCCTCTAACCATCTAGCTTTCTAGCTTCTCAATCCATCCTTTCAAAAATCCTAATCCCTAATCCTTCGAATCCACTTATCTTACTCGCGATTCGAAACTTTTTCCTGTTTCCACTCCGGGATCGCAGAAATGTTACTTGGCTCGGTGATTGGTCTTTCTAACCGAACCAGTCAGAATTGTTAATTTAAAGCAAACATACATTATAATGAAAACTGAAGGAAATAATAAATTAATAACAAAAGGTTATTTAGACCTCACAAAACTAATCGACGAAATTTGATATAATTTGTTAATTTACAAACTTGTGTGTTACGCTGGTACTGTTCAGACTTTGGCACGATTTGGAAAAACAGAATCTTTCTTTTTTGAGAAAATGACCCGCAGAAATTGTCAAAATTAGAAACAAAAGATTACTTATGCTCAAATGTATTCATTAACACTAGAACGACGAAAGCGGTCATTTTGACCGTATAACTACTTTGAAAAACGATTCCTCCAAAACGGCTAATCCCAGCCCATTGAAATTTTATGACTTTTTTATTTTCTTCTGTGTTTTCAATAACTTTAAGAAAATAAGAAAAGTTATAAAATTTCATTGGGCTGGAATTAGCCATTTTAGAGGAACCGTTTATCAAAGTAGTTATGCAGTCAAAATGACTGCTTCCGTCGTTCTAGTGTTAAATGATTATTTTATATAATTTTTGACGATGAGATGAATAAAACCAACCCCATTGTACTAGGACAAACTATTCTCGCTATAATTAATTTTCTTTTATATTTTTTTATTTTGAAGAGCTCACGACCTGTGTTAAATTGCGAAATGAAACAGAAAATGTATTAAAACTGCAAATTCGACGAAAAATCAAATAAGTTTCAGTGTCATTTTGTGCAATAAAACTTATTTTATTGGATTATGCTATAAGGAATGTGTTTGCGGCTGCAGGAAAAGCAGTGACGCATTTTAAAATTCAATTTCTTTAGGGGAGGGGGGCGGTCAGTTTTAAATATCAATCTCAAGGGGTCTAAGTTAGAGGTCTCCACGGGATACTGTCTGGCCCGTGGGCTTGGGTCCGACCTGGAGCACGGGCTCGGCTCGGACCACGTTTTCATTAAGTTAGGGTTGGGTTAGGCCGGCTCAAAATAAATATAAAAAGTCAAAAATAGATCAAAAAACAGACAAATTTGAAATTACATATAAAAGGAAATTTTCGATTAACGGATTAAAATCTCCTTTCCCCACAGTAAGTAGTTAAAGTTTGCTCTGTAAGAAGAACGCAGATGGGTAAATTATAACCGGATACAGAAAATTATAATTTCAGATAAAAATATTGAAGATTTACTTATTTGATGACATCCGTAAGTCAGAATAAAAAATTGCTCTTCGCACCATTCAAGCTGCTTGAAACTACAGGAACAGAAAATCTGTTCTGGCCTGAATGCAGCAAAATAAATTTATGACGCTTATATGTACCAGATGTTATGTTTCGTAACATCATGTGAGCTATAAATTTTACAGGGAAGAAATACATGCCATGTTTAATTTTTGAGGAAATGATCATTCGGTTATTATTATTGGTCAAGTGCGAGTTGCAATTTGTTATATTACTTTCCTTATATACATAATGTATAAGGAAAGTATTGTGACGGGATCGAAAATTCGAATTTGAGTTTTCGACGGGAGAGCACGTTTCAAGCACACCTGATCACGAATCGAACATTTTTGAGGTGATGTCTGTCTGTGTGTGTGAAAGTGTGTGTGTGTGTGTGTCTCAGTGAGATTGTTAGAGACGATATCTCACGAACGAATGGAGCGATTCGAATGAAATTTTGGACAAAAATCACAGTCCGTGAATACTGGAAGCCTATTGTTTTAAAACACAATCGAATGTTCAGAACCCCCTAAATTTTCGAGTGAAATTTTGAAAAAATCATCAAAAAATCAAAACCTTTAATAAAGTTACGCAAATAGACATTTCTTATGTAATTTTTCATTAGAAAACGATTGATATAAACTTTAGAACGCTAGCATGAACCGTTCTCGAGATATTGCACATTCTTCAAATAAATTTAACAAAAAAATCCCATAAATTAAAAAAAAATATTAACTGTTGAGAAACATGTTTACTTTTCATATGTAATATCATACAATAAATTTGGTGACATTATTCTCATGGATCTAACTCGTTTCATTCACGAGAAGGGATACTTTGAGTAATACTTTTGTATTTGAACGCCAATAGTCATTTATCTGTTGTAAGAATAACTTATTTCTCCGTTCATAACGCTTGTCGAGATTTTGGCGACGAATTTAGCGGAATGTCGCCAACTTGGCGACATTTTTAAATGTTGCCAAATTGACGAAAATCTCGCCAAATGGATAAAAATAGCGCTAAATCAATGAAAATGACGACTCATTGAAGAAAATTCAATATCTTGAAAGAATATAAGTATCTACTATAAGAATAACATTTTTTTTAACTGTAAAAGTAGTAAATTCATTGCATTATATAAGGAAAGTCCACATCAGATTTTTTTTAATTTATAGCAGGAAAGTTTAATACCTTTTGTACTGGGATTGCTTGATTGATGATGAAAATATGAAATTCAATAGGTACTGTTTACTTTAAAATTGAACATTGATATTTTATTTTCGATTTTTTCTGCGATTTTAATTGTAATTATTAGATTCCGAATGTTTCTAAATTATCAAAATTAAGTGAATTATATTCTTAAATTAAGTTCCGCCCATTTCTTTCCGATAATAAATATTGTATGATAATTTATTTGATCACACTGTTATAATTTAAAATTTAAATGTGGATAAGACGAATTATTGTCCTTGAATTTATTTATATTTGTATTCTAAACATCTTATACTTTTAATTTAAAATTATTAAATTTTAATTGTTCATTTATTCTCTGATAGTATCAAACCAAAATAATAAATAAAAGCCCACTTTATAGTAATGCCCGTTCTTGATTAAGAGATGCAAAAGATTTTTCAAATTTGGGTTCTTTTTGATTTATTACTATATGTAATATAACTCATGTTTAATTTCCTAAATTTAAAAAAAAAAAAAAAAATCGGGTCGGCCGCTTTCGGATTGACTTTGAGTGCTTTCGGGACGGGTCAGGCTCGGTTGAATTACACTACCTGACAGTGAAAATGAGACACCAAGAAGGAGTGGACAGAAAAATATGCAAATTGCAGGATATACGCAACTCACCAAGTTATGTAAATGATGCGAAATGCGCAGCTGTCCCGCGTACGTTGAATGAGAATAAGGGAAGGAACCTGCAGAATCGGCAATAGTCGCGCCGCTCTGTCTGCCAGAAAAATCATTTTGCATTTTTGTTTTGTCTCAGAGGAAACGTGCATTAGCAGAGAAAGCCAGGTAGCCGCCAACCGAGGTATTTCCAGCAGACAGACAATTTCACGAGGGGTATGGTGATCGGACTCAGAAGGGTAGGTTGGTCCATACGTCAAATCTCAGCTGACAGCCACCTACACGCGTCCAACGGTGCACCGGTTGTGGCGAAGATGGTTGGAACACGGGAATGTGGCACGTTTGAGGGGTGCTGGTACGGCCAGAGCGACGTCAGCACGCGTAGTCTGACACATCCGCCTGCAAGAGTTGGCGGCCCCGTAGGCCACTACCGTCTCCCTTTTGTAAAATGTGTAGGACATCCTTGACGCTCCCATACCCACCAGGACCATTATCCGCCGATTAGTCGTCGGCAACCTGCACTCATGACGCCCGTTAAGAAGACTGCTATTGACCCAACAGCACAGATGCCTCCGTTTGCAATGGTGTTGGGATAGAGCCACCTAGACAGCGGAATGGCACAGGGTTGTGTTCTCAGACGAGTTACGCTTCTGTTTTAGCAATGACAGTCGCCGTGTACGAGTCTGGCACCGAAGTGGAGACAAGTCCAATCCGACCGCATCTGTGGAACGCCACACTGCACGACAACGCTGCATCATGGTTTGGGGCGCCACCGCCTATGATAGCAGGTCACCTCTGGCCCGTATTGAGGGCACTATGAAGGCCCAACGATACTTGGATGGCGTGCTGCGGCCGGTGACACTACCCTTCATTCAGGGGTGCTCAATGCCGTTTACCAGCAGGATAACGCCCGACCACACACGGCACGCATCAGCCAACATGCCCTGCAAGGTATCCAGGTGCTTCCCTGGCCACCAATCTCCCCTGATCTCTCACCAATTAAACACGTCTGGGACGTGATTGGACGTCGCTTGCGTGCGCTGCCATCGCAGCGTTTAGAAGATGAACTCTGGCGAATGGCTGACAGGGAATGGATAGCCATCCCTCAAGACACCATTCTCATGCTCATTGACTCTGTACCTAGACGTGTTGCTGCCTGTATCGTGGCCCGCGATGGTCCCACAACCTACTGATCAGACGGTGTTATCGCTCAGTGTATAGGTGTATCATGTTGCAATAAACATCACTTATTCTTCGCTGCTGTCTCTCTCTATTTGCTGATTTTCATCACTTTCTGCCCACTCCTTCTTGGTGTCTCATTTTCACTGTCACGTAGAGTATTAAAAAAAAATCTTGAGCTTTGGTCGAGTCAAATCTTAATATTTTCGGGACGGGTAACATTTTAAAATTAGATCCGTGTAGACCTGTAGTCTCTAAATAATTGGCTTTTGATCTTAGCTTTTTCAAGAACTAGGATTTTTCTTCGGGTGTTTGAGTTTACTGCAGTAGGAGAATTTTCCCAATATTGCAATGATGCAGTAGTTGGAGAACTTTTCTAGGAATTCTTAGTTTCTAAACACACTTTGCTTATCATTTATTATTATTATTATTTATTTAATTTATTGGAGGTTTTTTCTAGTTCAAGGACTTCAGGATGACAAACTGAATGGGGATTCCGCAAATCTTTTTTATCATATGTGTGTTTAGAAAGCATTTTGAAACTTTTCAATTTGGGGGGGGGGGGGGGATTGCGCCCCTTACGTCCCTTAGGAAAAATCATGTGAGCTTTCATCAGATTTTTTTCTTTTCCCTTCAATTCGTGGTAATGTATAGGGAAAGTATTGGAAACGTTTGAAAATCGTAGCACGAGTTTTCGACGGATCTACACGTTTCGAACACTCTAGAATATAACAAAACTTTTTTTCAGCATGACGTCTGTGTTTGTGTGTGCGATGCATGTATCCACTTTAGCTGAAAAACTAAATGATTCAATTTCACAAAATTTGGTAGATAAAGCCGCTTTTGAGCTAAAATGGTGCTATTACATTTTGGTACCATTAGGAATAAAAGAGTCTGCATTTTTTGTGAAATTGCCCGCAAAAACGTATGTATCTATTCTAGCCTTGAAACGAATTGACCAAATTTCACAAAATTTGGTAGATAAACCTGTGGGTAAGGACGTATCCAGAAATTTATTTCGGGGAGGGGGGGGGGGGGGGTCCACCAAAGTATAGTTTACTTTCCATTAAAAAAAAGTTTATTTCACACACATACACACACCTATATACAGTCGAAAGCCGGAAGTCCAGAACACTCGGGACTTCGAATTTTGAGGATAATGAGTCATGTTTTTTAAACAGGAAAAATACTTTTTATTGAAATCATAAACAAAAAATGCGAAAATGTGAATAAACATCATGTCCTTACAGAAATATTGTGGAAATTCGTTTAGAGAATTTGAAAACACATAGGTATTGAAAATTTTCTGGACAGTTATCGATAAGCGTATCGCTTTTCCTGGAAATTATTAAAAAATTGCAACGATTAATCGGAGTCGTTCATCATTAAAAAATTTCCGGATTATAGATCATTTTAATTTTTAGACGCCTGGATTTACGGCTTTTCCACTGTATACAATATATTGCGCATGTAGAATAAAAAGAAAAATGATTCAGAAAAATTCGAAAGTTAATTATTTAGTTTTAACATCATGACATATTCTTTAATTTTTTCCACAAAATCTCTTATTGCACTTACACTTATGTATCGCAAAGCGCATTATAATCGAACACCAAAGATATATAACCAGTAAGCATGCATATACAGTATACAATATGTTTTTTCTCTCTTTGTAACTACGAGAAATTTTTAACGTTAAGTAATTTAACACCTATCCACTGTTTCGTAATAATAGATTAATTTTTCTGGCTTTCAAAACTTCGTCTGCATTTATACTCATGCTTCTATGCACTGAAAGTAATGCTAAATTTGTCAACCTCTCATGAGACCAGTTCTATTGCGAAGGAATGTTTTGATTCTTTTCATGATTGAAAACGATCGTTCAACACTTGCAGTGGAAACTTGTAAAGTACACAAAATTTTAATAAGTTTGTATATATTAGGGAAAAAATTCTCATCACAGGACACAAGAGCTTTCATTGCACATTTTGACCTCAACTTTTCTTCAACGCATTTCCATTTTTGACACCACAGCAAGTATTCGGCTTTTATTGCAGAATCTGAAGTAATATCATCAAAGTATATTTTTAAGTTATCCAGTAGATCAACTTTTTTGGGCGTTGCATATTTTGGTATAATAATTTCAATAGATGAAAATTTTTTGTCATTTTCATCAAATCGGATTTGTAATTGCGAAGTTAGTTCATCCGAACATGGTAAAAATGTAGCACATCTGTAGTACTGTTCTGGTGTATCAAATGGATGATTATCTCGAGCCGTTTGCTTTTCAACAATCCTCGGAACTCCTATCTCAGAATCAAAATTTTTACTCGTTATAACAGATGCTGCTTTAAATATTTCAGTGAAATTACTGTCAAAGGATTTGTTTCTTATATCTTGCAGTTTTTGCGTAACACTTTTTGTATAATTTAAAGCCGATGATAGATCGTGAGGTGGATTTTGAAGATAAAGTGACAAAGGCAAAGTAAAACTAAAGAGCTTTTCGCATACTAAAAGAAAAACTAAAAGTGAGCCTTTTTCAATTGCTGAAAGTAAGAGTTCTGAAGTAGTTGAAACACTTTTATTTGATTCGGCTATTTCTTGTTGTTGTTGAGACCCTGACTGTCCGACCTACCAGAAAGGTGTAAGGTAACCGTTTGGACGGCCGGTAAGTGCCACCCAATTTAGACCGGAACCCAGTGGAGGAGACATCTACAGGGATCGTACCCTCCTTCCCCTACTACCCACAT
The DNA here is from genome assembly GCA_951213105.1 of Amaurobius ferox. NCBI lineage: Eukaryota > Metazoa > Arthropoda > Arachnida > Araneae > Amaurobiidae > Amaurobius > Amaurobius ferox. The sequence continues at coordinate 15,159,117 of OX578146.1, forward strand.
CTCGGAAGGACTTACGGACCCATATGTTTAACGTCATCGTACTCCGCATGAACACGGCGGCAGCGCGCAAACCGCCGGGCTACAGCGCCCGAAAAGTGCCAACAGCACGCGGTGTTCCCAGGTGGTCACCCACCCAAGTACTAACCGCGCCCGATGTTGCCGGCTATTTCTTGTAAACTACGAACAATTGCGTCGAATAAATCGACGGAAACAATAATCGCGTCGTGTCTTTCCACAAATCGTGTTTCACATAATTTAAGTAATCGACCTTTCTACTGTCTGGAAGAAAACAGTTAATGTTATTTTTTAAAATATTGCCTGCATAAGTATTATTTTGAAATAAATTGCATATTTCTCTTATAGTACCATTGCAATTTCTAATAGATGGAATTGATAGAGATGGCGACAAAGCAAGATTCAAACGATGATTGGCACAATGAACGTACATAGCTTTAGGATAAATTTCTTTTAAATTTGCCTGAACGCCATTCATTTCTCCTCTCATATTGGCCGCTCCATCATACCCTTGCCTGACAAGTTTGCTCAAGTCAAGCCCCAGATGTTGACACTGATTTAAAATAGTGTTTGTCAGTCCTTTTGTAGATAAATCGAACATTGGAACGAAGATCAAAAAATGATCGCATAATATATTATTTAATTTCACGTACCTAACACATAAAGAAAATTGTTCAACACCAGAGATATCTAAGGTTTAGTCAGCTAAAATACCTTGAATTGTTGACTTAGTCGACAATGCTTTTTTGAATGATATTCCCACAAATTTCAAGTATTTCGTTTTGAATAATAGAACTAGCGTAGGATACAATTGTTTTGCAATTTAATATATGCTGCTTTAATGTTTCATCTTCCGAACTTGCGTGGAAGCGTAGCGGAACGCGAAAATTTCCATCAATATTTTCCGGTCTTTCCAAAGTTAGAGGACCACTGTCTTCATCCCCACAAATTGCAATTTCTTGTTGTCCACAAAAAATTAGCGACTGAATTATTGGCATTACAGCACCTCTATTTTTAACACTTTACAACATAGTTGAAAAGTGTTTATGACTTTGTTCATTCTGTCTGTCTGTCCGTTAGCACGATAACTGCCGTAAAAATGACGTTATCAAAATGAAATTTTAGTATGTTTTTCAGACGGTCTGTGGGACCTATGGGAATATAAATAAATAATATCACCCACTGAGTTTTTTATTGAACCCGGGTTGAAAAAATGAAATACATTGAACCCTATGGGACCTAATTTTTCAAACATTTTTTAAGCAAATTTAAAATTCACAAATTGCTTCGAAATTTTTAGGAAATATTCACATTATCCCATAAAGTATATAAAAAAAATTTCAGCAAAATATGTTAAGTAGTTTTTTAATTAAAAATTATTTAATATAGGGAAAAAAACAAATTCAATTAAATTCTGACTTTTGAGATATCCTCCAGAAAGAAAAAAGAGATATATTATATAATAAATATCTTTCCAAGACTTTAATCATTTTGTATATGAAAGAGGCTTCACATTTTAAAATAAATTTGGTAGATAACAATTTTTCATTTTTTTTAAAATTTTATATAACTCTTCGTGATATACTTATTTGATGGCATTTTTAATGCACTTTCCTACATCCTAGAGAGTTAAAATTTGGTACACAACTTAAATTTGTTGAACATTTTATTCTACAAAAATTTGGTGGATCTTTAAATATATATCCTACATTTTTTTCGAAATGGCCTGCAAATAATCTCCGTTCACTTCTATAAATCATTGTTGTAATATTGTTAAAAATTCTAATGTGGGCAGCATATTACTTTCCCTGCAGATTCATATTCACGTTCTTTTTATTTATTCAATAATAATTTGAGTTTATCTGCACAAAATAACAGCCATAAGTATTTTAAATGACATTGAATTTGCACGTTAAACTTAAATTTGGTTCTCATTTGATAGCTGGACTTATTGTCAAAGGTGGGGTACTTCTATAAACATTGTTGTAATATTGTTAAAAATTCTGATGTGGGCAGCACAAGTCTTTCCCTGCAGACTCATATCACGTGACCCACTTCAAAATGAAATATGGCATCCATCTTGTCCCAAAATCGTGATTTTTAAAGTTCTTTTTAATTTATATTGAGTGTTGTATCCGTCCTAAAACCGCTTTATTTTTGCTTAAATTCTGTGCATCTACATACTGAAACAACGCAATTACAATATATTTGAGTTTAAATCATCATCCAAATTTGACTATTTCTACAACGAAGCCTATTTGTCACTTATGTAAAATGTAAACAGCAAAATATGTAGAATGAGTTGTATAAGAATTGCTGTATTTCTTTAACGCAAAATTATTTAGCTCATGGAGTTTGCATAGCTGATATGAATGAAATATTCAAGGATTTTACAGAGAGAAGGACGATTTTTTTTCGATGAAGTTTTAAGTATGGAGTTTAATTACTTGTAGCTCCATGGCCTTAATTTTTAAATAAAATAAATTATTATATGATTGTGACGAATGAAATGAATGGGAAAATGTTATGAATAAAATGCTGCTTTTATAGAGAGAGCCAGGCGTGTTACTTTTTCTATGATGTCATTTGAATGAATTTCAGTTGTTTTCTATGATGTTTTCAAATATAATAAATTATCGTAGTATTATGATAACTTTAAAAGTATTACTGAGGAATGTATTGCATTTTAGAGATGCTTAAACCAGGCAATTTATATTTTAATGTCGTTATTTGAATGAAGTTCATTTTTTTCGATGAAGGTTTAAGTTTTCAAATATAATAAATTAATATAGCATTGTGATAAGTTTTAAAATATTACCGAGGAATGTATTGCACTTTAGAGATGTTTAAATAAAATTGCATTGAAGTTGGAAAGTGTTTCATAATCAATGCTTTAAGCATGATTGATCTTTCTTGTTTTAATTTCTTTTTTGGGATTACAATCAATTATGCTCGCAATATCTTTTTTCTCTCTTGCCATAATGCTTGAAAAATTTTCAGCTACAATTCCACATTTTTTGTGATAAGATGCATTTTGATGCTCATTAAATTTTTGTATCGCATCTTTCCATTTTATGAAAGGATTAGCAACAAGAGAGCTATTATATGATTTAATTTTATATTGCTGCAACGTTTCCTACAGCTTCTCCACAAAAAAATACACTTACAAAATGCACCATCATAAATTTTGGAATATGCCAGCCATCTCCATTTTTTTAACCAATGATGCTGAAATCTTAAATTCTTTTTATTAATTTCACGCACAAGGAATATGTGGCTTTCAGTAGGAATGAAAATATTGTTTAAGAACTGCATTCTTAATTCTTTTGTATCGCAATTCAATGAAAAACTTTTATTTGCTATGTCTCTAATATCCTTAACAGGTTGCGAAGAGTCAAAACTGTTACCTGGTGATGTGGTGCCAGCTTCATTTGAAGGATCTGAAGTGACGAATTTGGTTTTTTCAACGACAGGAATTTTCTTTCTTTTACTGCTGCTAGAACAGGGCGTTTCGCCCTGACAGGATGTTCCACATATCGGCTTGAAAAAACTATCCATTCGGGTTCGTTTCATGATTAATTACGTAATTAATAATATTGGACTTATATAATTATTGTTGCATTTATCATATGCGAATATATAAGCTTATTTACACGAATGTCGAACACTAAATTGATACTGGATCACAATTGAACGAGAAAACACGAGAGCACAGGGATGATGCAGTTTTGAAGTAATATTACAATCTGCAATTCTAACCCGATGCTCGCCATCTAGTGATCAATTTTTGAAACAGTTCGTCAGGGAAACAGTGTTAGGAAATGCGGATTTTTTTTTTTATTTAACTTATCGAAAATATTGTCATGAGTAATTCAAATATAATTTGTGGCGTCTCTAGAACTTATTGTTGTATGCCACAGCACAGTCAAAGGCCACACTGTAAAAATGCACAGGTATAATGAAAAAATATTAAAAAATTTATGATTACGCAAGTAAAACTAGGGAAAAATTGAAAAAAAACAATTTTTTTTGAGGAAAACGCATGTCAGAAACACTAAAAAATGTTGGCAATGCATTTGTTGCAAATTTCATTTCGATGGGGGGGGGATCCACCGGACCCCCTCTATGAATACGCCTTGCTCGTGGGATACTTTGATGCTGATTAAATGTTGGTACCATTCGGAAAGGAAGAACTTGCTTTTTTTTGCGAAAACATCTAAAATTAAAAACTAATCATGCTCAAATATATAACTTAAATGCTTTTATTATACATACTTTTGACAACAAAAAGAATATGACCAATCCCATAACTCTAGGACTAACCGTTCTTGAGATATTTTAGTTTTTCGTATTTTTGCCACGTCGCATTGAAAATACGTTCAGTCGCTAAATGAAATCGAAAATTAGAATTAAACTGTAAATTCGGTTTCATTTCAAATAATTATCCGTGTTATTTTGTGCTATTAGATTCAATTCAATGAATTGTAAAAAAAAAAGGAAGAGGAATTAAATTTATGTTTGTAGGGAAAGTCATGTGCTGTCCACAACAGATGTTTTCATTCTGATATGATTGTAAAACAAGTATAATTAGACACTGTGGAATATGAATGTATGAAAAAGTCGAGTTGAAATCGTATTGCAGGTATTTAACCTATGAAAGAATAAATTCTTTTAAGAAAATTAAAATCGTCTGCGAGTTTATGAAAAACCGCAGTTATAAAAATAAACTTATTCTTGGAAGCTGACGACAAGAGTATCAAACTGTTTTTAATGTAAATAAGTTCTTTAAATCAGAAGTTACGTTCTGGATAAGGTATTTACATGCTTACCAATATTTCAAGCAAATAAGTTTTCCTCTTTTGAACTCAGAGGAAAGCTATTTCATCTCATAAATTTCGAAATCTATCGAAAAATGTTTTTGGAACAAACACATTAAGAAAATTGCCTGCCGATATTTTTATATCAGAGAGAGAGAGAGAGAGAGAGCCGTGACTAGTGTTGAGTGGATATTGACCTGAGTAAAATAGCGTTTTAAGAATACCATTATTTATGATATTTTCTTTAATTTTTGCTTTTAGTTTATTTTCAAGCAAGTACATCATTTTCCTAACACAGATTACGACCTTCATAAAAACGATTTTTCAACAGAAGGTTATTACCTAGTATATACAAATGTTCGATTCCCAATTTTAGGGTAATATTATGTGAAAGCAATTTGTTTTATTCTTGGTATTATATACTTTAAAAATAATGAGCAAACTTTAAAAGATTTCCGCCTCGTTGTTTTTGAGGTTAGGGTTTTTAAATGATAAAAAAGAAAAAAAAAAGGAAATCCATTTGAGGTTGAATTGAATAGGATGTAAAATAACTTAAGTAGATTTTCGTTCCATACATATTTCAGTACATCACTTTGAAATGTAACTTAAATTCGTATGCAATATTTTGGGAAAAATATCAACTTTTACGATATCGATATTCTTACTTTCTCAAATTATTGTATAAAGAAATATCATTTTCCCGAAAATTTTCAATGTATAGATTTTGGCATATAAGAATGTTTAAAGTTTTTTAACTACATTTTTAGAACACTTGAAAGACTAGATCTTATTATCTGGCGTCGCCCGGGGTCGTAAATAAACGCCCGCTACTTGAATGATACAGATCTTACACCACACATTTTCGAATTGCCTGTTTTGAAACCTCGAATCTTTTCCCATTAGCAACTTCCAATCTGTTTCATAATGCTTACCGACAGAGATCGGAAAAAAACATGAAACGCACTTCATTAGCGAAATCTAATATATCAATTTTTATGCTTTTGCTTGAGAATTCATGGAAATTCAAATCATACAATAATTAAATTTTTTTTATACGAATTCGAAGATATGCGAAGTACATATCGCACACAATAAATAAAGCGCAATGTAAAAACATTGATTTATTTTCCTATTAATATTTGGTACACACAATTTTCTTGGGCATTTCTCAGAATTATGGGAAATTAAAATTTTACATTGGCTTCAGCTGGTCACCAATCTTGTTATAACAATTCTTAACTAGTCTTAACTTTCTTAATTCAAAATATCTCTCTCTTACACTGTCTCTCACTTTTTCCATCACCCTCATTCTCCTTCTCTCTCTGATTGAATCAGACGCTTCATTATTTTCAGAGGTATCGCTGTTTCCGTGGAAAAGTAAAATTTCTAATATCTCGAGAACGGTTGTTGATAACTTCTATACAGTTTATGTGTAGTTAAAATTATTATAAAGATTCACTCATTGGATACTAATAAACATATTTGTGTTTTTTATGATATTTTTCATTTTAGACGTGCAATATCCTAAAAGAGCACGTTATCTTTTTGCTAAATATATCATTCTCATCTGAATAAAATATTATCTTTAACACGACTACGTTTGCAAAAATTTTTAACAAATTATTTTTACTTTCCTTATATGCATAATGTATAAGGAAAGTATGGTGACGGGGTCGAAAATTCGAATTCGAGTTTTCGACGGGAGAGCACGTTTCAAGCACCCCTGATCACGAATCGAACATTTTTGAAGTGATGTCTGTGTGTGTGTGTGTGTATGTTTGTGTGTGTCAGTGAGTCTGTGGAGACGATATCTCACGAACGAAAGGAGCGATTCGAATGAAATTTGGTACAAAAATCACAATTCGTGAATACTGGAAGCCTATTGTTTTAAAACACAATCGAATGTCCAGAACCCCCCTAAATTTTCGAGTGAAATTTTGAAAAAATCATCAAAAAATCAAAACCTTTAATAAAGTTACGCAAATAGACATTTTTTTACGTAATTTTTCCTTAGAAAACGATTGACATAAACTTTAGAACGCTAGCATGAACCGTTCTCGAGATATTGTATATATTTCAAATATATTTATCAAAAAATTCCATAAATTAAAAAAAATATTAACTGTTAAGAAACATGTTCACTTTAAATATGTAATATTATGCGATAAATTGGGTGACATCATTCTCGTGGATCTAACGCGTTCCATGCACGAGAAAAGATACTTTGAGTAATACTTTTGTATTTGAACGCCAATAGTCATTTATCCTCTGTAAGAATAATATATTTCTCCATCCATAACTCTTGGCGAGATTTTGGCGACGAATTTAGCGGAATGTCGCCAAATTGGCGACATTTTTAAATGTTTATAAATTAACGAAAATCTCGCCAAATATATAAAAATGACGATAAATCAATGAAAATAACGACTTATTGAAGAAAATTCAATATCTTGGAAAGAATATAAGTATCTACCATAAGAATAAAAAATTTTTTAACTGTAAAAGTAGTAAATCCACTGCATTATATAAGGAAAGTCATGTGCTGCCCACATCAGATTTTTCATAATGTCTTTCGATCTTTTAAAAAAATTGTTACAAAATTAAATCTTTTCCTAGTCCAAGCTCTTATAAAATCAACTAATTCCATGATCCATAGAAATAGTCGCACAAAATTTCCTTTGATTCGAGAATTTTGTTTCAGAGAATGTTGCATGTGAAAAATATTTCCAATATCTTCTGATCGGCTGTCAATCCATGCCCATTTATGTTTGGTTACACATAGTGTTTATACATTTGGTAATAGCGAATATATTTATATTGCCCGATATTTATTAATTTAAATGTGCTATATTTCAAAAACGGCACATGTTAATATTTTGCTAATGATATCATGTGATTTTGAATCAAAAAGTAGATATAAAATTATTACTTGTCTAACAATTTGAGAATATTTCGTTTTACTTTCCTTATATACAATAATGTATAAGGTAAGTATTGTGACGGGGTCGAAAATTCGAATTCGAGTTTTCGACGGGAAAAAACGTTTCAAGCATCTCTGATCACGAATCGAACATTTTTGAGGTGATGTCTCTGTGTGTGTGTGTGTGTGTGAAAGTGTGTGTGTTTCAAAGTGTGTCTGTGTGAAAGTGTGTCTGTGTGAAAGTATGTGTGTGTGTCAGTGAGTCTGTGGAGACGATATCTCACGAACGAATGGGGCGATTCGAATGAAATTTAGTACAAAAATTACAATCCATGACTACTGGAAGCCTATTGTTTTTAAATACAATCGACTGTTCAGAACCCCCCTAAATTTTCGAGTGAAATTCTGAAAAAATCATCAAAAATCAAAACCCTTAATAAAGTTACGCAAATAGACATTTCTTATGTAATTTTCCCTTAGAAAACGATTGACTTAAACTTTAGAACGCCAGTATGAACCGTTCTCGAGATATTGCCTATTTTTCAAATACATTTATCAAAACATCCCATAAATTAGAAAAAAATGTTTAGTTTTCATATGTAATATCGTGCCATAAATTTGTTGATATCAGTATCTTGGATCTAACACGTTTCATTCATGAGAAAAGATACTTTGAGTAATATTTTTGCATTTGAACGCCAATAGTCATTTATCTGCTATAAAAATAACTTATTTCTCCGTCCATAACGCTTGGCGAGATTTTGGAGATGAAATTGGCGGAATGTCGCCCACTTGACCACTTTTTCAAATGTTGCCAAATTAACGAAAATCTCGCCAAATGGATAAAAATGACGCTAAATCAATGAAAATGACGACTAATTGATAAAAATCCAACATCTTGGAAAGAATATAAGTATCTACTATAAGAATAACTTATTTTTTTACTGTAAAAGTAGTAAATTTATAGCATTACATAAGGAAAGTCATGTGCTGCTCACACCGGATTTTTTTGTAATTTGTTTTTGATCTTCTAAATAAAAGTGTTTGAAAACAGAATGGATTTCCTCTAGTCAGACCATCCTCAAGATCAATGGGGCTCTTCCACTTATTGATAAAATAATCGTGCTAAATTTTATTCGATTATTACTTTCTTTATATACAATAATGTATAAGGAAAGTATTGTGACGGAGTTCGAAAATTCGAATTCGAGTTTTCGACGGGAGAGCACGTTTCAAGCATCTCCGATCACGAATCAAACATTTTTGATGTGATGTCTGTGTGTGTGTGAAAGTGTGTGTGTGTGAAAGTGTGTCTGTGTGAAAGTGTGTCTGTGTGAAAGTATGTGTGTGTGTGTGTCATTGAGTCTGTGGAGACGATATCTCACGAACGAATGGACCGATTCGAACGAAATTTGGCACACAAATTACAATCCATGAATACTGGAAGCCTATTGTTTTTAAATACAATCGATTGTTCAGAACGCCCTTAAATTTTCAAGTGAAATTTTGAAAAAATCATCAAATAATAAAAACCTTTAATAAAGTTACGCAAATAGACATTTCTAGTGTAATTTTCCCTTAGGAAACGATTGATAGAAACTTTAGAACGCTAGTATGAACCGTTCTCGAGATATTGACAATTTTTCAAATAAATTTATCAAAAAATCATATAAAATAAAAAAAATTTTATCTGTTGAAAAAAATGTTTAGTTTTCACATGTAATATCATGCAATAAATTCGGTGACATCATTCTCGTGGATCTATAGCTCGTTCCATTCATGAAAAAGGTACTTTAAGTAATACTTTTGTGTTTAAACGCCAATAATCATTTATCTGCTGTAAGAATAACTTATTTCTCCATCCATAACGCTTGGCTAGATTTTGGCCACAAATTTGATGGAATGTCGCCAACTTGGCGACTTTTTAAATGTTGTTAATTTAACGAAAAACTCGCGAAATTGATAAAAATGATGCTAAATCAATGAAAATGACGACTCATTGACGAAAATTCAATATCTTGGAAAGAATATAAATATCTACTATAAGAATAATCTATTTTTTTACTGTAAAAGTAGTAAATTCATTGAATTATATAAGGAAAGTCATGTGCTGCCCACATCAGGTTTATTTTATTTGTTTGAGAGATGTCGTCTCCACTGTTTCACAGACAGACACGCCCGGTCGTCCAAATAGTTGCTCTAAGTTCTCTGGATGAGTCGGACGGCCTGGGGTTTCCACAGACAGACACGCAGACCTCACTGAAAAATAGGTAATTCATATTCAAGGATGATTAAAACGTCTAGATACGTCAAAATCGGAGGGTCGTATGTTTTACCCAATCACAATACTCGTTCCTTTACACGATATTATGTATTATAGGCAAAGTCGGGACGAAGAGCCTATAGAATTATTTCTTTTACATTTAATTATATTCAAACGGTGATTCAGTATAACCTTCTCCAACTAAAGAACTTTCCCGATTAAGTAAGCTTTTGTAAGTCTTTCGCTCAATGGAATCTTCAATTTAATGCAAAAAAGCATTGGAATTCGCGTCTAACGACATCCTTTTCCACATTCAATCCGGCTGTCTTTAAAATTGGAATTCCTGTGAATTTCATCTATTCTAACTAAACAAAGAATGCATTTAAAGAAGTAAATAAGAGCGCGTTATTTGATCTGAATCCTTCATTCCGGATACGCAGCAGACGATTTCAAATTTGGAAAAAAAAAAAAATGAAAAAAAATGAAAAAAAAAAAATGTGATCTTTAAATGATTCAAAGGATTGTATGAGCTTGATAGGAATTCGTTGCAGTGGAGGAAAACTCAAAACTAAAATGCAATACTTCGGCTTTTAATCTTTATTTAGGAAGAAATTTTGCTTTCAAGTATACATTCACCAGACAATTTCCAGCGTTCTCAGATTTTATATAGAAATCCTTTTCTTCCGAGCGTATTGCTGTATTCTGTATACACACATTTTAGTACCAAATACCAATATTTGAACTTTTAGTAATAGTCGAAATTTTGAATGGTGGACAAAAGTATAATAAAGAAACTCTCATATACTGTGGAGTTTTCAAGCAAACAAATATATCCTCATTCCATTTTCAAGATTTACTTCGGTAAGAAATGCATTGCGAAATCATACTGTGATAACAACAACGATCAAAGGTAGAAAGTTAAATACATCTGGAAACACTTCTGTCAGTATTTATAGAAACACGCTTACTTTATTGTATAAAAAAATGTGTTATTTCTAATGTTTAATTTTTGATTCGAAATTTTGATAATTATGAACTTTTAATGCATTATGATCCCATTTCGGACATCTTTGGGAATACGTCCATTTCTGTGTATGGGGAGGGGGGCACTATAACTAAAGAAGGACTGCTTCCACCGCTATGGAATTGTATGTGATAGATATAGATACATTATAAAAAATCTCATGTGGGCAACACATGACTTTCCTTATATAATGCGATGAATTTACTAATTTTACAGTAAAAAAAATCGATTATTCTTATAGTAGATACTTATATTCTTTCAAAGATATTGAATTTTCAACAATTAGTCGTCATTTTTAATGATTTAGCGTCATTATTATCCATTTGGCGAGACTTTCGTTAATTTGGCCACATTTAAAAAAGTTGCCAAGTTGGCGATATTCCGTCAAATTCATCGACAAAATCTCGTTAAGCGTTATGGACGGAGAGATAAGTTATTTTTATAGCAGGTAAATGACTATTGGCGGTCAAATACAAAATTATTACTCAAAGTACCTTTTCTCATGAATGGAACGAGCTAGATCCACGAGAATGATGTCACCAAATTTATCGCATAATATTACATATGAAAAGTGAACATGTTCTCAACAGTTAATTTTTTGTTTTAATTTATGGGAGTTTTTGATAAATTTATTTGAAAAATGTGCAATATCTCGAGAACGCTTCATGCTAGCGCTCCAAAGTTTATGCCAATCGTTTTCTAAGGAGAAATTACATAAGAAATGTCTATTTGCGTAACTTTATTAAAGGTTTTGATTTTTTGATGATTTTTTCAAAATTTCACTCGAAAATTTAGGGGGTTCTGAACATTCGATTACGTTTAAAAACAATAGGCTTCCAGTATTTATGGATTGTGATTTTTGTATCAAATTTCATTCGAATCGCTCCATTTGTTTGTGAGTTACCGTCTCCACAGACTCATGGACACACCCACCCACACACATACTTTCACACACGCACACACACACACACACACACAGAAATCACCTCAAAGATGTTCGATTCGTGATCAGGGATGCTTGAAACGTGCTTTCCCGTCGAAAACTCGAATTCGAATTTTCGACCCCGTCACAATACTTTCCTTATACATTACGTATATAAGGAAAGTGAAAATTAGAATTAGATAGAATTTTCAGTAATGTTCCTGATTCGAACACAAATTATTCGAGTTTCAAGATTTTCACACCATTATTTCCTATGGATAACAATGATAATACCCGAAAAAATAATATAGTATGTAGTATAGAGGAAAAATTAATAATATGAACAAAGCTATGAATGTTAATGGTTAAAATAGTTTATATAAACACATTTAAGTCAAATGCATCTCTTTGACGTTACTAATATGTTGCCAACTTGTAGAAATAAATTTTAAAGAATATTTACAACAAAAAGTGGGTATAGAACTTGAAAAAAACCCCCATATTTTTCCATGTTGACAATAATTGCCATTTTTCAGATTTTAAACATTTTACTTCATTTTCTTCACCTACAAATTGGAAAACTTTAATTTTCCCATTCATTTTGCCGATGGAGCTGTCGACTCGTATTTATCTGAATTTAAATGTAACCCGTTCAGAATTTTTAGTATACATTCAATCGATTACTCGTAAATTATTGAACTTAACACGTCTAGAAATGTATATATTTCAAAACCACCTTTATTTTCGCATTAATATCATCAAGCGATCAACAATTTTGCAAAGAATTTTTAAATTATCTCGCTTAAAAGCGCACATTTCATAAATTTATGAGAATTTTATTTTGCAGTACTTCCAAAAATGCAAATCGCTCTATCTCTATTTTTCTATACAAAAAAAAAAAAAATCTGATGTGAGCAGACATGACTTTCCTTATATAATGGAATGAATTTACTACTTTTACAGTTAAAAAATGTTATTCTTATAGTAGATACTTATTTTCTTTCCAAGATATTGAATTTTTTCAATAAGTAGTCATTTTCATTGATTTAGCGTCATTTTTATCTATTTCGCAAGATTTTCTTTAATTTGGTAACGTTTAAAAAAGTCGCCAAGTTGGCAGCATTCCGCCAAATTCGTCGCCAACATCTCGCCAAGCGTTATGGATGAAGAAATAAGTTATTCTTACAGCAGATAAATTACTATTGGCTTTCAAATACAAAAAGTATTTCTCAAAGTATCTTTTCTCGTGAATGGAACGAGTTAGATCCACGAGAATGATGACACCAAATTTATCGCATGATAGTACATATGAAAAGTGAACATGTTTCCTAACAGTTAATATTTTTTTTATTTTACTTGATTTTTTGATAAATTTATTTGAAAAATGTGCAATATATCAAGAACGGTTAATGCTAGCGTTCTACAGTTTATGTCAATCGTTTTCTAAGGAAAAATTACACAAGAAATGTCTATCTAGGCCAACGGCCGTACCGTGCTGAAAACACCGGTTCTCGTTAGATCACCGAAGTCAAGCAGCATCGGGCGCGGTTAGTACTTGGTGGGTGACCACCTCGGAACACCGCGTGCTGTTGGCCATCTCGGGTGCGTTATCCCCGTGGTTTACGCGCTAGATTTGCACGCTGCCACAAATGCCGCCGTGTTCATGCGGAGTACGATCACGTTAAACATGTGGGTCCGTAAGTCCTTCCGAGAGGTTGGTGGTAGGGGAAGGAGGGTACGGTCCCTGTGGATGCCTCCCCCAGTGGGTTCCGGTCTAAATTGGGTGGCACTTCCCGGCCGTCCATACAGTTACCATACACCTTTCTGGTAGGTCGGACGGTCTGGGTCTCAACAACAACAACAAGAAATGTCTATCTGGGCAACTTTATTAAAGATTTTGATTTTTTGATAATTTTTTCAAAATTTCATTCGAAAATTTAGGGGGGTTCTGAACATTCGATTGTGTTTAAAAACAATAGGCTTCCAGTATTCACGGATTGTGATTTTTGTACAAAATTTCATTCGAACCGCTCTAATCGTTCGTGAGATATCGTCTCCGCAGATTCATTGACACACACACACACACACACACGCACACGCACACACACACACACATACTTTCACACACACATACATCACCTCAAAAATGTTCGACTCGTGATCATGGATGCTTGAAACGTCTCCCGTCGAAAACTCGAATTCGAATTGTCAACCCCTCGTCACAATACTTTCCTTATACATTGGTGAGCATCAGCGAGTAGGCATTTAGTGAGCATCAGCTAGTAGGAGGCGAAGCCTCCCAACTCGTGAATCGAGTTACGGGGTTTAATGAGCGGCAGCCAATGGAGGGCGGAGCCCCGGGGTTTTGCGGGAGTCAGTGAGCATGGAATACGTAGGTGGTCGTGTGCGCAGTTCAAATTAAAAGAACTAGCGAAACGAGCTCTAGGGCTGGCGAATGTCAATTAACAAGGAGATGGCCCTCAACGGTCGTATTACGCCTGTGTGTAGCAGATGGCACAAAAGTGTTCGCGAAGCGATCTCAGCGAGCATCAGTGAGTAGCAGGTGAAGACCTTGACTCGCGAAGCGAGTTACGGGGGGTGGCAAAGCGTAGAGAGCAGGGTGTGGTGCCCCCTAGTATTAAAAAGAAGTAAATGACGCCGTCGCCGTCTGACAAATTTCTTATTTCTTGAGTTTCCTTGCTTCGTGCCACAGAAACTACAGCACACAAAAATGTAAAATTTTGATCACTTGTACAGAAATATTTGGTGAATCCGCTATTTTTCGATTTAAACTTTAGTTTAGGCTATATTGAATGTCAAAATCAAGGATAAAATATTCGAGCTGCGAGTTCGCGTCCTGGACAGAATGTCAATAGCTAGACCACGAATTTGTGTAGTCATTTACGTACACAGTTGAATTTTTGCAGGACGTAGCCTTTCTTTAATTTCGATAAGTTAATATTCGAATTCGGTATTTGAATTCGAGGAAAAGTGCTTTTCGCCCATTTCTGGTATTTTACATATCCTCTCTCCAACCTAACTGTTTTAGTAAACTTCCATAAACCCTTCTGTCGTATTAGGATATCTCTAGCACTCAAATGCGAAAGAAAGAAAGCAATGGCATTTTCGTGTAAGACATCTTTTACGAAATCAATCCGGCTGTATTTAAAATCGAAATTCCTGCGAATGTTATCTATCCGAAATAAACAAAGAATAAATTTCCTAAAAACTTAATAAAAATGAGTTATTTGATCTGAATCCTTCATTTCTGGAACAGAGCAGACGATTTCAAATTTGGGTTAAAAAAATAAAATAAAAATCACATCTTTAAAAGTTTCTGTAAGTCGTTTAAGCTAGATGGAACTTCAAATCCAAAATCGAAATATCAAAATTTATAAAGCACCACTCAAATATTTTTGCTTTTAAAATTGTACTTTAAAAATGGCCGTTTTATTATTTTGCTTTCTCTCTATATATAGAAAGTATAATGTATTGAGAAGATATTGGTACAAATATTACAATCGGTGAATACTGGAAGCCTCTATTAAGGGGAAGCCTCTCTGGAAGCCTCTATTTTATAAAAAAAAATAAAATAAAAATCACATCTTTAAAGGCTTCAGTAAGTCGTTCAAGCTAGATGGCTTTAAAAACTTCTTTAAAACATCTGTAAAAGCTTCTGCAAGTCGTGCTACTGGAAGCCTCTATTAAGGGGCTTCCAGTAGCACGACTTGCAGAAGCTTAATAAGGAATAAACAGTGTCGTTTATCGAATTCAGAAATCGTCTTCAATAAAGCTAAAAGTCATCCATATCAACAGATGAGCTCCATATTTTGGATCACAGTAGGTTGATATTGCCCGGGATTTGCAGTTTTTTAAGGAGAGGGCAGTGTTAAGAGCATGAAAAATGCTTTGACTGGAAGCTCTTTTGAGAGCCAGACGGAAAAAAACACTTTTTCAGGCAGCCCTGTAACTGCTGACTTGCATAAGAAATGATTATTTATGTAATATTATTGAAAGTTCTGATATTTTAATGATTTTTTATTGCTCCTATTTACGCTTTGCTTCTAAATAAACGTGTTAGCTATCCAGATATTTGGTTTCATTCTTATATCCTGAGAGTACATCCACGATACCAGAATATACGTCCTAACACTATTGTTGCGAACGTGTAATATTCTCTCACTGGCGCCCCCCGTCTTGTCTTCCGTCTCTATTGCAGACCAAACTGTGTCATCAGAGTGTTTTCTCCAGATGACAGCGGTACGAACATTCCTTCCCTGACGTCACTCTATATCCCTAACAGCATTTTTTTTCATAGTGACGTAAGATTTACGTCAAACTGCGATTTTGGGACGTCACAGGACGTCTCGGCAATGTCATATTGAGGTCATAGCGAAGTCATTTTGGTCATTTTCATGGTCGTTTGTGACGTCGCATATTAACTTGCTTGTGACATCACATTGTAATTGCCATTGTAATGTCGTCACATTGTTACGTGTTAATTAAATTGTGGAAACGTCACAGAATATAGTCACAATGAAGTGACAAAGTTACTAATACGTAATGTCGCATAGAAGTCGCAAATATGATATCACATTGTGACCCAGGTGTCACGTGACTACAACGTCACTGTCACACATGTGACGATCTTTGCTGCGAGGATTACTTAAGGAAGATTTCGGTGTGTGTGTGCGGTAGCAGGAAATTTAAGCGTGGTGCGACCGTGAAATTTGGTACACAGGTACTTCAGGACTGTGTGTCATTTTTTTCAAAAATTCGAATTATTTTTTTAGTTATGAATTTTTAAATTCTAAAATCACGATTGATTTTTCTCCATTCTGTCAAATTAAATCTATTCCTTCTTTGCTGCCAGAATTTCGCAGACTATCCAGCAATTTAGTAGATATTTATACTGGAAGTAAACAGCTGATCGTACCAAGTGCGTTTATATTTTTTGGGTTTCTGAATTTGCGAATTCAAAAGGTATCATCCTATTTTTACTTTCTCATATATAGTATTGAGAAAGTAAAGAGAGATACTCCATACAAGAAATACCCTCACTTTCCAGGCATTCGTCAACGATGTTAGCTCGATGGAGACGGGCATTATCGTCCATAAGGGAGAAATAAGGACCGACAGCTGCAGCGTAGAGTCTCGCAATATGTCTAGGACTTCATCCTGATATCGTGCAGCCGTCACAACACCGCCTTTAAAGATGTGCAAGTCTGTGCGATATCCTATTGAAATTCCAGCCCACACCATGACACTGCCACCTCTGAATGTGTGATGTTCGATGATGTTCTTGGTCTGATTGCGTATGCTTAGTTCTCTCCAGACCCTTACAAGCTTATCATCTGATTCCAGGATGTTGCACCAATCTAAGACAGTCCAATTGACATGTTGACGACACCAATTTAATCTTGCCCCTCTGGTTTGGACGGTTAATGGAACACAAAAACATGGTACTCGGGTGTACAGTCCCTTCACGTGGAGCCTTCGGCACGCAGTACTGGCAGATATTGTCTTACCAAGTGCCACTGCAACCGTGGATGCAACAGTTGTGGAGGTCGCTCGTCGATTCCGCTTGGCTACTATAGCAATATACGGATCATCAGAGGGGGTTGTAACACTTGGACGACTGGGCACAGGTCTCCGGACAACTGACTTGTTTGGAATTGTTTCCATAATCGAGAAATTACCGAATGATCAACGCCAAAGAAAACATCTTTGATTGACTGTCCTGCTTCAATACGTCCAACAACGCACCAGAGCTCACTATCTGTCATTCGTCTTCTTTCAGCCATAGAAACTCGAATATCATCAAAAATAATATTACAAAAGCTATAAACACTTCGTATCAGCATTTAAATGCACCTCCTCAAACCCTTCAGAATGCTGGTGTCTTCAACAACTGCCTAATTAGCATATATCCAGACAGTCAATCGCGATTGGCTGTAACGTTTTCGATATTTGCATAATGCCATCTACATCCGCAGCGATTTTTGGCCACTCAAATACAAATACGCTTTCGAAAAATGAAAATTTGCATTGCGTGCCTACTTTTGGAAGTCAGTGTCCTTTTAATCAGAAATATATGGACGCCATTGTTTAGTAGTTATCTCAACCGCTTTCATTTTCTCATATTGTGTAATGTAGTTTAGAGAAAGTATTATTTTCATGAATATTTTCGAATTAGAGATTTTGATGTCAATATATGTTTCGGAAAATCCTAAACATATTTTGACTATTTTTGGAGTAATATACGTCTGTCTGTTTGTGGCCGATTTCTTGTGCACACTATATCTGTCACAAATATTAATGGATTTTCAGAAAACTTTATATCCAGCTTTGTTAACGAAAAATGTAGAGTTACATAGAATGTTTTAGAATTTTTTGAAAATTTATTCCAAATTTCTTTAACATGGCAGCATAGAACAAAAATTGACATTATCATGGATAAAAGGATTTATTTGTGGCTCAATGATTACGAGACTTAATAGTTTCAATCATTGTTGTGAAAAATAGTCACGGTGCAATTTTTGTGCTCGTGCCGACATTAGCTCTTTCGGACATAGGGAGGGCAAGTTACCCGCCCCGGGGTACATTATCTGTGGTGCGCAAATAGAAATATAAAAGAACTTAAATTAATGATTAACATTGTTTATCATTATTACGTTGTGCGTTGTGTTTTGCAATAACCCTCCAATTATTTAACCTTTGCGTGAGTCCTGTAAAGGAATTATTAATTAATATGTTACTAAATTGATTACTCCATTTAAACTTAAACAATAAAATCATTTATTAATAACATCAATACTTATTAAATTCATTACAGAATTAATTATATTATTTCGGCGATGGGAACATGTGAGACCAGTATGAATAAAACTATTTAAAATGTGTCTATGACCTTTGATTATTGATGAACACATACCTTCAAGTCTGTCTTGGACTATGATCATATATCAATATGCTGGCATCAGCCATTCGTACTCGCCATAACTCGCGGTATGTGGCTCCTTCTCGTACTCTGATTGCACTTACACATCAATAGGTCTCGCCATCATTTTGGAACATCTACGGAACACTCAAGCCTGTATTCACCCTTTCAAGTCATCGTCTCGAAGTTATCTGTTCAAGTCTTTTTAGTACATCTCTCTGGTTCTCGGGTCACAGGCTGTGCCTCTCCTCTTTCTCGAGGGCGTCATTTCCCCCCTTGCTTTCATTTGAAGCATTGAATGTGACGTAACAAGTACTTTCTCCATTGGTTAATCCTTTAACCAATGGAACCATTTCACATCCTCGTACGGATCAGCTCGGCCCCCTCCGTCATGGCACCCCTAAATTTATGGTTTTCTGACCTTTAGGTTCATGGGTTGTAAAACCTGGTGCCATCCAGACTGGCAGTATTGTTTGCCGTTTTGGTCACAATAAATTTTTCCATAAAAGTGTCTCACCACAAACACAGCACTTCGTGTGAGATCTATTTCTGGTCTCACATTATCAAGTATCATCAATCGAATTCGAATTATTATCATCAATCGAAAGATTTTTTCATGCCTTTTAAGGTAGGGATGTGGGTCCGAAAATTTACCCCCGAAAATTTTTTGGAAATGTGTGTGTATTTTTCCGAAAAATGTTCCACTCTTTTTTTTCTTTTTAATTAATATGTATATTGAATGTAATACTCTTTCCAAACTATCTTTCAGAAAAGCAAATAGTTTTATAAGAAGCTTTTAATCGATATGTCTAATTTTAAAAAGGAAAATGAAGGAAGGCTGGGTGCAAATGTGTGTATATTTTAAAGAGAATTTTAAAGAGAATGGAGAGAGAGAGAGAGAGAGAGAGAGAGAGAGAGAGAGAGAGAGAGAGAGAGAGAGAGAGAGAGAGATCCCAACTAAAAGGGTACAAGTGATATTTTACTCAAAGCAAAGAAGCCTATTGTTCTATATTAAATTTTCCAGAATTAATGAAAATATTAAAAATATGGAAAGTTTCCACAAGTTCTGCTGAGAGAAATGCTTTAATAGTACTGAACATATGCTTAACTCTTCTTGCAAATTGCTTTTTCTTCCTCATGATACTCGTTCAATTACAAGCAGGTATTTTTTAAACAATTTTTATTATTTTATAAAATAATTTATTTTTAAAAGTGCTTAATTATAGGCATTTTTTAACTCATTTTTGTTGTATATTATGGTTATATATTTAATAATTTAATTTTATACATATAATAAATTAGTAATTTATTTTTTTATTTTTGTTATTTTTTAAGAAGATGGTAGATAGTTTCCCTTGAATTATCAGTAGGTATAGAAAGAAATGCAATATAATATTTAATGTATTTTGTAATTATAATTAGTTTTTATATATTTTTTTAATATTATATTTTATAATCCACTTTTTATAATAATATATTTATGATTCTGATAAGGTTTGAAAATTTTAAATTATTGTTCATGCCTTTTCAATGCTTTAAAATTGCAATTTTAAAGACAAAGAAACATTATAATAGAACATAAATGTAATAAATTTTTTTGTACGTTTTCAAAAGCAAGCATATTTAAGGAAAATAATTAATTGTCACTGCCAACTGCAGTATACAGATGTAAGAAATTTTTATGCATAAATTTTTTTTATATATTTCTAGATTTAAACCTTTTGTTTAGCTTTTTTATATAATATGTTTGGCTGTAGCTGTAATATAGGAATAAATACTTTTAAAAGTAACTGAACATATTATACCAGCTAAAATGTAATATAGAGAATATTTTTAACAGTTATTGAAAATCTTCCGGTTTCCATGAAATATTTTTCGTAAAATACACATCTCTACTTTAAAGTGAAAAGTAACACGTTATAATTGCGATCATGTGCACCAAGAACACCGATTTTTGAAATTTTTTCTTGAAAAACTTGAAAAACAAACAAACAAAACAACCACAAGCTATTAAAAATGAATTTTGGCATGAGAAAGTCGAATGGAGCCACACTTCAGTTATTGTTTTATTCCCACTGCAGATATTTTGATGCAATTGCACTTTAATTGATTTATTTTTAAAAATTAACTTACCAATTACATTTTTATTCATTTATGCTCAACTCTGGTACACCGACGGACCGATCGTGACCCACCTATTAAAAGTTCATTATTCAGAACGACTTTTTTGAAATTCAATTTCCTCAGCAGGAAACGATTGTGCAATGCATAAATTTCTCTCCAAAACTGCCATTAAATTTCCCATTAATGAGCCTGGGGAACTGATAAAATCTTAATGTCCTGCTTTCAGAGCAGAAAGGACTTTGTTTCTCTGCTTTATTCTCGGCGTTGAGGAAAGCCGAATCGAATCTCGACACCACTTCGATAATTTATAATTAAAATAAAAAAAATCTGATGTGGGCAGCACATGACTTTCCTTATATAATGCAATGAATGTACTACTTTTACAGTAAAAAAATAGATTATTCTTATGTATATATCTATATTCTTTACAAGATATTGAATGTTCGTCAATGAGTCGTCATTTTTATTGATATTGATTTAGCGTCATTTTTATCCATCTGGCGAGTTTTTCGTTAATTTAGCAACATTTAAAAAGCTCGCCAAATTGGCGACATTCCGTCAAATTCGTCGTCAAAATCTCGTCAAGCGTTATGGACGGAAAAATAAGTTATTCTTACAGCAGATAATTGACTATTGGCGTTCAAATTCAAAAATATTACTCAAAGTATGTTTTTTCATGAATGGAACGAGCTAGATCCACGAGAATGATGTCCACCCAATTTATCGCATAATATTACATATGAAAAGTGACCATGTTTCTCAATAGGAAATATTTTATTTTTATTTTATATGATTTTTTGAAAAATTTGCAATATCTCGAGAACGGTTCAAGCCAGCGTTCTAAAATTTATGTCAAACGTTTTCTAATAAAAAAATCATATACGAAATGTCCACTTGCGTAACTTTATTAGAGTTTTTGATTTTTTGATGATTTTTTCAAAATCTCACTCGAAAATTTAGAGGGGTTCTGAACATTCGATTATGTATAAAAACAATAGACTTCCAGTATTCACGGATTGTAATTTATGTACCAAATTTCGTTTGAATCGGTCCATTCGTTCGTCAGTTATCGACTCTACAGACTCATTGATACACACACACACACACAGACATCATCTCAAAAATGTTCGATTTGTGATCAGGGATGCTTGAAACGTGCTGTCCCGTCGAAAACTCGAATTCGAATTTTCGACCTCGTCATAATACTTTCCTTATACATTATTGTGTATAAGGAAAGTAATAATATGCAGTTTAAAAATTTAATGTTTCAATATAATCTTTATAGTAATACTGAATGCTGAATTTCATAAATTCAAACTTTGATTATATTATTTTAATGTAGATTAAATCAGCATTTCTAAAATAAATTATTTCTTTCCCTATATACATAGTATAATGTGTAGGGAAAGTATCGTGACTTGGTCTTAAATTCGAATTCGAGTTTCGGACGGAAGAAATCGTATTAGGCATTCCTGAACTCAAATCGAATATTTTTGAGGTGATGTGTGTGTGTTCGTGAGTTTGTAGATTATTGTTTGTAGATATCTCACTAACTAATGGAACGTTTCAAATGTGATTTGGTACCGTTTTTACGATTAAAAAATAATGGAACCCTATGGATTTAAATCGCTATCAGGAACTTCCAATTTTTTGAAAAAAATATGAAAAATATGGATATTCAAAAGTAATAATAATGTTAAATAAATAATTATTTTCTGCGCCTTTTTATTCTAAAACGAATAACATAAACTTTAGAACGCTAGCTTTAATCGTTCCCGAGATATTGAACATTTTTCAAATAAATGTATCTAATAAAATACATCGAAATGAGCAGTAGTAAGTACGATGTAACATCATATTTGTAAAACTTAGAGAAAAATTTAACAACCCATTGGGCGAAATATCGCCCACGATGACTATTTAAAATGAGACCAAATTGATGAAAATGTCGCCAAATTGGCAAAAATGATGCTGAAGTTACGAAAATGATGTTAAAATTAATCAAATAATGATTAACATATTTTAATATAATGGAGTAATGGTTTAATATAATGGACTTAGCTGATGTTAACAATATTTCCAATTGTTAGATTATATTTGTGTGAAATATGAGTTAATTGGGTTCTTCAAAATAATTTTACAAGGCGTCATCAAGGAGAAGCGTCCAATGTCAGTGTACTTTTCAACGTTTAAAGTATTGTGCCATGGATTTTGTCCATCATTATTCCGCGTTGAAAGGAGTAAAGTTCTTGCATTATGTAGGGAAAGTCATGTGCTACTCACATCAGACGTTTGAAAATCGTGAAAATCCATCATATTTGCAACACTTAGCGAAAATTTTAACAACCCATTGGGTGAAATATCGCCCACGATGACTATTTAAAGTGAGACCAAATTGATGAAAATTTCGCCAAATTGGCAAAAATGATGCTTAATTTACGAAATGACGTAAAATTAATCAAATAATGATTAACATATTTTAATATAATGGAGTATATTACTTAGCTGATGTTAGCAATATTTCCAATTGTCAGATTATATTTGCGTGAAATATAAGTTAATTGGGTACTTCAAAATAATTTTACAAAGTGTTATCAAAAAGAGGCGTCCAATGTCAGTGTACTTTTCAACGTTTAAAGTATTATGCCATGGATTTTGTCCATCATTATTCTGCGTTGAAAGGAGTAAAATTCTTGCATTATGTAGGGAAAGTCATGTGCTACTCACATTAGATGTTTGAAAATAGTGAAAATCCATTAGTGCGTGAAAATCCATTAATATCTGTGGTTGTTCAAGTGTATACAAGAAATCGACTACAGACATACGGACATCACTCCAAAAATAGCCAAAGCTTGTTCAGCAGTTATTAAAAAATACATTGGCATCAAAATCCCAAAATCGAAAAATTTCGGGAGATCAATACCCTCTCAATACTACGTATGAGAAAGTAAAAATTGTAAAAGAACAACTTGAACATGGGAATGTTTATAGAAAAAATACATTTTTATCTCTGAAGCTGATTATGATAATAAATAGATTAAAATATGGAGTATGTTCGTATAAGAAAATCGAGTGGAGTTTCACTTTACACATTTATATATTTTGCCATTGACAATTATTGATCTCGTATATAAGCAATGGAATTCTTGAGCTGTTATTCGTTACTTTCATACTTTGTAATTCCGATTATATAACAAGTTGCTTTTCAATAATATTAATCTAAATATAAACCTTTATACACAGGTAATAACGGTTCGTGGTAAAATGACCTTCTCAAAAGCTGTAATCTTTGTTAGAGAAATGATGTACTTGCTTGGAAACAAAACAAAAAGTTAGAAAAAGTAATGATATTCTTAAAACGCCATTTTACTCTGGTCAATATTACTCAACCATAGCTGGGGTTCCGCGCTATTAAAGTATCGGCAGGCAATTTTCGTAATGTGTTTCAAAAACATTTTTCGATAGATTTCTGAACGTATGATGTCGTTAATAAAATGGGAAAATGTTCATTATTGCTTGAAATATTGGTAGTTAATGTTATCAGAGTGCAACTTGTAACTTTAAAAACTTGAATAACACTAACAGAATACCAGTTGAAAAATCAACGGTTTCCAATGTGAACGCTTGAATAATTTGATTTTTCCAGTAGGTTTTATTGAACTGTTTGATCACCAGAACACCAAATTCCAATCCGAACTCTTTAGAGGAGATACTTTTCATTTAATCGCCCAATTGAACACTTCGGTGTGTGCCACTCCTAACAATAGAATAGCGTGTTTCAAACTTTTTTGTTCGCAGAACCCTTTTGCAATTTAATTTGATGGCGGTACCCCAAAATGAGAAAAAGTTTATAGTGGTCTAAATTACGCATTCAAAATTTTACGGGCTTTTTAATTTTTAAGAAAATGTAAGCAAGCCGCGGAACACATTTGGAAAACACTGCAATAGAATAATTTTCTTCCTTTTTCCCATCATAGGACCTATCCTTTTAGTTTTATTTTATAGCAAAGCACGTATTTTGCATTCTGAACGTTTTGATGTGAAGTACCTCCCTCAAATAACCATTTTGGAAAAGCCCAATATTCCAGGAGGTGTTATCCAACAATTGATCCGTGTATCAAACTTCAAGTCGAAATTTCTCATTTTCCATTTCAAATGTTTTGATGTGGGACGACACCTCCTCAATTAATTGTCCTTCCGAGAGGTTGGTGGTAGGGGAAGGAGGGTACGGTCCCTGTGGATGCCTCCCCCACTGGGTTCCGGTCTAAATTGGGTGGCACTTCCCGACCGTCCAAATAGTTACCTTACACCTTTCTGGTAGGTCGGACGGTCTGGGTTTCAACAACAACAACAACCTCCTCAATTAAACTTTTTTGAAAAATTTGATTTTTTTGCTGAAGTTTTATCGAACTGCCGACCGTGCACTAAAAAGTGTCCATATTACTTAAAATATGGCGGTTCTTATGTTTTCGGCAAATCGAACATTTTATTGATCGGCATCCCTAAATTAACAAATATTGACAAATTGGATTTGCACACTGTCTTTCTTTCGACCCATCTACCTTCACACCAAATTTAAAATATCTATCTCATCACGAAGTATGTCTGTTATTTTACATTTCGAACGGTTTGGTGTTGAGACCCTCCCCCCCCCCCCAACTGTAACAGAAATCTCTGAAAAAAATTTCTTTTTGGGGGGAGGGGGAGGGGTGTTATCAAACGTATGATCAGTATACTAAATTTCAAGTCTCCATCTCACTTAAAAGGAAGCATTTATGATTTAGTCAGCAGTTCGAATATTTTGGTGTGCGGAACCCCTAACGTAGCAAATATTGGAAAATAGAAATTATACACTTTCTTATTTTCGAGCCATCTACCCTCACAAAAAACATAAAAGTCTTTATCTCGTCATAAACTAAGTTTTCCTATTATTTCACGCTTCGAACATTTTGAAGGAGAGTCTTTGGTCTTCTACTGAACATTATAGAAAAATTCGATTTTCCCCGAGTAGTTTATTGAATGATTGGTCTATGTAACTAATTTCCAGTTTCCATCTCACTTTAAAGAAGAAGATTATTATTCTTTAATAGCAATGCCTTCGAAGAAAGCTAATTCTTTATATCTATAAAGAATTATTTTATTATCTTTATATTCTTTCGCAAAATAGAGTTATATTGAAAAAAAAAAAAAAACCCGCTTCTTAATATAAACTGTATTTTGGTGGGGAATCATTTTATCTTTGGAGGCCGCATTGAAGTGAACGGCCTGAAAATAAGGTCACATACATAAATGTTTATTATTCAGGATGTCTCAGTGTAGTTGACCTTACTTTTCGTGCTTCGGCGATTAGTTTTAGATACATAGTTCCAATTTTAAAGTTTGTTAGCCTTTTGCTTACAGGTGGGACAGTGTCAATCTCAAACGAAGAACCTTTCAAAAAGACAGGTATTTGACATACCCTATCCAAAATAGTTCGATCCCCCTTTTTTAGACGCCAATGTCTGCAAACTTTTAGTGGCATTTTGAATGTTCGAGAACCTTTTTGATATAACGAATTTTCTATGAGACGCGAGCCCATTCTGGAAGTTTTTACAGAGAGTATATAAAAGGAGTCATCGGTCAGCTGGAGAGCAGTTAACGTGGTAAGAGCTATATTGAATTGTGATTGTCCATGGATGCCAATGCCAGCAAAGGGGGATCGAACTGTTTTGGATAGGGTATGTCAAATACATGTCTTTTTGAGAGGTTCTTCGTTTGGGATTGACATTGCTCCACTCGTAAGCAAAAGGTTAAAATGAACTGTTAAATTATTTTATGCAATTTTTATCGGTGTGTGTGTGTCGTTGGGGTATTAAAAAAATGTGAGCTTAAATTTTTCTACGGCTTCTCTCCTTTAAAGAATTTGTCAAAAGCTATTTACTTTAAGGTATATTAATTCGATGTTAACTGCAATTTAATGAAAATTTTCTTCTTCTTCAATGCAGACAGTCCAACCTACTCGAAGGTGTAAGGCATCTGTTTGGACGGCCAGGACAGTGCCACTCAATTTAGATCGGAATGTAGTGCGCACGCCATCCGCAAGGACTGTACCATCGTTACTCTACCACCAACCTTACAGACCCACTTACAGACCCAACTTACAGACCCACATATTTAGCGTACCCGTACTCCGCTTGAACGCTAGGGCAGTTTCGGTAGAGCTAGGATTCGAACTCCGGTCGTTCATGTGTAATCCTCGCGAATTAACCCCTGAGCTGTCGCTTGATGAAGATTTTTCACGTGAACATGAATAAGTCATTCTGTTTGGACTTATAAGTCGCCGATAGCGCCTAATTTCAATTTACGTGGTGTTACATCAATGCTAAAATTAGTGTGCGGTGAATTTTATACACTATCATTTCGCAATAACAGAATTGAAGAACATGTGCTTTTCACATCAGATTTTTTTCCTTGGTCCTCAGTAAAGCGTATGAACGGTGATTTACTTCATTTGATTTGACATCCTCCTTGAAAGCAAAGATTAAAGACGAGGTAGTAAAATATGTGGCTTACCATATAAAATTAACTGGAGTGTTGTTGTTGTTGAGACCCAGACAGTCCGACCTACCAGAAAGGTGTAAGGTAACTGTTTGGACAGCCGGGAAGTGCCACTCAATTTAGACCAAAACCCAGTGGAGGAGGCATCCACAGGGACCGTACCCTCCTTCCCCTACCACCAACCTCTCGGAAGGACTTACAGACCCATATGTTTAACGTGATCGTACTCCGCATGAACACGGCGGCAGTTGTGGCAGCGTGCAAATCCAGCGCGCAAACCACCGGGCTACTGCGCCCGAAATGTGCCAACAGTATGCGGTGTTCTCAGGTGGTCACCCACCCAAGTACTAACCGCGCCGATGCTGCTTAACTTCGGTGATCTAACGAGAACTGGTGTTTTCAGCACGGTACGGCCGTTGGCCCAACTGGAGTGTTGTGGCTCAACTCGATATTTTCATACCTGAATCCAATTTTAGTAGTTTTTTCTTAATTTAACAAGAAAATTCTTGAAAAATCGGTATCACGGGTCCAAATGATTACAATTATAGCGTGTTACCTTTCACTTAAGAGGGCTGGACAAAATATTTCGATTGATACCATATTTGACAATATTCCCCCGGGAGGGCGGGTCACTTGACCTCTGAGGGGCTAATGATGTCACAAAAAAAATCTGATGTGGGCAACACATGACTTTCCTTATATAATGCAATGAATTTACTACTTTTACAGTAAAAAAATAGGTTTTTCTTATAGTAGATACTTATATTCTTTCCACGATATTGAATTTTCAACAGTTAGTCGTCATTTTCATTAATTTAGCGTCATTTTTATCCATTTGGCGATATTTTCGTTAATTTAGTAATATTTCAAAAAGTCGCCAAGTTGGCGACATTCAGCCAAATTCGACGCCAAAATCTTGCCAAGCTTTATGGACGGAGAAATAAGTTATTCTTATAGCAGACAAATGACTATTGGCATTCAAATACCAAAGTGTTACTCAAAGTACCTTCTCTCATGAATGGAACGAGCTAGATCCACGAAAATGATGTCACCCAATTTATCGCATGACATTACATATGAAAAGTAAACATGTTTCTCAACAGTTAATATTTCTTTTTTAATTTATGGGATTTTTGGATAAATTTATTTGAAAAATGTGCAATATCTCGAGAACGGTTCATGCTAGCGTTCTAATGTTTATGTCAATAGTTTTCTAAGGAAAAATTACGTAAGAAATGTCTACTTGCGTAACTTTATTAAAGGTTTTGATTTTTTGATGATTTTTTCAAAATTTCACTCGAAAATTTAGGAGGGTTCTGAACATTCGATTACGTTTATAAACAATAGGCTTCCAGTAGGCTTCCAGTACAATTTAGGGGGTTCTGAGCATTTGATTCTGTTTAAAAACAATAGGCTTCCAGTATTCAAGGATTGCAATTTTTATACCAAATGTCATTCTAATTGCCCCATTCGTTCGTGAAATATCGTCTCCACAGACTCACTAACGCACAAACACGCACACACACACACACGCAGACATCACCTCAAAAATGTTGGATTCGTGATCAGGGATGCTTGAAACGTACTCTCCCATAGAAAACTCGAATTCGAATTTTCGACCTCATTACAATACTTTCCCTATACATTATACTATGTTTATAAGGAAAGTAAAAATTATAATTTAAAGGCGAGATCTTTGTTAGAAAACTGGCGTACTTACTTTGAAATAGAGTTAACAGATAAAATAAACTTCATAAGTAACGATATTCTTAAAAGAGCAGTATCCATTGAACTCTAGAATCGGTAACTGTATTATGATACTATCGGCAGACAATTTTCGCAATGTGTTCTAGAAACATTTATCGATAGATTTTGGAATTTATGAGAATGAAATACGTCACAAGAGGGAAGAAAACTTTATTGCTTAAAATAGTGGCAACTTTGTGAATACTTTCCAGTTATTAGAGCGTAATATTTAACTTTAAAAACTTTTGCATTAAAGACATTTTAACAATCTAACTATCAACTTCTGGGGGGAGAGAAAAAAAAATAATTCTTTAAACCGGCGTGTATTTTATTTATTATTTTTTTTTTTAGCAGAAACACGCGACTGATTTCAATTTTCTTAAAAGAACTTACTCATGCGTGGGTTGAAAGCAGTTTAAAATGTGTTTAATATTAAAGAAAATATTTTTTTGGTTATTTTATTTTGCATTTTGAAGGTATAGGAAAACAATTTTCTGAGATTTCTTCATTTATTTTATGGAATTTATGGAAAATAGGATTTATTATTAACTTATTAAATCAATGATCAACAACTAAAATATTGCTCACTAGTTACTAAGTCTCACCCACTAATCGGTTGGACTCACTAATTTAAAACACATTTATTTAATATTATCTAACCATTTAATAGAGCGTATCAATAACTATATGGGCTTTTCTGATGATATTATTTATATGTAATTTAAATGTGAGGTGGTAGTCTGATGTTACGTCTAAGTATTTGGTTGATTATTCCGGATAAAGAGCGTGATTATTTGTATAAAGTGTGTGTGTGTGTGTGTGGGGGGGGGGGGGGGTTCTTATCAAGAGAGAAATAAATCCAGTGACATTAATTGGGAATTGGGGTTAAGCTTAAACCCAGGTGAGGAGTATGTCTAATTGTAGTTTGTGTATTACTGAGAACCAGGTATTTTTTGTTAGTATAACACTGTCGTCTACATAGAGAGTCAGCTCCGTATTATGTAAATGTACGGAGTGTATGAGTCCACTTCAACGACAAGAGTTTGCAATTTCTTCCCAGTAGCTCAACGGTAGAGCGTCGGCTGGCCAGTTCGGAGATCCAGGGTTAGATTCCCGGTTGGGGCAGCAAGTTCTTTACAATGGCGTCCGAACAAATACACACTGTAGGGACAGGTGGCCAACGACCGTACCGTGCTGAAAACACCGGTTCTCGTTAGATCACCGAAGTCAGGCAGCATCGGGCGCGGTTAGTACTTGGGTGGGTGACCACCTGGGAACTCCGCGTGTTGTTGGCTCTTTTCGGGCGCGGCAGCCCAGTGGTTAGCGCGCGATTCTCGCCGCTGCCAGAACTGCCGCCGTGTTCATGCGGAGTACGATCACGTTAAACATGTGGGTCCGTAAGTCCTTCCGAGAGGTTGGTGGTAGGGGAAGGAGGGTACGGTCCCTGTGGATGCCTCCCCCACTGGGTTCCGGTCTAAATTGGGTGGCACTTCCCGGCCGTCCAAACAGTTACCTTACACCTTTCTGGTAGGTCGGACGGTCTGGGTCTCAACAACAACAACACTGTAGGGACAGGGCGCGGTAGCCCATTGGTTAGCGCTGGAGTTGCACTCGGTAGGCCCGGGTTCGATTCCAGCCGCTGCCAAAACTGCCGCCGTGTTCATGCGGAGTACGATCACGTTAAACATGTGGGTCCGAAAGTCCTTCCGAGAGGTTGGTGGTAGGGGAAGGAGGGTACGGTCCCTGTGGATGCCTCCCCCACTGGGTTCCGGTCTAAATTGGGTGGCACTTCCCGACCGTCCAAACAGTTACCTTACACCTTTCTGGTAGGTCGGACGGTCTGGGTTTCAACAACAACACTGTAGGGACAAGGCCAACGGCCGTACCGTGCTGAAAACACCGGTTCTCGTTAGATCACCGAAGTCAAGCAGCATCGGGCGCGGATAGTACTTGGTGGGTGACCACCTCGGAACACCGCGTGCTGTTGGCCATCTCGGGTGCGGTATCCCCGTGGTTTGCGCGCTAGATTTGCACGCTACCACAAATGCCGCCGTGTTCATGCGGAGTACGATCACGTTAAACATGTGGGTCCGTAAGTCCTTCCGAGAGGTTGGTGGTAGGGGAAGGAGGGTACGGTCCCTGTGGATGCCTCCCCCACTGGGTTCCGGTCTAAATTGGGTGGCTCTTCCCGGCCGTCCATACAGTTACCTTACACCTTTCTGGTAGGTCGGACGGTCTGGGTCTCAACAACAACAACACTGTAGGGACAAGTTACCTTACATCTTTCTGGTAGGTCGGACGGTCTGGGTCTCAACAACAACACTGTAGGGACAGAGTCGGACGGCCTGGGGCTTTCACACTGTAGGGACAATTGGACCTACATGACAATTGATACGTTGGTTGGACCAACCAGCTTCCTGGCAAAATGTATGGGACCATTCGCGGCACGGTAGGGCAACATACACCTTTTTCAGATTTGTATCACTCTCTAGGCCTTGGAGCTGCAAGCTGCTAGTGCAACTCTACACCAACCAAGGGGCATTTCCTGCCTACCTAAAGAGGTTCAACATAAAACTATCATCGGTCTGCGCCTGCGGCAAAGAAGGTGAGCCCCAACACTACTTACTAGACTGTCCGCTAACTGACGAACACCACCTTAGGACACCAGCTCCACACCTTTGGCAGACTTGGAGGTACAACGTAGTGAAACAACCACTTATACAGAACAAGGTTAGGAAGACAATTCATTGGCTAATGGACAATGTTGAAGACATAACAGACACCTATCCCACGCTGCTGCGCTATTTTTTTTTTTTTTTTATCTCCAATCGACTCTACTTTGCATTTGACTCCTCAATCTTCACTCTCTTGCTCCAAGCTCCAATCTCCAATCTCTGCCATGTTCATGCCACCAGGAGTAGGGAGGGTTAAAAAAAAACCTCACAAAAACTTCAAGCTGGTCTCTCTTCATTGGGAGGACGAGGACTGGAATCGGCGGAAGGATGTTCCCACCATGATAGGAGAGGACCTCTACTTCTGGCTGGCATTTCGCCGCAGGAAGTTTTTTCACTTCCAACGGTTCCTACGCAAGTAGGCTTTCTTTTCTCCCTCTTCTTCTCCTCTTCCTTCTCTTTCCTTTTCTTCCCTCTCCCTCCTACTGAAGGTCCCTTCGTATGCATCCTCTTTCGGCATGTGCGCATCTTTTCTCCTCCTCATTAGCTCTCTGCAACTGGGGGACTGTCCTAATCTATAAGTATTGTGTCCTGATCACCCCAGTCGTGGCCTCTAGCCCAAAGGGTTTTATGTACGTTCCATTTCATATCTGCGTCAATAGTTTTCGCTAGCTGGAGTATTGTCTCATCGAGTATATTGCAAAAGCATTTTTGTACACAACTTGCATTATCAATCAAGAAAATCGAGTTCCAATTCCCAGAAAGTGAGAACACCGGCCGTTTTAATTGCTGCATGATGCGTCGTTCTTATGCGCGTTGCATGAATCCTATAACATCATTGGCGCTGACAGTTTGACCATTTGTATAACTTCTAAACCGACATTTGCATAACTTCTAAACCGACATTTGCATGCCGAGTTTCGCGGCTGTAGCTCAGTTTTTTATGCGTGCATGTATTTTTTTGCAACAGAGTGTATATTTCACATACACTCATATATTTCAAAATGTTCATATATTTCAAAATTTTATTTTCTATCAATAAATTGTCTGTTACAGTAATTATTCTTGTTATAAATTATATTCTAAAGTAGTCGCCCATTTCTATCAACTATAATAATAGACTCAAACCAAGCATTTTTATTCATAACATAAAAAGAAAGTGGAAACATTTTTAAAAGTATAAAACCCTTCCATGCACTTTAAGTACTTCTTAGAGTCTCCATAATTTTCTATAGAAAATAATGGACCTGTTTTAAAATAAAACAAATGGCTTGAAACACTTCAAGTAATAGTCTTAAATAGCCAATTTTGTTCAGGTCAATAACTACTCAACTCTGTACTGTATATATATCGGCAGACGATTTACGCCACCCATTGCTAAAAGCAATTTTTGATCTTGTTCAGAATTTGCGAGATGGAATAAGTTACGTTAGAGAAAAATGTTCTGTAATATATTAATCATAAAACCCTATGAATAAGTAGCAAATTATTTTCAGTTATACATTCTATACAGACTTCTATCATCATAACAAGTTCAATTTATGGAGTAATATTAAATAAATAGAATGGATACAATTACATAGAATGGATACATTTAATTTTAATAAACTTTTAAATTAAAGACAACCAAAATAGGTTTAAAAAGTCATTTAACAAACTCCTTCCTCTATTTACATAAGTTTACAAAGCCAAAGCGCTTTCGGGCATCACCATGTCCTTCATCAATTTTGTTAAATGACTTTTTAAACCTATTTTGGTTGTCTTTAATTTAAAAGTAATATTAAATGCTTATTATTAAAAGGATCATCATTAAAGGGTCCCAGGACTCTTAAAAGTGCCAGAATTAGGGTAAATTTCTTCCATGTTTCACGTTTTACTTTGCTCCTCTTCTCCTATACATTGATAATATCTAAAAATTTTCTGCCTAATGAGTAAATACCTGTAGTATATATGATAAAATTTACAATAAGATGAATCGAATAATAATATTTTTAAAATTAGTATAATGTTTATGAATTTATAAAAATTTTATCTTGGTATAGGTGGCTTGCGCGATGATTGCAACAAAACGATTACTTCCAGAAACAAAAATATTGCTGATTAGGATGCAAAAGTATTCCTTCAAGAAGTCTTAGATCAAATTCAAAACAATTGCATAATTTAAGTTTTTTTAAATTAAATTTAAAATTTAATTATATTTTTAATTAATAAAAATATCTTTTGTTAAACTTAAATTATGCAAAATTGATTTTGATCTAAGTCTTTCAGAATAGATACTTTGGCATCCTAATTAGTAATATTTTTGTTTCTCGAAGTAATAGTTTCGTTGCAATCATGCGCGCAAGCAAACTATATCAAGATAAAATTATAATAAATACATGAATATTATACCATTTTTAAAAATATTGTTATAAGCTTCACCTTACTGAAAAAATGATCACATATTGTATAGGTATTCACAAGTTAGCCATAAAATTTTTAGATATTATCGATGCATAGAAAAAGAGATACAAAATAAAACGTGAAACATGAAAATTCACTCTGTTTATGGCACATTTAAGGGTCTTCAGTCCCTTTAATATAATATGAATCATACAAGGGAAACCACTGAACGATGTATTTAGTTTTGTAAGACTAAAGGTAGCAAAAATGTTGACATGGAATTGTCTCATAGATATTTCTAAAGAAAACAACACAAATATTTTTAGGTGAGTTTATGCCATTGGACATTATTCACTTAAAATCAATTGCAATTAATCAATCAATTAAAAGTAATGACTTTCTAAAGTAGTTACAATTAACATTAATTGTAATTGAATTTAATTATCAACTCAACGGATTCAATTATTACTTTCTATATATAGTATAATGTATACGGAAAGTATTGTGACCGAGTCAAAATTCGAATTCGAGTTTTAAACGTAGGAGCACATTTCAAGCATCCCTTAACTCGAATCAAACGTTTCTGAGGGGATGTCTGTGTGTGTGTGTGTATACGCCTGCGAGTTTGTGTCACGAACGAATGAAGCGTTTCGAACGAAATTTATATACGAAACGTTCTCGAGATATTGCACATTTTCCAAATAAATTTATAAAAAAAAAATCACATAAAATTATAAA
Source organism: Amaurobius ferox (assembly GCA_951213105.1). Lineage (NCBI taxonomy): Eukaryota > Metazoa > Arthropoda > Arachnida > Araneae > Amaurobiidae > Amaurobius > Amaurobius ferox. The sequence goes on from OX578146.1 coordinate 15,194,217, forward strand.
CCATTACTTATTCTTAAATATGCACATTTTTCAAATTTGTTGACATCATTTTCGTAGGTCTAGTAAGTTCCATTCGCGAGAGAAGATATTTTGGTATCAGATTTGTATTTTGACGCCTAACAAGTCGCAAAAAGTCATTTATATAGGAAAGCCCTATCACTGTTTGTGTGTAATATTTGGTGACAACTTTGGCTCACTTGTCGACTAATATAGCGAAATATCGTTACCTTGGACGGTATTTTGCCCCAGATTGACAAAAATAATGTCAAATTTGCAAAAATGACGATAAATTTACGAAAATGATGCCTAATTGATCAATTAATTACTACTTTCATTAATCACGGCTGTTAGCTTCTACTTTCCCCATATACATAAAATATTGTATAGGGGAAAATATTGTGACGGGGTCGAATATTCGAATTCGAGTTTCCGACGGGAGAGCACGTTTCAAACATATCTGAACTTGAATCGAACGTTTTTGAAGTGATCTGTGTGTATGTGTGTGTGCTCTTGAGTTTGTAGCTGTGATATTTCCCGAACGAATACAGCGTTTTGACCAAAACGTGGTACAAATATTCCAATCAGTTACTACTGGAACCCTATTGATGTTTAACTCTATCAAATGCTCAGACGATCCATAAATTAAAAAATCAGAAAACTTAAAAAATCAGAACCTTCAATAATATTACAGAAATGGTCATTTATTATGTAATTTTTTTATTAGAAAGCGAATGATACAAACTTTTAAATGCTAGCAAGAACCGTTCTCGAGATATTGCACATTTTTAAAATAAATTTATCAAAAATATCGCATAAAATTAGAAGTATTAACTGTTGTTGTTGTTGAGACCCAGACCGTCTGACCTACCAGAAAGGTGTAAGGTAACTGTTTGGACGGCCGGGAAGTGCCATCCAATTTAGACCGAAACCCAGTGGGGGAGGCATCCACAGAGACCGTACCCTCCTTCCCCTACCACCAACATCTCGGAGGGACTTACGGACCCACATGTTTAACGTGATCGTACTCCACATAAACACGGCGGCAGTTTGTGGGAGCGTGCAAATCCAGCGCGCAAACCACCGGGCTAGTATTAACTGTTGTTGTTGAAACCCAGACCGTCCGACCTACCAGAAAGGTGTAAGGTAACCCGGCGGCAGTTTTGGCAGTGGCTGGAATTGAACCCGGGCCTACCGAGTGCAACTCCAGCGCGCTAACCATTGGGCTACCGCGCCCAGTATTAACTGTTGTGACATATGTCCACTTTTATATGTAATATTATGCGATAAATTTGTTAGCATCATTCTCGTGAATCTAGTTCGTTTCTTTGCGTTGGTCTGTATCGATTTGGCGATCATTTGACGAACTTGGCAATTCATTGAGCGAAATATCGGGCCAGACTGAAGAAAATAGTGTAAAAATTGCGAAACTGACGTCAAATTAACGAAAATGGTGGCAAATTAACGAATTTATCATTGAAAATATTTCAACATATGGACTGTATTGCTTATTGGGGATGCTATCAATATTGATAATTGTCAATTTAGCTTGAAATATAAGTTAATGGGGTACTCCGAAATGGTCTTACGTTTTGTCTCTCGATCAAACGCTGAATGTACAATTTAACGTTAAAAACATTATACCATGGAGCTTATACATTGTTTTCTTCTTGTATAAGAAGAAAATGCAATGCATTATAATACGGGAAGTCATGTGTGACACACATAAGATTTTTTAATTGTTAATAGAAGAATTCGTTTGCAAATACAAGAAACAATGAACGGTTTTATTTGTAAATAAATAACATTACATTTTTAACACTTTATAGCATAGTTGAAAAGTATTTATGACTTTGTTCATTCTGTCTGTCTGTCTGTCTGTCCGTTAGCACAATAATTGTCGTAAAAATGACTTTATTAAAATGAAATGTTAGTATGTTGTTCAGACGGTCTGTGGTACCTATGGGAATATAAATGAATGATATCACCCAATTAGTTTTGGATTGAACCCGAGTTGACAAAATGAAATACATTGAACCCTATGGGACCTAATTTTTCAAACATTTTTTAAGCATATTTAAAATTCACAAATTGCTTCGAAAGTTTAGGGAATATTCAAATTATTCAATAAAATATATAAAAACAAAATTCAGCAAAATATATTCAGTAGTTTTTTAAAGAAAAATTAAAATAATATTTACATCTTTTATATGCAGAGATCACGTAATCATTATATGAAGAGATCAGGTGACCCACTTCAAAATAAATTATGGCATCCATCTTGTGTCGAAATCGTGATGTTTAACGTTCTTTTTAATTCATATTGAGTGTTGTATCCGTCCTAAAACCGCTTTATTTTTGCTTAAATTCTGTGCATCTACATCCTAAAACAACGCATTTACAATATAGTTGAGTTTAAATGATCATCCAATTTTGATTGGTTCTACAACGAAGCTTACTTTTCACTTATGGAGGATGTAAATACCAAAAGATGTAGAATGAGTTGTATAAGAATTGCTGCATTTTTTAACGCAAAATTATTTAGTCCATGGAGTCTGCAATATAGCTGATATGAATGAAACAATCATTGGTTTTACAGAGAAGCAAACGATTTTTTGATGAAGTTTTGAGCAAAGAGTTAGATTACTTGTACCTCCATGATTTTAAATTTTAAATAAAATTAATTATTATAGTATTGTGATGAATGAAATGAATGGAAAACTGTCTATGAATGAAATGCTGCTTTTATTTAAAGAACCAGCTGATTTATATTTCGATGATGTCATTTGATAAATTTCATTTGTTTTCGATGAAGTTTTCAAATATAATAAATTATTGTAGTATTAGGATAATTTAAAAAATATTAACGAGGAATGTATCGCATTTTAGAGATGCTTAAATCAGGCAATTCATATTTCAATGCCATCATTTGAATGAAGTTCATTTTTTTCGATGAAGTTTTAATTTTGAAATATAATAAATTAATGTAGTATTGTGATAATTTTAAAAATATTACCGAGGAATGTTTCGCATTTTAGGGATGTTTAAATAAAATTGCATTGAAGTTGGAAAGTGTTTCATAAACAATGCTTTATGCATGATTGATCTTTCTTGTTAATTGTTAATTGCAATTAAAATATGCTCAACACTGTATACGCCTGCCATTTCTACATGTTTTAACAATTAGTTAAATACAATAGACACTGTTGGGAAATGAGCAGTACGGACATTAACAATTAGATTAGCATGGTAGTAATATCATGGAAGAACTGGCTAGTTTTAACATACAATAATTTAACATACAAAGCTAAAAACTTTCTGCATGGCTCTTGTAAATCGTAAATTTTTTGTAAAAGTAGTAAAGCCATTGTATTAGGTAGTAAAAGTCACACGTGGTCTACACCAGATTTTTTATTCAAATAGGAGAAAAATATATTTGTGCTACATATTCCTGCCAAATATTCTCAGCAGGAAAAACTGCAAAGAAAATCTTTTGTAATAAAATTTATCTGAGGGACACTGGAAATAAATTTTTTTTAGATGCTCTGTGAAATAAATGTTTATAATGTGATCTGGAGATACAAGTGAGATATAAATCTGAAACTTCCAGAAAAATTATAGGTCAGAAAATTTGTCTTATTTTTATTTTCTCATACTATTGTAAAAAGTATTGTTTTCCAAAATTTTTAGAATTTGATATTTTTACGATAATTCACCTTTTACGACTCCTGGTGCATTTTCGAACACATTCAGAAATATGTCTGGTTTTTTCTTTCTCTCTATTATTCACTGTGTGTGTGTGTGTGTGTGTCTACGCGTTGTGTGCTTGTATTTATATGCGTGTATATGGGTATGTATGCATGCGTATGCGTATATGTCTGTGAGGTGCGGCAACGACAACTCAAAAGCGGACACGCATTACTGATTTGAAACATTTTGTGTGCATGTAAAAAAATCTAATGCGACAGCACATGACTTTCCCTTAAGACTTAAATTCATTTTTTCTTTATTTCATTAATAATTCATTAAATTGAGTTTAATTGCGCTAAATAACGCGTATAATTACTTGAAAGTACATTGAATTTACATTTTTAATTCAGTTCTCGTTTTCATTTTGGCAACTGGACCTATTTTCAAAACCGGCGTAGCAAAAATGTATGTGTGTGTGTGGGGGGGGGGGGGAGGGTTAGTGTTTATTTTTTTCATCATCAAATATTACGTATGAAACAAGCGTTAAATTGATATATATGAACATAGTCTTTAATTTCAGATTTTGGTGAATTTTGTGGGCCATTTTGCAAGAAAAAGAAAGTAGTTTTTTCCCCCTACCGAATCGTATTAAAATCTTTTCAGCCCCACGGTAATCCCCAAATTACAATCTACTAAATTTTGTGAAATTTGGTCAATATTTTATACCAGGGTAACCCATAAGGGTAACCTATAAAATTTTATGAAATTTGGTCCATTAGTTGTTGAATTAGAGTGGACACACACACACACACACACACACACACACAGACACACACGTCACGCCACAAATAGTTTCTTCCTCTTCTAGAGGTTCCAAAAACGTGTAGATCCGTTGAAAACTCGAGTTGCGATTTTTGACATGATTCCAATATTTACCCTATATATTAACATGTATTGTAGGGAAAGTAAACATATAACTTTAATTAGAAAATTTTGTAATTCGCATGAATAGAATACAAAATATACGAAATTTAAGTTTTAGAAAATTTTGCTTTTTTTGAGCAAAATTTCTATAGAGAGCTATGATAACAAAAACGTTTTTGAACACTTTATATGATAGCAATTGGTGGACACTTTATATGATAGTAATACACTTCATTTTTTAACGAAATTATTAAGCATTTTAATTTTCTTTGCATATATATTCTACGAATTGTTGGTAAAATTGAAAGTGATATCTCCAAAATCAGAAGTGAAAATCTTTAGTGAACCTCCTTCCTCACCCCCGCATCTAAAATTCGATGCTGAACCTATATCAGTTATCACCTATGCTCTGTCTACAGCTAATCCTGAGAATAAATGTTTCAAGGAATATTTTTAAACGGAAGTGAAGAGAAACCCTGAAGTGGAAATATTTAGTAAATTCATCAAACTCTTTTGGAATTTACTACTCAATTCATATTAGTTATCGTTTAAGCTCTATCTATAGTCAATCTTGCGAAATTAATGTTTCAAGAAATGCTTTTGAACTAGAGGTGAAGAAAGAACCGGAAGTGGACATCTTTAGTGAACCCCCTAAGGAATTTGATGTTGAATCTATATCAGTCATCCTCTAATCCATATCTAGCGCAGATTCCGAGAAATAGATGTTTCAAGGAAAATGTAAATTTTTGAATCGGAGTGATATCTCCGGAACCGGAAGTGGAAATCCTTGGTAAGTATCTTATCCGTCCTCCAAAATTCGATGCTGAATTCATACAAGTTATCAACTGAGCTCTATGTATAGCCCATTTTGAGATACAGACGGTTCATGTTAAATGAAAGTTTGTGAACTGGAAATGGAAAACGAACCGAAAGTGGATATTCTTAATGAACCCCCACCCCCTTCGTCATTTGATGACATTCGAATCAGTCATCAGAGCTATATCTATACGTAATTATGAGAAATAGATGTTTCCAGGGACTTTTCTTTTACAAAAGAGTTCTTTTGCAAATATTTTGCCACAAATTACCTGATACTATCAGTATAAGCTGAGTGATAAATTGACAATTTGAATTATGCCTTGAATATTAAATGAAATAAAATCTTTGCCTAAATATAGCATACAATAAAAATTTAGGGGGGCAACCAGTTTTGAAGACAAAAAACAGTCTCATTTTTCAGGACAAACAAGAAGTGCAACTTAATTTATTCAAGAAAGTGCGGCATCTCCGTAGGACAAACAACCTTCTTGCTTGTCTTAAGGAAGGGCATTTTACTTTCCCTGTAATACATGGTAATGTATAGGGAAAGTATTGGAATCATGCCGAAAATCGCAACTCGAGTTTTCGACGGATCTACACGTTTTGGGACCTCTAGAACACGAAAAAACTATTTTCTGCGTGACGTCTGTGTGTGTGTGTGTGTCTGTTCAGATTTTGTATCCACTCTAACTTATGATCTATTTGATCGAATTTCATTATATTTTATTGGTTAGTCACTTGTGGGTGACTCTGGTGCAGATTAGATTTTGGTACAATTCGGGATAAAAGAATTTGTCTTAAGCAAAAAATGTTGTATTCACCTACTCTAGTTAAAAAACTAATAGATCACATTTCACAAAATTTAGTGGATAAGTCGCTTGTGTGTTACTCTAATATTGGTTAGATTTTGGTACGATTCGGAAAAAGGGAACCTGCCTTTATTCCCAAAATGGCCCGCAAAAATCGTCAAAATCTAGCATAAAAGACTACATATGCTAATATATATCAATTAAATGCTTGTTTTATACGTAATTTTTGACAATGAAAAGATTAAGATCAACCCCATTACTCTAGGATTGGCCGTTTTCGAGATATTTTAGTTTTTTCGCATTTTCGCTACGCCACCTCTGAAAATAAATCCCGTTACCAAATTAAAGCAGAAATTGAATTAAAAGTTCAAATTCATTGTTGATTTGTGCAATTAAACTAAGTTTAATGAATTATTTATAATATAAACACCTTGATTTATTTGTCTATCTATCTACCTATCTATCTAGCCTGGGTAACGCTTGGCGAAATTTTTGGTGACGAATTTGGAGAGATATCACTATCTAGGCGACTTTTTTAAATGTTACGAAATTCACAAAAATGTCACCAAATCGATAAAAATGACGACAAATTGATAAAAATGTCGGCAAATCGATAAAAATGTCTCTAAATTGATAAATATGACGCCAAATCAATGAAATTAATTCTATTTTGAAAGGAGATAGTATTGTGATGTTGTTTCGGTAGAGTCAGCCTTTCAGTTCAATCCTCCCATTTGACGACAAATTTGGCAAGTTTTTAAATGTCGCCAAATGTATAAAAATGTCGTTAAATTGATGAAAATGTCTCCAAGACGATAAAAATTACGCCAAATCAATGAAAATAATTGAGTTTTGAAAGGGAATAGTATTGTAATAATGTTTCGAGAGCGTTTGTCTGTAAAGTCCAACCGTCCCACTTGGCGACAAATTTGGCGACTTTTTATAATGCCGTCAACTCGATAAAAATGTCGTCAAATTGATAAATATGACGCCAAATTAATGAAATTAATTCTGTTTTGAAAGGGGGATGGCCCACAGTGATCTGTTATAGCTTCTGTTATTTGGAACCTTTATTTTAATAGAGTCTTGAATATTGGCAATGAAAGATATTTCTTGCAAGTCTACGCCGACGACCTTGTTGTATATACCACGGGTCGGATCCGGCGAGAACTTGAGCTGAGTTTGAATTTACTCCTGGTGGAGGTGTTAGGGGTAACCTAGGATTTAGAACTTGACATTTCGAGTGAAAAGACAAAAGCACTGATCTTTGCGAAAAAAGGCACGCTTAAGCGTAATCCTATTTTCAAATTACAGGGTAAGACAGTAACTGTTGCGAAAAGTGTTAATTATTTGGGAGTGGTCTTTTCATTTGACTTGACTTGGAATAATCACCTGGATTTTCTTCATGATAAATGTGGTGTATTGGCAGGTAGTTTTTCCAAGGTGGCCGGTTCTGGGTGGGGTACTAACAGGAGGACGCTTAAAAGATGGTATCTAACGGTTGCTGAGAGGGTGGTTGCGTATTGCGCTGGTGTCTGGGCTGGGGCCCTGACTTTAGCTCAGCGCCGTAAGACTCAGATCTCTTCAGAGACCTTTTCTCTTGAGGATTGCCGGCACATAATGCACCACCTCCTACAATGCTCTGTTTTCCCTCCTTGGTATCCCTCCCATACAGGCGATACTTGAGTGTGCCCACAATAAATATTGGTTTTGGCGAAGAAGAGTCGACGTTTTCCATTACAGTTTTCTCCCTCCTCTTGCCGACTTCGACGTGCGGGACTCTTGTAACTCCTTACCCCAAAATGAGCGCATGTTGGTCCTAGGGTGGGGGGGAAGCCGGGCTCTTTGTATTTTCAGGTGTTTACTGATGGCTCGAATATCGGCGGCGAGGTGGGTTTGCCATTTTGTGTCTACAGAAATCTTTCCCTTTTCCACACTGGACAATACAAGTTGCATGATTATAATACTGTGATGTGGATAGGAAGTACTGGCCATACGGCTGACATTTATACAGACTGTTTATCTTCCATCAGTGCGCTTGCCTCCTCCAGGACTTGCTCCAGATTTGTCAACAGTATCAGAAAAATCATTATTCCTTTTAGGGAGATTATTACATTAAGCTGGGTAAGAGCTCATGTGGGTCTCATTGGTAATGGGGCGGCTGATGAGTTAGCGAAGTTGGCTGCCTCGTCCGGCATTCCGATGGGGGCTCCTGCCCCTTACTCCCTCCTGTCCAGCTTTGTTCCGGCGGAGGTGGTGAGGAGATGGCGGGTCTTTTGTGGGTCGTGGGACGGTGGTACGCGTGCCTGCTCCTTTCACTCGGCCCTTTCCGTTGATTTTCAACTTTGCTCTAGAGATCTTTTCCTCTTTCTTACTAGTCATGGGCCCTTCGTTGCCTATCTCCATTGGTTTCATCTTAGGGACTCCCCCCTCTGTTCTTGTGGGTTGGAGGGGAACGCGGACCATTATGTCTTCGTCTGCCCTCTAACTCACGATTTCCATCTCTCTGGGCCAATGGAGGGTTGCAGTACTTTATGGTTTAATAGAGTTGTAGCCAACCCCGGGTCTATCCGGAGAATTAGTAAATGTGTTTCAATCGCTGGGTCGATCGCAGGGTTGAGAATTTAGTGTTAATATTGAGGAGCTTGGAAAATGCCAGTGACACATAGACTTTGGAGTTTAGACTGTTGAAGCATTTCCTGGAGTGTAATTGGTTTACAATGCAAAAGTGGAATGTAGGCCTTTGTTGTAAAATGTTGTTGTAAAAGTTTAATGTAAAAGTTGAATGTTATTGTAGGCCTTTGTAACCGCCCTGGCCAGGCACAAATAATTTGTTTATAAATAAATTTAAGATTCCTTTCCAGGTCGGGCTTTTTAAGCTGCTATAAGCCTGATTAGGCAAGCCCCCCGGCCTGGGACGACAAAAAAAGAAGAAAAAGGGGGATGGCATTGTTATGACATTTCGGCAGAGTTTGCCTATCAGTCCAACCGTTCCACTTGGCGATAAATTTGGCGAGTTTTCGATGTCGTCAAATTTATCAAAATATCGCCAAATCGATAAAAATTTCGCCAAATTGGTAAATATGACGCAATATTAATGAAATAATTTGTGTTTTGAAAGGGGATAGTATTGTAATGATATTTCGGTAGCGTTTGCCTGTCAATCCAGTCATTCCATTGGCGACAAATCTGGCGACATTTTAAAATGTCGTCAAAATGATTAAAATATCGCCAAATTAGCGACAATGTTGGTATTTCGAAAAAAATGTCGCCAAATGGATAAAAGTGATTCCAAATCAATAAATTATTTGTGTTTTGTAAGGGGATAGTATTGTAATGATGTTTCGGAAGTTTGTCTGTCAGCCCAACTGTCCTATTTGGCAACAATTTTGGCGAGTTTTTTAAAATGTTTCAAAATTGAACAAAATATCACAAAAATTAACGAAAATGTCACCAAATTGATGAAAATTCAATATTTTGGAAAGAATATAAGAATCTACTATAAGAAAAAGTCATTTTTCTGTTCGTTCGTCCATGACGTTTGGCAAAAAATATGGCAAAGAAATTAGGCGGGATGTCACAAATGTCGCCATATTGATAGAAACGACGCCAAATGGCAGGTAATATTTTGCTAATTTTGAATTCCGTCGTGTATGACGGGCATACCTTCTAGTTAATGAAATAAAGAGAAAATGAATTTAAGTCTGCAGGGAAAGTCATGTACATCAGATCAGACATCACATCATTTTTTTGAATTCGTAGCCAGTTGACCCTAAATTTCAGTGTATGCTGTATTTATTCGATGCTTTTATTTTACTCAGTTTTTATTACAGCAGTTTTTGAGTGGTTTTGATGGCTATGGCTGAGATATCAAATTTTATATATTTGAGTAGATGAGACATGTGCATGCGAAAGTTGAAAAAATTACCAAGTTGAAAAAATAAATTTTACAGAAATTTTACGATTCGACTTAAAAGAATAACTTATAGCCGAAAGTTAAAAAATATTTTTTTTGTGTTGTAAGGAATGTATGAGAAATTCGAGTGGCGTCACATATTTTTTAGTTTAATTTTATAGCATTCTGTTTCACGAGGCTTTTTGCCCCGAGACGCGTGCGAAGATTATCTGCTAACAGATATTTTCCCGCTTTGTTATGAAATACTTGATCTGTTTCTTATTCGAAAAAAATTCTAATGTGGGCAGTATATTAATTTCCATACATAATGCAATGAATTTACATTTTTCACTGTCAAGAAACGCATGGGCGCTTTTTCGGATGACAACATGTAAAATTATTTTGAGGTGTCCAATTAGCTTATATTTCGAGAAATTCTAAATTGACAATTATGAATATTGATAGGATTCTGTAATAAGCAATATAGTTCCTATATTAAAATATTTTTATAATTAAATGCATCAATTTGGGGACATTTCGTTACTTTAGTGTCGTTTTTGTAATTTAGATGATATTTTCGTGAATCTTGGGCGAAATATTGTTCGCCAAATATAAGTTCGATAAATTTATCGCCAAGCGTTACAAACAAATGGAGCTTTTCTTATATATAAATGACTATTGACCAACTGTTAGCTGTTAAAATAAAAAAAAAAATATTACCCAAATTATCTGCTTTCGCGAATGTGCTTCGATATGTTTACTCATTGTTCTTAATGAGTGAGTGTCCTGTTACTTTATTTAATCAGAAATGTATTGAAAATACTTTTAGGAGTTAATCCAAGTCTTTCTAGAGATATTATGTTATAGAGTCTTTCTAGGGATATAGTGTCTTGTTACTTTAATTAATTAGAAATGTATTGAAAATTATTTTAGGAGTTAATTCAAACCTTTCTAGAGATATTATGTTATAAAGTCTTTCTAGAGATATAGTGTCCTGTTACTTTATTTAATTAGAAATGTATTGAAAATTCTTTTAGGAGTTAGGAGTTAATTCAAACCTTTCTAGAGATATAATGTTATAGAGTCTTTCTAGAAATATATTGTCCTGTTACTTTATTTAATAAGAAATGTATTGAAAATTCTTTTAGGAGTTAATTCAAACCTTTCTAGAGATATTATGTTATAGAGTCTTTCTAGAGATATAATGTCCTGTTACTTTATTTAATTAGAAATGTATTGAAAATTCTTTTAGGAGTTAACCTTTCTAGAGATATTATGTTATAGAGTCTTTCTAGAGATATAGTGTCCTGTTACTTTATTTAATTAGAAATGTATTGAAAATTCTTTTAGGAGTTAGGAGTTAATTCAAATCTTTCTGGAGAGATAATGTTATAGAGTCTTTCTAGAAATATATTGTCCTGTTACTTTATTTAATAAGAAATGTATTGAAAATTCTTTTAGGAGTTAATTCAAACCTTTCTAGAGATATTATGTTATAGAGTCTTTCTAGAGATATAGTGTCCTGTTACTTTATTTAATTAGAAATGTATTGAAAATTCTTTTAGGAGTTAATTAAAAATTTTCTAGAGATATTATGTTATAGAGTCTTTCTAGAGATATAGTGTCCTGTTACTTCATTTAATAAGAAATGTATTGAAAATTCTTTTAGGAGTTAATTCAAACCTTTTTAGAGATATTAGAACTTTTACATTACGGCGCTGAACGAGATGTATTTTAAACTAATCGGGCGCTTTCATAAAATTCGGTATTATCATTGCAATTGGTAACAACAATAAGCGTATGTAATATCACTGACGTCGAGGTAAAAGAAAATTTTGTTTTATTGTTTTCTCTCAATATCGCATTTTGTTAATTTGAAGGTAAAATGATGCTTCGGCTACATCGGATTCTTAACAGTAATCTCATTACTTTCAATTCCATGCATAGGGAAAGTATTGTGACGGGATCGAAAATTCGAATTCGACTTTTTGACGGGAGAGCACGTTCCAAGCATCCCTGATCACGAATCGAGCATTTTTGAAGTGATGTCTGTGTGTGTGTGTGTGTGAAAGTATGTGTGTGTGTGTGTGTGTGTGTATGTGTGTTAGTGTTAGTGTGTGTGTATGTTAGTGCACGTATGTAAGTATGTATGTTAGTGTATGTATGTATGTTAGCGTGCGTGTGTATGTTAATGTGTGTGTATGCTAGTGTGTGTCTAAGTTAGTGTGTGTGTTAGTATGGGTGTAAGTTAGTATGTGTGTTAGTATGTGTGTGTCAGCGAGACTGTGGAAGCGATATCTCACGAATGACTGGAGCGATTCAATACATATTTATAACGACTATTAGAATCAGGAAATACGGGAACCTTTTTGATTTCAAATGCGATCGAATGTTTGGAAGACTCCCCCCCTCCCAGTTTTCTTAGGAATTTATGAAAAAAAATAAATAAAAAGCAGGATCTTTAATAATGCTAAATAAATAATCACTTTTATGTAATTTATCTCTAGAAAGCAAATAGCACAGACTTTAAAATGCTAGCATAAACTGTTCTCTATATATAGCACATCTTTGGATAAATGTATTAAAAAAGTTGCATAAGATTGAAATAAATAGCAAGTAGGAGTGAGATAGTCCAGTAGTTAAGGCGTTGGAATTGTACACTCGGGACTCGGGCTTCATCCCTGAAGCCCAAAACAATTTTTGTTGCTATCTACGCAGAGTATGGGCACGTTAAATCTGTAGGTTCAAAAATCCAATCGATAACAGCTGATGTTTTTTTTTCGGGGTGGGGGTGGGGTATGTGGGGGGGGGTGGATGGTACATTCCCTGTGGTCGACATCCTATTAGGTTTTGGTTTAAATTGGGTGGCTTTATCCTAGCCGTCCAAACAGTTACCTCATACTTTCGGGTAAGTCGGGCAATCTGGGTAGAAAAAAATAAATAGGTTGATATTGGCAATAAATTCGGTGAAATATCGCCAATTAAGAGATTTTTGTAGATGTTGTCAGATTGATGAAAATGTCGCCAAATTGGCAAAACTGGCGCCAAAATTGATGAAAATTCAATATCTTGAAAAATGAAGTTCAATTTCATTCGCTCATAATTTCTGTTACCCTGGGGGAATTAATATTTTTAATTCTAAATATAGTCCGTTTCATTGTTGTGGTACAGGTACGTTCTATTAGGGGCTGGTCTAAAGTGTCGCAAATTATTTGTGCTTTGTAAGAGTTATATAGTAATTATGTTTTGATATGGTGCTATGTAAAGACATTGTGCCATGAATCTTACACTTCAATAGTTTGCTGTAAGAGAAGTGATTGCATTATGCAGGGAAAGTCATGTGCTGCTCACATCAGCTTTTTCTATGTGTTAAGGAAAGGTAATAATGAGGATATGCAACTGTTTGTCTTGTGAAACGAAATTTTTCTTCCGTAATTTTTTTTTTGCGCTGCTTCTGGTTTTTCAAAGAACTTTCGGAACTCGCAAGAAAAAGAAGAAAAAAATGTAAAGAAAGAAGTAAATGAAATGTTTTTATGTTCCAGAACAAATAAGAGAAACAGTGTTCGGGAACAAAGAACGCATTCCCGAACACTTCAGTGACAAAAACTGCAAATGAAATTCTTTAGAAGAAAATTTATCTTACGAAGAACACAAAACTTTTTTTTTATCATACGTCCAGAAAAAACACAATGCTCTAAAAGTTTTCAGAAGACAGACGGGAATGAGGACAAAAATTTAACAAAAACGTATTTTTCCTTTTATTTTTCTCTATCCATTGAGCTTCTAAGAAAGTTTCCTCTAATTCTATATTTAAAATGGAGCTTATAAATTGCACTAGATTTAAAGATAAGTGCGACGAAAACATATCCATATAATAATTATCAAATAGGATTTTGTGTTTACAGACCTTCCAAAGGTGCAGAGGATTTTAGCAATTTTTGGAATTGCTAAAATTTAGCAATTTTAGTCATGCATTGCATTATTGCTAAGCGGGTTTGAAGAGGGAGACTCGTCATGCACTTCTAAAACCGAGACATTTGTGCGTTTGACGGAAATAACACGTCATATGATTTTTTATGAGATATTAACATTGTTTACAATTTTTTACACTAGATGGCAGTAGTAGTCATACGAACTAAATTTTATCAGAGGCAGTATTTCGTTAACGTTCGTTAAAAGGTTGTGTTGGGATTTCACATCAACCTTGTTTCGCATTCAAAGCAATGGCAGCCTCAAATGCTTTCAATCTTATTTCAGCAAAGCGTAAGTTATCTCATACCCTGCAAAGAAGAGCCAACTAGGCGATGTGTTGTATGTTATGCATCTAATAAAACTGGCAAGAAGCTTAGAAAAGAAACCAGAACATGGTGTCCAGACTGTGAAGTTGCTCTTTGCTATATTCCATGTTTTATAATTTATCACACCAAGAGGAACTATTAAAAATTGGAAATGTATCTTTTTTTATTTACTTATCTGCTATTATACATGTTTATTTACTTATCTGTTATTATAAATGCCTATTTACTTAATACTTATTTCAACAAAACACCTTCTCATTCAATGCGCAATCAATGGGGAAAGGGTACGGGAGAAAAAAACTCCCCACTGCAGTGTACGCGAAGGGAAAATGAATGACACGCTTAAGGGTGAGCGTCAGTAAATCTTCTGCTATATCCACGCTTTGTTAACTTTCGCGGCACACATTTTTCGCCGAAATTCTGCTCAAACAGTTGCGAAATATTTTCTGAAAGATAAAATGCAATGCTTAGATTCTATTAAAACTAAATTTAATACCTAATAAAACATAGAATATATTTTTTATCTTAATCAAAATATTTTTGGTGCTGCCATCTGTTGTCGTATTTTAATTCATACCGACTATTTTTATTCTTTAATGAACATTTTTAAATGTCTATTCCTTCCAATACGCTATCAAATACAACAGATCATATATAATAATGCCACAATCACGGAAACGTAATTGAACTTGGACTTGAAGACAAAGGAACTTGAAGACAAAACTGCAGTCCTCAGTGATGTACATTCAGATCTCCTTATCAAATTTATAGAATGAGAAATTACCTTTTCGTGATTGTGCCATTATTATATATATGATCTGTTGTGGTATTTAATACTGTTTTAGAAAGAATAGATATTTAAAAATGTTCATTAAAAAATAAAAATAATCGGTATGAATTAAATTACGACAACAGATGGCAGCACCAAAAATATTTTGGATTAAAATAAAAAAATATATTCTATGTTTTATTGGGTATTAAATTTAGTTTTAATATAATTTAAGCATTGCAGTTTATCTTTCAGAAAATATTTCGCAACTGTTTGAGCAGAATTTCGGCGAAAAATGTGTGTGGCGAAAGTTAACAAAGCGCGGATAGGGCAGAAGATTTACTGACGCTCACCCTTAAAGGGTTAAACATGTGGGTCCATAAGTCCTTCTGAGAGGTTAGTGGCAGATGAAGAAGAGTACGGTCCATGTGAATGCCTCTTCTCCTCTGGGTTCCGTACTAAATTGGGTGGCACTTCCCGGCAGTCCAAACAGATACCTTACACCTTCCCTTCGGGTAGGTCTGACGGCCTGGGGCGAAAAAGAAGAAGTTTTCTATTTGTCCTATATTAATATATCTAAATGCTGTCACATATATAGAAACTAGGTTAATATAAAATATCTCCGGGAAGGTAGGGGAGGGGGAGGAGTGAAGTATACCTGAATGCGGATGTATGCCTGAAAGATACCCGGCAGAAGATCTCTATAGATCTTCAACTTAGAATCTTTACACACTTATAGTATCCGGCCTTCTAAACCTTACACCATTCTGGTAGGTCGAACGGTCTGAGTTTCAACAACAACACTTATAGTATCGGTCACGGATGTTGTGTTAAGAATTCCTTATTTTATTTTTCGAAAATTTTGGAAAGATGATCTTTTGGGAGATCATTAATGAACTTGTAATTTAACCTTTCGTATAATAAATAGGGAGCATGTGATAAATTTTTTTTAACGATTTTTGGGAGATTAGTAGTGAACTTAATTTATTCTTTCATATAGTAAGCGAAACATTCCATGATTTTTTTTAAGGACTTTTGGAAGATTATTAATGAATCTATGATTCATTTTATCGTATAGAAAACGGAATACGAAATCAAAATGTTTTAAAAGGTTTTTGGGGAACAAGCCGTTTCCGTTTATTATTTTTGTAGTATTTGTTTAAACGTTGAAAAACACATTTCTCCTAGGATTATGTTACCATTGTATTTATAGATTAATTGAAAAATTTTGTTTGGTTGTTCAATTTATTGTAATTGTTTTCTTGAGTCACAGGCTACTTTGTATTATTCTAATGTTGTTTTCCTTACTTTGCTCCCCTGAAATGGCTAAAGCCCCTATTAAATATCTAATTTTAAACAAATGCTGTGTGTGTGTGTGTGCCTGGCGGATTTTGGGCGGCGATTCTTGTCTGGTTGGTTTCTGCTGGTGCGAGGCCTGGCCCTCTGGTGGGGGTTCGAATCGTCTCCATCGTGCTCCACCTGAGGTGATTGGTGGCGCTTCGCCGCGTCCAGTGTGGCGATGGGGGTCGTTCTCCTCTGGGCCGCCTACTCTGGGAATTTGTGCGTCTTTCCCTGTTTGGTGGTCTGGGTGGTCCGCTGGGCCTCCCTTGGGTTGAGGGGTTTTATTCTCACCCACACTAAAGTATTATAAATTCTTGGGCTAGGTTGAGTCATGGAGATGAAGTATTGATAAAACTCCCTCCACCAGGGTATGAAGAAACTGGGGGTATTTCTGAATAGCTTTCTAGATTCTTTAGAAACCATCAGAAGATCTTGGAGGTATAATCTTTGCACACTTATGGTGTCTCTCACGAGGCCGGTGTCTCTCAGGTGTGGAGGATGGTGTCTCACGAGGATGGTGTCTCTCAGAGCCGGATTTTCGATTCCCCGTTCGTAGTCTGAGAAACTGAGGCTGGGTGCAAACATATTTTCAGATCCTCCACCAGACCTGTAGTGACTTTGAAAGCTGAATCTTTACACTCTTATAGTAACAAATAAGACCTAACTTAACGGTAACGAATTTTCGATTTTCTGATCGGGGGCTGACAGGTGTGTTGTTGTTGAGATCCAGACCGTCCGACCTACCAGAAAGGTGTAAGGTGACAGTTCGGACGGCCGGGAAGAGCCACTCAATTTAGACCGAAACTCAGTGGGGGAGGCATTCACAGGGACCGTACCCTCCATCCCCTACCACCAACCACGCGGAAGAGCTTACGGACCAACATGATTAACATGATCGTATTCTGCGTCAACACGGCGGTCGTTTTGGCAGCGGAAGGAATCAAACCCGGGCCTACCGAGTGCAATTCCCACCCGCTAACCACTGGGCTACCGCGCTCGCAAAAATAAAGGTGTGTGTCGAAGGCCCCTTCAGAAGTCCTCAATGACATAGATGTTAGAAACTTCTCACCAATATAATATGGATTACACTATATTGCTAGCGAACACCACTTATTCAAGTTTTTCAATCTTTAAAAATTCTAAATCAAATATATTCTTTTTTGCATTTTGTCTCATATTTGAAAAAAACTGCCTTATTATGTTTCTAATTCATTTTTTTTTGTGCTTATAGTAGCCTCTAATTATGTTTTGTAGTAAAATTCCGTATTTTCTATTAAAAAAAGTCGAATGGGTTGTTGTCTTGAATTGTTAATTTTTAATTTCGCATACTATAGAATATAGTGTAGAGAAAGTATGATTTTCAGGAAAATTTTGATTTTGAGGTCAATATATGTTTTGACTATTTTTAGAGTAATGCCCGTCTGTCTGTCTTTCGTCCGTTCTGTGTACACAATAGCTGCCATAAATATGAAAGGATTTTCACAAAACTTATCCAACTTCGGTAACAAAAAATGCCTAAAGAATTTTTTGAAATTCGAGTGAAAATTTTGAAATGCATTCGAAATTTTTTATTTCCTTAACCTGGCGGCATAGGACAAAATTTGTCATAATTATGTATAAAAGGGCTTTAGAGTCTAATGATCATGAAACTTAACAGTTTCAATCATTGTAGTGAAAAATAGCTGATATAAAATTTTTGTGTTCCTGACGTCATTAGCCCCCTCTGAGGGGGTAAGTTACCCCCTCGGAGGTACATTGTCAAAATTAGAATCAATCGAAAGATTTTATCAAGAAAGATTTTATCAAGAGTGAAATGGCCAAACTGTGATCATTTAGATCAACGATATAGATTTTTCTGGGGGGGGGGGGGGAAGGGTAAATCACAAGCTATTTAAAATGGATTCTGGTATGAGGATATTGAGTTGAGACACATTCCACTTAATTAGATGAGGACGGATCCAGCTCAATACGACTTTTTATATATAAATACCATCTGCAGATTTCAGTCGTCACGATTTAACTTTTAGTCAAGTACACATTTCATAGTTAATAGTTTCCTGATACTATTACTTCTTTAAAAAATCTGATGTGGGCAACACACAACTTTCCTTATATAATGAATGAATTTACTACTTTTACAGTTAAAAAAAATATTATTCTTATAGTAGATACCTATACTCTTTTCAAGATATTGAATTTTCTTCAATCAGTCGTCATTTTCATTGATTTCGCGTCATATTTATACTTTTGGCGATATTTTCGTTAATTTGGCAACATTTAAAAATGTCGCCAAGTTGGCGACATTCCGATAAATTAGTCGCCAACATCTCGCCAAGTGTTATGGACGAAGAAATAAGTTTTTCTTACAGCAGATAAATGACTATTGTGCTGTCAAATACAAAAGTATTACTCAAAGTATCTTTTCTCGTGAATGGAACGAGTTAGATCCATGAAAATGATGTCACCAAATTTGCACATGCACACATGCACACACACATACACACGCCCGGACAGATATCCTCACAAGACAGTTCGATTCGTATTGAGGGGTGCTGGACACGTGTTCTTCCGTCGAAAACTGTAATTGAAAACACAACACACACATACAGACGTCATTACAAAACAGTCCGATTTAAGTTTGGGATGCTTGAAACGTGCTCTTCCGGTGAAAATTCGAATTTAAAATACACACACACACATTATTACAAACATTTCGATTCGAGCTCAGGAGTGCTTGAAACGTGCTCTTCTGTCGAAAACTCGAATCTGTATTTTCAACCCGTCACAATACCTTCCCTATACATTATACATTGTAGAGAAAGTAAAAACATCTAGCAATTATGTGTAACTGTGAAAATAAGTTGAAAATAATTTTGTGAAATTAGTAAAATACCTCTATATAATTTGAATTTTTTCAAATATTAGGTACATACTAGATGCCAATTTTTTTTCTTATTTTTGCGTTCTATTTTGCTTATTTGTCTGCCTATTTTAGTTTCTTTTTTTGCTGTCTCAACTTCTGTGTTTTAATTTTAAGGGTTGACTGCAGCGCCGCGTTTGGGAATATTGAATAAAGAAATATCTCGAGTGTAGAACTGATGATGTTTATAATCTGAACGAGATTTTTAAACGTCTCTACAAACATAGGAAAAGTGGTAGTTATGTTCTTTTCATGTTAAAACGATAAGAGAAGGAGGAAAAAATCTGAAAATGGAATAAGTGAAAATTGATAAATATGTGAATCATAATGTTTCTAAAATGACTGGTTCACATGCTATGTATTGCATAAGAAGCAATACGCAAATCTGAAAAAAATCAGGTATAGAATAAAAAAAAATAGAGCTAATAACACGTAAATTATTTCGGCCAAGTTTTACGTAAAACCATTTATCATTCATTCAAAATATATCAGAACTTGAGTCTTACGTTAGCATAGCATTCGTGCTAATTTAGCTTTCTAGACTGGAAAAGATTTTGCCCATATGCAGTTTGGAATAGAAGATCGAAAAGATATTTGAATGCAAATCCCACCGAGAAACCATGGAGGAAAGAAAAGCTGCGGTCAGATTTTTAACAAATCGTTAAATGGGATTCCAGAAATATCGACATTTTCTCTCAATTTATATTCCGCCGGAAGCCCACTTTATGTTTGCATAATCGTCTGTTGGAGATTAAAAAAATTCTGGTGTTCCACAATTTGATCAAAACTCGTATAATTATCTCAGGGGAAAAAAAAAACTTGCAAGATTTCATTAATTCTTTAAATTTTTTTTTTTCGTTGTGCAAAAGGAGAAAAATGTAATCATAGCAATATGGATAGATAGTGTTATAAAAATTTCAAAATGTACGCTTTGAATTAAGAACCATTTTGACATTTTTGGTGTTTTGATTTTTCGAGGAATGTTACTAAACTCAGTCAACATACTCCTAAACTGAAATGAAACTGCCAAGAATATGCAAATTTATTTTAAAATTAGATGAAATTAGAATTTAGAGATAAAAAATATTATCCCAAGCTTTTCTATCATGACACCATAAGAAAGATCTAAGAATTCTTCTTTAAACAAACTTTCAACAGAATCCGTATAGTGAATAGACGATTTTTTGTTAATTTTTAAAAAATATATACTTTTCGTGTTTTGAAAACGTACCCGATTTTAAAATTGCGATATAAAATTGACTAACAATGCGATCTTCCTAATTTAACAGCAACTCTTTTAAATATTATATACTGTTCTAAATCAGAAAAAAGTGCCTGTAGCCATCTGTTCATTAATTGTAAATTTTATAAGGTCTAAGTGTATTGATATTTTAAATCTTAGATTTCGGCAAAGGTTCAATCAGGTCGAAAACACCAATATGCGAAGATTGCCATGTGGAGATTCCTTTTCTTGGAATTGGACAGGGAATATCAGCTGAAGGCAGCAGGTGTTCCATAATTCACATCACTCGGGGACTGTGTTCTCGAAACATTTTTATCGCATGTATTTTAATCTATAAAACGTTGTGTTGATTTCAATTGAGATTAACAATCCCCATTTAAATGCGTGCCGTGCACTAATTTAGGGTATATCAAAGGATATTATTTAGGGCATATTAAAAGCGCTTCTTTTGGACACATTATGCCAGCGCAGACGTCGAAAGGCGTATTTAAGACTTATTAAAGGAGCTTATTTAGGATATATCAAAGCTTTTTTAGGGCATATCACGCTCGCGCAGAGTGCGAAAGGCATATTTAAGACATAATATGCAGTCGTATTAGGGCATACTGGTGTACGTGCACAGAGCTCGGGCCAAGACGTATTACATGAATACGCAGCTGATTAAAACATATTTAGGTGCTTATTTATGCCGCACCACGGTCTCTTGCACACGTGTGCTTGCACATCGAGCGACTATGTCTTTTGAAAAATTGATTTAAGGGATTACATTAATATCTTCTTTAAACCATGGGTAACGCCGACCACATTTTTAGAACACACACACACACACACACACACACACACACACACACACACACACACACACACACACACACACACACACACACACAGACATCACTTCAAAAATGTGTGATTCGTGATCAGGGATGCTTGAAACGTGCTCTCCCGTCGAAAACTCGAATTCGAATTTTCAACCCCGTCACATTACTTTTCTTATACATTATGTATGTAAGGAAAGTAAAAAACGAAGCTTTAGTGGATACCATGAAGTTATTGAATAATGTATTTAATGAAATTGAGTGTGTTCCCCGTCAAAATGGTTACATCGGAAGTGAAAAATGCGAATTCGCCCTTTTAGAAAATAATACCCTAAAGAGAATGCGCAATAGCACTAAAATACTTGAAAGTGATGCTGATAATTCAGCTTTTATTGAAAAAGGTTCTTGCAAATGTTATAAGTTTTACGCTTATAAGCTCCGTAGAAGTCGAAGGATTACTTTCTATTCTAAAACACGTATGTGACAGGAGGCAACGTTTAACTTTCGACAATATAAAAAAATGTGATGTGGGCAGCACATGACTTTTCTTATATGCTGCAATGAATTTACTTTTTTCACAGTGAGAAAATGATGTAGAAGATGATGATGTAGAACAATGTTTTTAATGTTGAGTTGTACATTGAACGCTTTTCCGGATGATTACATGCAAAGTTATTTCGTAGTATCCAATTAACTTATATTTTACTTAATTCTAAATTTATAATTATCAGCACTGATAGTTATCAACACACATTAAAATACTTTAATCATTAATTCATCAGTTTGGCGTCATTTTCGTTAACATAGAGTCATTTTTACAACTTTAGCGAAATTTTCGTCAATCTGGGACGAAATATCGCCCGGTTGGCGATATTTCGCTACATGAGTTGCCAAATTCGTGAAATTGATTGCCACGCTTTACAGACAAACGGAGGAGTTTTTATTATATATAAATGGATATAGAAAAATTTGTAGGTGTTAAAATACAAAATTATTACACAAGGTATCTTCTCTCACGAATGGAACCAACTAGATCCTGGAGAATGATGTCAACAAATTTACCGCATAATATTATAATGAAGTAATATAATATGTAGTATGAAAAGAACATATTTCTCAATAGTCAATACTTTCTTAATTTTATGTGATTTTTTGATAAATTTATTTGAAAAAAGTACGATATTTCAAGAACGGTTAGTGCTAGCGCATTAAAATTTATATCAATAGTTTTTTAATGAAAAATTACATAAATAATGATTATTTAAGTGATAGTATTGAAAGTTACGATTTTTTGATGATTTTTTTCAAAATTTCATTCGAAAATTTGGAAGTTTACAGAATCGCTCTTGAGGGTTTATCGATCGCTCTTCTTCTTCAATTTAGACCGGAACCCAGTTTGGGAAGCATCCACAGGGATCGTACCCTTCTTCCCTTACCATCAACCTCTCGGAAGGCTTTATGGGCCCACGTATTTAACGCGATCGTACTTCGCGTGAACACGGCGGCACTTTTGGCAGTGGCGCGAATCGAACAGGGCCGACCGATTGCAATTTTCGTACGCTAACCACTGGGCTGTCGCGTCCCTATCGATCTCTCTTAAAATCAGTAGGGTTCCTGTATTCACGAATCGTACTAATCGTATCAAATTACTATCGAATAGCTCCATTTGTTCGTGAGATTATGCGCCGGCACACACAAACACACACCCACATTATTACAAACATTTCGATTCGAGCTCAGAAGTGCTTGAAACGTGCTCTTCCGTCGAAAACTCGAAATTGTATTTTCGACCCGTCACAATAATACCTCCCTATACGTTATACATTGTATATAGAGAAATAAAAACATCTAGCAATTATGTTGTTGTTGTTGAAACCCAGACCGTCCGACCTACCAGAAAGGTGTAAGGTAACTGTTTGGACGGTCGGGAAGTGCCTCCCAATTTGGACCGGAACCCAGTGGGGGAGGCATCCACAGGGACCGTACCCTCCTTCCCCTACCACCAACCTCTCGGAAGGACTTTCGGACCCACATGTTTAACGTGATCGTACTCCGCATGAACACGGCGGCAGTTTTGGCAGTGGCTGGAATCGAATCTAGCAATTATGTGTAATTGCGAAAATAAGTTGAAAATAATTTTGTGAAATTAGTAAAATACCTCTATATAATTTGAATTTTTTCAAATATTAGCTACATAATAAATGCCAATTTTTATTTCTTATTTTTACGTTCTATTTTGCTTATTTGTCTGCCTATTTTAGTTTTTTTTCTTGCTGTCTCAACTTCTGTGCCTTAATTTTAAGGATTGGCTGCAGCGCCTAGTTTCGGAATATTTAATCAAGAAATATCACGAGTCTAGAACTGATGATGTTTATAAACTGAATGAGATTTTTAAACGTCTCTACAAACATAGTAAAAGTCGTAGTTATGTTCTTTTCATGTTAAAACGATAAGAGACGGCGGAAAAAAATCTGAAAATTGGAATAAGTGAAAATCGATAAATATGTGAAATATGATGTTTCTAAAATGGCCGATTCACATGCTATGTATTGCATAAGAAGCAATACGCAAATTAGAAAAAAATTATCAGATATACAATAAAAAATAGAGCTGATAACACGTAATTTATTTTGGCCAAGTTTTACGTAAAATTATTTAACATGCATTCAAAATATATTAGAACTTGAGTCTTACGCTAACATCGCATTCGTGTTAATTTAGCTTTATAGGCTGGAAAAGATTTTGTCCATATATAGTTTGGAATAGAAGATCGAAAAGATATTTGAATGCAAATCAAACCGAGAAACCATGGAGGAAAGAAAAGCTGCGGTCAGATTTTTAACAAATCGTTAAATCGGATTCAGGAAATATCGACATTTTCTCTCAATTTATATTCCGCCGGCAGCCCACTTTGTGTTTGCATAATCGTCTGTTGGAGATTAAAAAAATTCTGGTGTTCCACAATTCGATCAAAACTCGTATAATTCCCTCAGGGGAAAAAAGAATTTGCAAGATTTCATTAAGCCTTTAAATTTCTTTTTCGTTGTGCAAAAGGAGAAAAATGTAACCATAGCAATATGGATAGATAGTGTTATAAAAATTTCAAAATGTATGATTTGAATTAAGAACCATTTTGACATTTTTGCTGTTCTGATTTTTTGAGGAATGTTACTAGACTTAATCAACTTGCTCCTAAACTGAAATGAACCTGCCAAGAATATGCAAATCAATTTTAAAATTAGATGAAATTAGAATTTAGAGATAAAAAATATTATCCTAGTGTTGAGCTTTTCTATCGTGACACCATAAGAAAGATCGAAGAATTCTTCTTTAAGCACATTTTCAACAGAATCCGTATAATGAATAGACGATTTTTTGTTAAAATTTTAAAAATATATTTTTAGTGTTTTGAAAACGTACCCGATTTTAAAATTACGATATAAAAATTGACTAACAATACGATCTTCCTAATTTAACAGCAACTCCTTTAAATATTATACTTTGTTCCAAATTAAAAAAAATTCCTATAGCCATCTGTTCATTAATTGTAATTTTTATAAGGTTTAAGTGTATTGATAATTTAAATCTTAGATTTATGCAAAGGATCAATCAGGTCGAAAACACTAATATGTGGAGATTGCCATGTGGCGATTCCTTTTCTTGGAATTGAACAGGAAACATCAGCTGACGGCAGCAGGTGTTCCATAATTTACATCACTCGGGGGCTGTGTTCTCGAAACATTTTTATCGCATGTATTTTAATCTACAAAACGTAGTGTTGATTTCAATTGAGATTAACAACCCCCATTTAAATGCGTGCCGTGCACTAATTTAGGGTACATCAAAGGAGATTATTTAGGACATATTAAAAGCGCTTATTTTGGACACATTATGCCAGTGCAGACGTCGAAAGGCGTATTTAAGACTTATTAAATGAACTTATTTAGGATATATCAAAGCTTTTTTAGGGCTTATCACGTTCGCGCAGAGTGCGAAAGGCATATTTAAGGCATATTTAAGACATATGCAGTCGTATTAGGGCATAGTGCTCGATGTGCACGGAGCTCGGGCTAAGATATATTACGTGAACACGCAACTGACTAAAACGTATTTAGGTGCTTATTTATGCCGCATCACTGTCTCTTGCACACGTGTGCTTGCACAGTGAGCGACTACACCTTTTGAAAAATTGATTTAAGGTTTTAAATTGATATTTTCTTTAAACCATGAGTAACGCCACACACACACACACACACACACACACATATATATATATATATATATGCATACACTCCGCTTGAAGTTAAATAAAAGGTTGTAATGATATGAAATAACACAGTGGATAATAAACTATAATTGCTACAATCTAGTACAACTTATCTGATCATTTTCTTGAGTAATAATTTCAGTAGAAACATGGTTTTCATTGCCTTCACAAGATCATGATAGGAACTTCATTCAATACCTTTCTTTTGATCTCTGCAACTACCATAGTCAAAGACATTTATGCACACTTCAATGATATTTGGATTATGTCTTGTTGTGGAATTTACGATATGTGTTATACAGTCTTGAAAAACCAGGAAAATACAGCATATTCGATCTGATCACAAGCTCTTGGGATTCAAATCTCTAAACAGTTAGACTACGATCTCAAAGTGATTCATCCGAGGAGGTATTATGACAGAGAAATTTCTAAATGTATTAGTTACTGTGAAACCTTATATATTATGCCTGATTGTATTCCTCGATAAGGTATAATATATTCTTATATACGTTATTATATACGTAGTTTATATACGTTACATTCAAAGAATGCACAGCAGATCCTGTAATTGAAGGTTTTCGGTCTTAGAATTAAAATCAGTTGTTGCTGTAATTGTTGCTGGTGTGCAGCATTATTCAAAAGTTCCAATCTGTGTCAATTGCAATGGTGAATATCCATATCTTTCACGATCTTATTCGAAATTTCCCTTTGAAAAGAAAGTCCCGACAGCAGAAATCAACAGCATGTCTTAACGTGAAACCTTTAAAATTGTTTCTGTTTGTACTTCTTGGAAAAGTAGATTTTATTGATCTTTTACACATCCAGAAAGTGCCATATGTAAAAGAAAGAAGAAAATGAAAATATGTCTGATAGATCTTCAGAAATTGAATGATAAACAACGGCCTGTCTTATAAATACAGATAACAGATGAGGAAAATGTAAAATCTTTTTCCGAAATAATTGTGAGAGAAATGTAAAATGACTTCCAGTGAGCTCCTAACAAGTGATGTTTTGTAACACATTTGACGTT
Source organism: Amaurobius ferox (assembly GCA_951213105.1). Lineage (NCBI taxonomy): Eukaryota > Metazoa > Arthropoda > Arachnida > Araneae > Amaurobiidae > Amaurobius > Amaurobius ferox. Next base: position 15,221,037 of record OX578146.1, read on the forward strand.
ATAACGAGAATGTCACAGTGACCAAACATATCGAGGATATATTTACATTAGAAAAAATAATTCCTGGATTTTTTTCCACCCAATTTAAATGTCCGAGCTTTGAGGTAAAGGGAGATTGTATAAACTTATCCAGAAAGTATCAGCTTTGAAACAATACATAATTTTTACTTTCCTTGTATACATAATGTATAAGGACAGTTTTGTGACGGGGTCGAAAATTCGAATTCGAGTTTTCGACAAGAGAGCACGTTTCAAGCATTCCTGATCACGAATCCAACATTTTTGAGGTGATGTCTGTGTGTGTGTGTTTGTGAAAGTATGTGTGTGTGTGTTTGTCAGTGAGTCTGTGGAGACGATATCTCACGAATGAATGGAGCAATTCAAATAAAATTTGGTACGAAAATCACAATTCGTGAATACTAGAAGCCTATTGATTTTAAACGTAATCGAATGTTCAGAACCCCCCTAAATTTCCGAGTAAAATATAGAAAAAATCATCAAAAAACCAAAACCTTTAATACAGTTACGCAAATAGACATTTCTTATATAAATTTTCATTTAGAAAACGACTGACATAAGTGTTAGAATGCTAGTGAACCGTTCTCGAGATACTTCACATTTTTCAAATAAATTTATCAAAAAGTCCTATAAATTAAAGGAAAATATATTAACTGTTGAGAAATATGTTCACTTTTCATATATAATATCATGCGATAAATTTAGTGACATCATTCCCGTGGATCTAGCTTGTTCCATTCATGAGAAAAGATACTTTGAGTAATACTTTTGTATTCGAACACCAATAGTCATTTATCTGCTATAAGAATAACTTATTTCTCCGTTTATAATGCTTGGCGAGATTTTGGTGACGAATTTGGCCAAATGTCGCCAACTTGGTGACTTTTTTAAATGTTGCCAGATTAACGGAAATCTCGCCAAATGGATAAAAATGGCGCTAAATCAATGAAAATGACGACTAATTGAAAGAAATTAAATATCTTGTAAAGAATATAAGTATCTACTATAAGGAAAACCTATTACTTTCCTTATATACATAATGTATAACGAAAGTATTGTGACGGGGTCGAAAATTCGAATTCGAGATTTCGACGGGAGAGCACGTTTCAAGCATCCCTGATCACGAATCAAACATTTTTGAAGTGATGTCTGTCTGTGTGTGTGTGTGTGTCAGTGAGTCTGTGGAGACGATAACTGACGAACGAATGGGCCGATTCGAACGAAATTTGGTATAGAAATCACAATCCATAAACACTGCAAACTTATTATTTTTATACGCAATCGAATGGCTAGAACCCCCTTAAATTTTCGAGTGAAATTTTGAAAAAATCGTCAAAAAATCAAAACCGCTAATAAAGTTACGCAAATTGACATTTCTTATGCAATTTTTTATTAGAAAACGATTGACATAAATTTTAGAACGCTAACATGAACCGTTCTCGAGATATTGCACATTTTCAAAAAAAAAATTATCAAAAAGTCATATAAAATAAAAAAAAAAATATTTCCTATTGAGAACCATGTTCACTTTTCATATGTAATACCATGCGATAAATTGGGTGACATCATTCTTGTGGATCTAGCTCGTTCCAATCATGAGAAAAGATACTTTGAGTAATACATTTGTATTTGAACACCAATAGTTATTTATCTGCTGTAAGAATAACTTATTTCTTTGTTATTCTTACAGCTTTGTTATTCCATAACGCTTGGCGAGATTTTGGTGACGAATTTGGTGGAATGTTGCTAACTTGGCGATTTTTTTAAATGTTGTTAAATTAACGAAAAGCTCGCCAAATGGATAAAAATGACGCTAAATCAATGACGACTCATTGATGAGGACGACATGGAAAATGACGACTCATTGAAGAAAATTCAATATCTTAGAAATAATAAAATATAACTACTATAAAAATAATCTATTTTTTTTTACTGTAAAGTAGT